>OX439128.1:21064239-21459896 GCA_949318235.1 Ecdyonurus torrentis | reverse complement strand
CTGATGCGATTGCGGGAAAAAAAAATTTCACCTAAACTCAACCTATTTATACGTTTATATGCAAGTAATTGTATATTATGCAGTATGTACTACATGCACCACAGATTTTATATATTATGTATATTTTTATATTAATAACAACTGCACTGCAAGCAATTAAAATTAATGACTCATTCATAAACATCATAAATTTAAATTCCATATGATTGTGTATTCTTTTGACTCATTAAAATTTTCCTACAACTTTTCTGTTATATAACTATACAAAATATAAATTTAAATAACAAAAACATTTATATACACAATTCAACTCCCTATTTTATAATAATATGTTCCTATATGTATAAATCTGCGTATATAAAAGAGAGTAAACATAAATATTCATTAAACATACATGATGTTTACTAATTAAACTAGTGAAATAATTTTAAAAACAAGACATTTCTAAATGCAGTTAGTATAATTTTTCTCTGTTATATATTATATTCTACATAATATTATTTTCTGAAAATTGTAAGTTTTACTTTTAAAATTTTTCTGTTTATATTTTTTTCTTTCTTGTATAAAATAATATTGTGTAATATAATAGTAATGAGTTGACAAAGAGAAGTTAAAGAGAGAAGACAAGTGACTATATATATACTTTAATAATTATTATTATAATTTTAAGCTTATATTGTTTTGTTACACAAATTACTGAACACAGAATTAATAGTTTGAATACTCAATACTTAATTATATATCTTAAAGGGAGAGAGAGAGAGAGAGAGAGAGAGAGAGAGAGAGAGAGAGAGAGAGAGACAGAAGGGGTCAGTTGTGTTTGTTATGTTATCAAATTTAATTAGAATTGCTTGCTCTCTCACTTGCTTTATAAAGGATGGTTAATTTAATTCGAGAGAGAGAGAGAAAGAGAGAGATGACAGTTGGAGCGAGAATACACAATTATGTTCAGTGTGACGTCACGTCTTTGATTGTGCCGTCAACTCTAATTTTAGTGAGAACAACAAATGGACACAACAACAACTTTTTTTTTTTAATTGTCTTAGTCTTAAGAGCAATGAAACAAGACAGTAACTGTCAACAACAACAACATTAAAATTAATTATTATTATGTTGAAATGCCACATATTATCTTGACATTGCAATACTTTATTGTATCCAAAATATTGGTAGCCCATATTTACAAATGTGTAAGTAAGTGGTATTTTTAACATTTTATTGTGCATGATGTGCAGTCATTGTATTTTTATTGTAATTTTTTATGCTATTTGTGTCTCTGTTCTCTAGGGTGGAAATAAATAAAATAAATAAACATATCATTGTTTATAATTTAATAGAATAACTTAAAAATATCAAACCACAGAAAATGACAAATACGTAATGATTTGATAACGATATATATTATAAAACAATAAAATTGCACGTTATTATTTAATTATTTATGCCGCAAAGAAATTATAGTCTCTTAAAAGATTTTAACAACATTCCTGAGCGTCTAAAAGAAAACACCTTCTGTACATTACATTCATAAAATTTTCATATTAACTCTTTCATCTACCATTTTAACTATAGTTAATTTATAATACTAACATTTTTTTTCTCGGACTTTATTATAATTACGTATTACGTAGACTACATTACATAAAAAAAGACACATATGTGCGCAAAAAAAAAAAAAAAAAAAAAAAAAAAAATTAAAGAGGAAACGTTTATGTTTATTTTATCTCTGTTAACATTAATTTAATTTAAAACTAATAAAAGATAAATAAATTAAATTCTCTATAATATAAATGATAAAATTTATACAATAAAGTATTAGGTACATATATATTTAAAAATATAATAATACAAATATATTATACAAAGTAATGTAAGCATGATATGCTACAATATATAAAATTTATAAAACGAAGGCTAGTAACGCTTCCATATAGTTTGCATACTTATTACTTATTTAACAAAATCATCATGCTACATCGAAGTAGATTTATTTAAACACTATTTTATGTCACAATTTACGAATCATAATTATATAATTGAAAATATTTATTTTTCAAATAAAAACTAAACCTTTTCAGTTATAATAACATCTGTTCTGTAAAAGTAAAATAATTTTGAAGTGAAAGTTTTTAATTCACACTCAAGTCAGTTACACGAATCTTATAACAGCCTTTCAAATATATTTGCACTCGGTCAACCATCTTTATGGTAATACCAGTGTAGTTGATATGGCAAGTTTACCTTATTGATCGTAAAAATATAATTGTATATATTGCAGTTTCACAAACCAATTTAGATTTATGGTATTAAAAAAGGACTCCATTTAAAGAAGACATTCATAATTTTTAATTTTGTTATAAGGTAATTGTTAAAATAATAATAGTAACACATAGATGTACATTTTTATAAGTTTTTATATTGAATGAACCTTATTATGTAAAATAAATAATAAAAGTTTGGCAGAGTGCAATTTTCAGATTTAATAGTGGTCGTACATTTTTTTTTTTTTTTTTTTTTTTTTTTTTTTTACTATCGTTTTGGACCTGTAGACAAGCCAAGTTACACACACTCATGTGGCTTTCCTTGATCAAACAAAAGAAGGAGAAAAATGTTGAACCAACATTGGAACAAGGATTGCACACAATCTCATAATATGAGAGAGAGAGAGAGAGTTGAATTTTATCTTTACAAGTTTTATTTATTTTATACATATAGACCATCATTTTATAAACAATATTGAATAAATAAAGATAAATATATTTGAAAAATGTCTTTAAAATTAGGACATCAAAAGAAATTGTATATAACATTTTAATATTACATTTTAGGTAAAATATTTATTTCAATATTTAAAGATGAGGAAAAGATAGGAATAATATACAAGGTAAATAAATTATAAAATATTTTATTTTATTATTATCTTTAAATTTTTAATAAGCTATAATAAATTATTAAAAAATATATATATTTTCTATTAAAACATCATTAAATTAACACGCTATAGCAAATCTTTTGATGAGAAAAATGTAAATAAATATAAAAAATATTTTTTGATAAATAATTTTATAAATCAAGATACACTTTTCATCACTTTTTTTTTTCTGAAGTGATTAATTTTTTTATCGGAATAATCTCACGTCGCAATGGTAAGAGATGAGAAAGATCGCGTTTGAGTATAATACATAATCCTAGCACGCAAACCAAACGAATCTGTTAGTTGAAGATAGCACGGAGAACAGCTGAGTTATATAAAGTTAGCAAAGAACCCAACTTGATTCACAGCTTAACCTTACACAACGTGAAGTAGACAGACAGATAGGCAAATTATTTCTCCCACAGAGACAAATAAAATATTTAAATTAATTTTATAAGAAAGTATATAATATAGATCACGAGATTTGGCAGTTGGAAGTTTTTCTTCCTAAAATGTTTTTTTAAAAACGTATTAATTAATTGAAGTAATTAAAATATAAAAATTACTGAAATTTTCAATTAAAAAAAAAGCCAAAAGCTAAGACTTTACTTTTTTATCCCCACTGTCACTGTACTGAAGGTATGTGATAATGGAGAGGGGTCCCCAAGGGTCACATTCATGATTTAATTTATTTTTTGTTGTTTTTTAAAAGTGAGATATTTTGATACGCATATTTTCGTGTTTTCAAAGTCATATAAAGCATAAAATTAATCCTATTGTGTATTGTAATTTGATAAGAATGAAAGTCAATCAATAAAAATGCTGTTTTGGAAAATACAATTTATAATAATATTCAAATACAGAAATTTAAATTAAATTAAATAAAGAGATAATAAATGTATAAAAATAATATAAAAATAAAAAATAAATAAAAGTAGAGAAAAATCTTTTTTCTGTAACAATTTTTCTGTTTTTTTATTAGGTTAAATATTAGGAAAAGGATTTCATGCTCTACTCTCGCTTTGCTCGTTCGCTTGCTGGCTTGCTTTTGCTACCATTGGGGGTATGGGGTAAAAAAAGGGGGTAAAAGGGATGGTGTGGGGGGGTTACTGCATCGTAGCGGGGAGGTGAAACACGGGTTGGAGGGGTGTGTGCGCGGTATCCTAGCAACCGAGCAGCTGATCGATACTGAACTGAATGTGTGTTCCCGTTTCTCGTCTGGGATGGCCTGCCTGCCTGCCTGGTTTGCTTGCTTGCTATACACAGCGAGCAAGCGGCGAGAGAGAGAGAGAGAGAGAGAGAGAGAGAGAGAGAGAGAGAGAGAGAGAGAGAGAGAGAGAGAGAGAGAGAGAGAGAGAGGCGAGTGGCGCAAGGACTTTGCTTTTTACACCCACCACACCGACCGACCCACTGGCAGGCACAAGCAACCCGCAAGAGGGTATACCTTCAAGATCCACAACACCACTCTCCAAAAAAAATGTGAACCCGGAAGAAAAAAAATACAACGGAAAAGCCAAAAAAGATTATAAAAGATTAAAACAGATTAAAAAAATTAAAAATCAACAACAATGTAATTCAAATATTTAACACTTTGCTTTTTTCTAACTTTTATGAAAAGACATAGAAAAACAAAAAATTATATACAATAAAAATAAAATAGGTCAACATTTTACGATAATATCTTTTTTATTTCATAGAAACGAGAACTTTATGATGTTCAATCATAAATTACAAGTAAACTTTTTCTTTCTTTGTTTTTAGTGTGTCTTCATTTACCAAAGCATCAAGTGAAGTGCGGAGTTTTGTGGGTTTATTGGTTTACTTCTCTCTACTTTTAAGCCAAGTAAAATATAAAAGAAGTACGAGAGAAAGGTCGATGAAACGAAACGTGATAAATCAGATCTTTTGAAATTTGAGACTCGTACTCACCTAGATATTCTCTTTTATTCTGTAAAAAGAAAAAAAAAAAAAAAAAAAAAAAAAAAAAAAAAAAAAAACTTTTTTGTACACATTTCATGAGAGCACTTTCCATTTCTTCAACTCCATTTGAGAAACATAAATTTACTTGTATTTTAAAATAATAAAAAAATAGCAAAGATTTTTTTTATTTTTTTTTTATTTTTTTTTTATGAAACAAAACGTGGGTAATATTGGAGATAAAATTTTAGTATTCTGCTTAAATTGGTTACTTCTTCTCAATTGAGCTTGCTAAATTGCATAATGTCTCTATATTATCCGCACTATAATTCAGTAGAAAAATATATGTATACGAGAAAAGGGCTTTATATAATATATATTATATTTTTTTCTTTATATACAATATTATTACATGATACTAAAACCTACTGCTTTCTTATGCAAATATTATGAAAATGAATATGAAATACAAAAGCAAACCACTCTGCGTTCTCTCTCTCTCTCTCTCTCTCTCTCTCTCTCTCTCTCATTATTTTTTTAATTTCCATGTTACTACAAGCACTTTTTTTTTTACTAAAAGCAGCATTTTACTGCAGCTCATAAAAAATGTTAAATAAAAAATAATTAAGCACTTATTTAAATAATTATTTTCTTACGAAAATAATTTTAATTAAAAAAAATGCACGCTACAGTATAATATATATATATTTTTTTTAATGTTGTAATACTTGTAATCGAGTCCACTTTGCGAGTATAAAGTGACATGATACTTGGAATTACAACATCTTTATTATAAGATTATTGTTTGAATGTTCGGTCTAGTGAAACTGCGGCTTCAGAGAGCAATACCACAGGTCACGTGGTTTTGGCGAAAGTGTTATTGGGCTCTCTTTCACTTCTGCTGCTCGGTTGTATTATATGGACAAAATATCATGAGAGCAGCTCATAAAAATTATTTCATATCAAACAGATATGGGTTGATATTTATAAAATATTTAAAAAATAAGTAAATAAAAAACGCAAGGATGTATTTTTAATATCAGATAACAAGTTACATCAATTAAGAAATAATATATGACTTTGTAAAAAAAATTGTTCCATTGCTGCAAATTAAGCGATCCCACAATGTTTATCATTAAGTGATACAAAATTTGCAAACAATAAAAATTAAAAGTCGTGTATAAATGTTCTATAATAATATTGTCGACTTGAAAATTTACATTCTTTAAAACTGGTGACTCAAAATTATGTTACTTGTTTTGTTTGTTTTATTATATAGAAAAACAATGTTGGTTTCTATTTATATAACAATTACTAATTTCTATTTAATATCTATTCTGAACAATATTTATAGAAAATCACAATTATTTTTAATACACAAGTGTATTTTAAATTTAAATTCATTTTACTTTACTTACATAATGACATATTTAATGACTATTGTTTTGGCAAACTATAAAGAGAAGAGAGCTTACAAATAAATTAGTCCCTCTCTTTCCCCTCTCTCTCTTAACTCATCATCAATGTACCCTAATTCAAACATGCCATTAATTCCACCTCCTCTCCTCTCCTCTCCTCCCTTCTCTCTCTCTCTCTCTCTCTCTCTCTCTCTCTCTCTCTCTCTCTCTCTCTCTCCTCTCTCTCTCTCTCTCTCTCTCTCTCTCTCTCTCTCTCTCTCTCTAGTCATCTCTCTTGTAGCAATAAACATTATCATATTAATATCAACTCATGATATTTTCATTAGGTTCAATAAAATGACATTGATTTCTCAGATACGTTCATGAATAATTCATTAAACGTTTACTAATCATCACTATAAAAAATTATTACCGTTTTCTCTCTCACTCTATTAATATTAAAAAAAAAAAAAAAAGTTATATCGACTCAATGCTCTATAAAATTTAAGAGCAGGGCAGATTTGGCAATTAATAACAAGTTATAAATTAACAAAATGCTATCATCAATATATTTACAAATTAATGTTTTTTAATATTTGACATTATGATATACATTGAATTAAAAAAAAAAGTATATTGACATAACGTATAAATTAATATATACTTTATCATTTACTAAATTTTATTTATAGTAAAAAAAAAAAAAATTTAAAAGGCTGTTTTTTGAACGTTTTAAATAAAATGACACTCAACCAGATTTTTATTTTCTCTCACTTTAACTTTAATTCAATTTAATGTTTAATGAAATAGAAAATCTCTTAAGAATAAAAAAAAGGAGAGAAGAGAAGAGAGAAAAAAGTGTAATTACAAAGATTTATACGCTAACTTTGAAAATTCTCCTTTTTTTATATAATAATATACAGTTGAATGTTTACATGGTCTAAAAGTCACTTCCTGGATATGTTTACTATTATATATTTCTTTTTTTAACTCTCTTAAGTAATTTAATTACATTTCACTTCAATGATAATTGTTCATTTAATATTCAATTAAAATTAAAACATAAATAATATTGGGGGAAAAAAAGTGGTAAAACACTAAACTAATAATTAGTGATCTCAAACCGTCTTTATAATGTTTTCCTTTTAAGCTCAACTTGTTTAAAAAAAATCATTAATTTTATTTTATTTCCACAAAATACGTGGCAGAGTAATTTTTGGATGCAAATTATTATCGCTACAAGTTTAGATTTATAGTTTTAGCTCAATTTTTCATATAACAAATCACTTCATATATACACGGAGAAAGTTTCGAAGTATATTACAGTAAAGCTCATTAATAATCAATTATTTTAAACAAAGTGTTGAAATTTTCATATATTTAAAAATGTTTGCGAAAATAATAATACATTGTCTTTTAATATATAAAAATATTCTTTATTGTTTTCTAATGTAATATATTAAAAATAACTCATCAAAAATATAATTTAAAATAATAGAAAATTTTAAATTATATGCTCTGTAGTGAAACAAAAAATTTATTATCTACATTGTACAAAATAACATTTTTGACTTTCACAAAATATGAAAATTACAAGCTCCAAACTTGTATTTAAGTTTACAAATAAGTGAAATAATAAAGCAAAGTATGGTGATAAACTGCCAACACTTCGTATATATTTATATAATAATTTTTTATGTGGAATAACGTTATTATAACACATGGTATTATCATTTCAAATTGTTTTCTGTACAGAAACCTTTCACATTTTTATACATTACTGCATGAAGTTGTAATGTACGTTTTTCTTTTCTTTTCTTTTTATATAATGAAAAATATATTTGATGAATTAAAAAATAAAAACCTATCCAATATCTTTTTTTTTTTTTTTTTTTTTTTTTTTTTTTTTTTTTTTTTAGTATTATGATATGCTGAAAATAATTTTTATTTTTATTTCAATATTTATTTCTATTTTATTAGTTGAATTATGTTGCTACCTGAATATTTTTTTATGTTACCTCATTTATCTCTTGTCATGAGTCTCTCTCTCTCTCTCTCTCTCTCTCTCTCTCTCTCTCTCTCTCTCTCTCTCTCTCTCTCTCTCTCTCTCTCTCGACAAATTCTAGACATAGTCAGTCGTTAACGTTTTTAAAATTTCAATCAATGCCACTGTATCACGATAAAACAAAACACAGAATCTGAATTCAAGATATACAATTCAAATTCTAACTAATAATTCACCTGTATATATAATATACATAAGAAAATACGACCAGTATAATAATAAATTATACCATATAATAGTAAGTACAACTAATTGAATAACATTATTAAAATGACTTTATTTTATTTATATTATAACATAAATTGGCAACTCATCAAATTATATATTTAAACATGTCGATAATACTAAATAATGATACATGCATGGTAACAGTTATATAATTAATTATTTAACACTTAAGTTGAAATAACAATTAGGTGTGAAAGCTGCAACAAACAAAGTGTATTGTTTTGTTATCACGTATGTTTTACTGCTGGTTGATATAGTATATATATACAATATATATATATATATATATATATATATATATATATATATATATATATATATATATATATATATATATATATATATATATATATTGTATATATATACACTGAAATGTGGCTTAGGTGGAATGTAGTTAGGGGGTGGTGAATGTCTCCTACATTATGTTATGTATATATATATATATATATATATATATATATATAGCATACGTGAGGACTAATAACCGCAAACTAACAATATTTATTTACCATCCTTGGCCTACTTTATTTACTTACTTACTTACTTACTTTGGTATTAAATTTATTAAAAGGTCAATATAAAATGACAAAGAATACAATACAATTACATCTTTTGTATATTGTTTTGTCATAAGATATTAAATGACAAATTTAATATAATATGTAAATATCATGGTCATGATTTCTATTATTTACTTTTAGTATATATACGCTTTAAGTTTATTAATGTACTCAATTGAAAAAATAAATACGCGATTATTTAAAGGTTATAGATCAATGGAATATAAAATTTCTTATGAACAATGATATTTTATATTTATATAATATATACAATGTTTTTATAATAATGATAAAATTCTACACCAACAGAATTCATAGAGTGAATTATAGCCTTAAGAAAAAAAAAGAAGATAATATTGTGCTTTTGACGACAGAAGAAATAAAGACGTTTTGGTTTCCTATAGGAAGATTTGCTAATAACGACATCAAATATGTGATGAATTCACGCAGTTTCAAAGATAAGAATGTAAAAGACAGAGATCGGGAGCTTGGGGAGTGAAAATCCTAGCATTCCATTAAAAATCAATCATACAAAATTATGAAAACAATATTTTTAAATAGCAAGTGATCTTGCGTTTTTTATATACGTTTTTCTTAAAGAGTTCTCTTAAAACGAAGTTTTGCAACTAACTTAACTAAATCATTATCTTTTATCATTATTACTCTAAGAATAAACACTAAAAAAATTAATCGAATACTTTTTTTAATTTATCACATAAAATGTTCTGTATTATATTGCCTCAAAGAAATTATAAAAAATATGTGTGCCATACACATACACAAAAAAATGTATTCGAAGCAATATTTTTTTTATATTTATAATTTCAGAGTTATTCACATGCAAATTGATAGTAAAAAGCTCTTCTATAATATGTTATATTATAATGTTAAACAAGTATAAAGAACTCCTAATACTAAAAGTTGAATAATGTGTGTTTTATCGACGTCCTCCGAGTCAAGTTTCCTCTCTCATGTAACGATGTCTAAATTAAACTGCATGTATGTATATAGCAAGCGAGACCAGCTGTGTCCGCCCACGTGGTAACGTCAATGAGCTCATGGTCACACACACAAGGACATCACAGTTAATTACAATCAAGACATGCTACTCATCTCATCCTAATTATATACCTCACACACAGTTTTTGACTATGTCTACCACTCACACATTTATTGACAAAAATTCAGTCAACATTTTATAATCAATGAGAGTCACACAATCATGCATGATACAGTATAATTATACAGTATATTTGATGAGAAAGACGTTTAAAGAATTTTTAGTTTTACTATCGATAATTATTGTTTTTATAAAAAGAAATATCAATCTTTCATCGCTTTCCAAGTTGAAAGTGTTAATTATTCCACGTAGAACTAATTTTTTTATGGGTGATTTATCAGGCACCACCACTTGCTTCACACTTAAGTAACGCCTCACTTAAGAAATTTAGAAAATGAGGGTATTATTAAAGACATAATTATAATAACAATGGGCATGAGGCATGTATTAAACTATAGCTATATTGAATATAATATAATATTTAATACCATACAATATGCAAAGAAACTATTTTTCGTGTAAAGATAATAGAATTACTGCGTGTCTTTATTATATATAAGTCACTTATTAATCGCAACTTCTACTATAATTAAATTAATAATTAAATTTGACTTTTACTAACAAGAACGTCTATTCAAACATTTACAGCGTTAAGTTGATTTTATAGTTAAAAAGCGAAGAGCTCAATATATATTAGGGTAGGTCACGTATATATATACGATACACTATACTTAACTGTAAGGTGACATTTACAATAATGTATTACATAATAATAATAAAATACATTGTTAGTTGCTTTAACAATGGAGAACAATGGGTGTAAAAATCGTGATGATACATAAAACTAACAATGACATTGTTATATTACCACCCTTAATAATATAACAACAAACACGACATTTCAGTTTATTCAATTATATAATATAATATAGAAGTTGTTTTTTTTTCTATCAACATTATATACAATCTTTTATTATATCAATTGTTATCTTTAATGATACTTTGATACGAATTTAACTGATTAGTTAATCATTCTAACATAATGATCATTCATAATTGTCAATCAATAATCACGATATATCAGGACCACCTTTATATTTAGAAGGTGCCTGCGATATATATATATTATTAAATATTTAACATAAATTATTTAACTTATCTAAATTATTTTATTATTGTCTAGATTTTATGGTTCATATTATTATACAGTATTAAAAAAAAAAAAAGGAAAGTCGAAAAAAAAACTTGAAACAGAGACACTTATAATATGCAAATCATGTAATGGTAATTTAATATACCTACGTCATGTTGTAATACTATCTCTCTCTATCTCTCTCTCTATCTCTCTCTCTCTCTCTTTCTCTCAGACGCAAAAATATGTTACAGAATTAGCTTAAAATAATTATAAAGAGTGGTGTGTAAAATTGTGAGAAATTAATCTATATTTTAGTATAGATAAATTAAGAAACTTTTATATTACCTTTAAATTAAATGTATGAAGTATAAAGAGAGAGAGGGAGAGAGACACAGAGAGAGAGAGAGAGAGAGAGAGAGAGAGAGAGAGAGAGAGAGAGAGAGAGAGAGAGAGTATATGCTTAATTACACCACAGACACACAAAATATTTAAGTAATAAAAATAAAACTCACTGTTGGGACTAAAAAAAGTAAATTAGTTTATATAAATTAAAATTATAAATTTAATTTTTCAAACTCTAAAAATAAATAAATTATTAAATTAAAAACATTATTTTTTTTTTATATTGTGCTGTATACTTTAAAAATAAAAAACTCAGGTATGCAAATTTAAATTCACGATATGATATATATATGATTTTTTTCACTAATACAAGTTGAAAGCTAAAAAAAAATAATGAAGCATACTATTCTTATTTTACAATAAATTATTTCAAAAATCATTATTACATTATTCATTACATTAAATAAAAAAAAAAGTATATAATAATAATTATTTTTCTAATTTAAATAACAATTGATTATATTATTTAAAGAAATAAATTTACATATATATATTATATATACATATACACACACACACACACACACATATATATATATATATATATATATATATATATATATATATATATATATATATATAGAAGTCAATTAAAGTTTAACAAATGTTCTTGTTTGTATAACTCATGTGGTTATCATAAAGTTTTTTTTTTTCCATAAGCATGTTTTCTATTCAATGTATATTTGTACGTAACGACACGCTCTAAACCTGTTTCTTTGCTATGCTTGCTGTTATTCACGGATCAGCGATGCGATGGGGAGGCTGTGTGCTCCTTATATATTTATTTAACATCACAATATTCAAGAGTGGCCACACTCTGCAGGTAACAAACAAAAACACTATCGATCAATCGTATAGTTATATACGTCTTAATAATAAACGATCACACAATTTTATATACCAACTTTAAACTGGTATTTCGTTCAGGACAACTATTTAAATGTTTTCAGTGATTTTTATTTTTGCATTGAAATCTAGAATAGGACATTAAACTGATTAAAAGAAGAAAAAATGTTTGATTTAATATACTATTGAAATTCTAATAAAGGTATAATGGCTATAAGTTACCAAAATTTGGAATGTGTGTTACCATTGGTGCTGTGAAATGAAACCAATCAGAGTTGGGTGGTAAAACGGTAAGGGATCCGTAATTTCCTTTTTTTTTTTTTTTTTTTTTAGCATTGCAGGACTATTCTGATCTGGTTTAGGCACGACAAATGTCTGTGACACTCTTACACCTAACCCAATTAACGTGAAGCAATTTTTGAGAAAACTATATGCTGTATATATAATTCAGTTACATCACAACGGAGTAACTTCAATGAGGCATACTATATACTTTTATATAAGTTTTTAATAGATTAAAAAATAAGCTTTTTTTTTTTTTTTCCTTCGTTGGTAAGAAAGCATTATGTTGCGTGTTATTTGCAAACATAAACAGTACATTTTTTACTTTATAATCTTCCCATTTGACACACATGAATACACTAAACTTTTATAGCGGATGAAATTAAACATTAAATTTATATAATCTGAACTTTTAAAGAAAAAAAACTTAACATTTATTTATTTTCATGAACTTTTGAAATATTACTGATATATGGGTGGAAAATATAGATATCAATTTTTGGCAGACATACATGAATTGAAACTTCAAACAATTATTATCTCCTCAAATAATTTAAAGCTATAGTTAAAACTTGACATTTTAGATTTGATTATAGGATTGGAATTGATAATAACATCAAAAATGTTCTCAACGCAATTTTTCTCAAATTACCAACAATTGTGAATCAACTTTTTCTATTATATTTACCCGTGAAAGCTATTGGCGTGTAAAAAAATTGAAACACGTCTATTATTCGAACTTTACATGAACTAAAAATTGCATAATGTTCAGAAGAATTGTGAACAGTTTTTTTTAACACAAAAATTAGTGTTTGTAAAAAATATAAAAATATATCGTATAAATAAGAAAAACAATCGACATGTAAAAACAAAAGTGTTGTAAATCTTGTTGTTATGTAAATCCACTTTTACAACTTTAAGTATTGTAGTTTGTGTAAATTAATACAATGTAAAATATATAAAAAAAAAAATGAATTGATATTATCATAAAAATATTCAAGTTAAAAGTTATATGTTATTCAAATGAAAATTATTTAAATGGGAAAACTTTTTCTTAACGATTTTTTCTTAATGTTAGTTGAAAAACAAAAGGAGAGAGAGAGAGAGATAGGAGTGTTTAATTGAAATGTTGTTTCAAACAATCGATTAGTCGTAATTTATCCAAACAAACAAACAAACAGAGAAGAGTAAAGCACAAGCTATTCTGCCACTTATTTTGTAACATAATATGTAATGTGCTTAGTGAGCTGTTTTGACACTCTGCACATGCCAAAAACACTTTATCTTTCTATATAATGTGGAGGCAATTTACTGTAATACACTTAAATAAATATTTTTATAATAGTATATACTAATACTACCCACTTAAATATACATATAGCAATCTACACAACGACTTACTAAATTAAAACAAAAGCTGTGTGTATAAACTGTTATATTATGCAGAGCATTCAAATAAAATTTAGTTTTAAAATTTTTCTGTCTTCACATTTTTATACACAAAGTTGTAAAAAAATGAAAAGATTTGTGCAAAGTCTACATTTATTAAATTTTAAAATGTTAATTTAACTTTCTGTAAAAGAAAAGAAAAGGTTTTTATCGTTTTAAGTTAAGGAAGTGCGGTTGGCAATAAAAATCGAATAGTTATAAAATTATGAAAAAAAATATATATAATATTATAATTATAATATTGTAAAGAGAGAGATATATCAAAAAAAAATATTACATACAATGTTATGAGTATTTTAATAACACTAGAAATATAATATTGAGAGAGAAAATGTGTTGATAATAATCAATTATGAGGATTTGATGAAATAATTAATTCATAGATCGTAAATATATGCAAAAAGTACGTTGCCTTGTAGGTTGTAGGTATTGCTATTACAGCATTACTAATTGATTGCAAAGTGTATTGTTATTACAAACTACCTGTGACTATAATAAATCAATAAAACGTAAAACCAACTTGAAAATGTACATGTAACTACATGAAATGTTTCTTATAGCAAACATGTAAAGCATAAAGATGTTTTATAGTGAAATTTAACTAATGCAAATTACTTCTTTCTGGCCAAAGTTGGTACTTTATTACAGCATGTAATTATATTTATGATTATTATTAATTATCATTATTTTAATATTGATTTACAAAATTCAAAAGTAAATAAACGATCAATAGAAATTTATTAATATAGTCATATAGCTTTTTGTTTTGAAACACATGATTTTATTTCTTAATGAAATAAAAAATACTAAATAAAAAGTATATGTCCATCATACGATTTTATTGCGCTGTACGCTGTCATGGAAATAAAACTAGAATTAACATTAAGCTGTATAGGATGTATATATATAAAAAAAGAAGATATTACGTAGTGATAAAAGTGATTTTGATTTGATTATGTGTGGCAAATGAAGTGGCAGAGCTGGTAACATCATGAGGGAGGTTGGAGGTAGCCGCGGGCAATCGCGAGAGTTCACCGCTGCTATTGCTGCTCACTGCCATGGATTGAAATTTACACTTAAGAGAATTATTTCTTAATATATACCGTTATGACTAGAAATGTAACACACACAATTGCAAGAAATTTTATCAGATTGCTGATTAAATTTCAAACTGTTTGTGTTGTAAAGATTTTTTATTTTATTCCTTCTGATGAATCTCTCTCTCTCTCTTAGCACGCTCGCTTGCTTTGCTCTTGCTCTCTCACTATTTCTTTTTTTCTTCGTCTCTCTCTCTCTCTCTCTCTCTCTCTCTCTCTCTCTCTCTCTCTCTCTCTCTCTCTCTCTCTCTCTCTCCAGGGCTTTTTATTTCTAGGCTCGCATTTGAGTTAGCAATTCAATATAGAGATCCAGATCAGATAACGATATATTTTACCTCATAATATATATATCGCTATTTTTTTGTGTTACAAGACTAATTTTTAATACCTAATTAAATTGTAAAAATATTAATTGCAAATATATTGAGTAAAATCGTTTGCCTTTTTCCCCTACTCTCTTTTCATCTTTTTTTTTTTTTTTTTTATTGAAATGTCTGAATTGTATTTTTAAATCCAATTCTCTTTTGAATAGCTTTAAATTTTACTGGCATTTTAATTATCTGCCCAAGGGAAAATTAGACCACAAGTTGTTTCTAATCCTTTTGTATTTTTTTTTTTGTATTTTTTTTTTTTTAATTCTATAAAAGATAAAGTGAAACAATTAAAGTTGAAAATGTTTATTATATACATGCAACATTGCTGCGTATATAAAGTACAAGTATGTACATTTAATATTTAACAATAAAGCTAAAAATAAAGTGTCGAGAGGTGTTAAGTATATATTATACGACGAAGTGAGAGAGCAGTGCATTTATTTTATTAAGTTAAGCTAAGAATTTGCATCAGCAAGATTAACATTTTATTATTACGTTAAGTATTCATAAAATGTTGTAAGCATCTCAACCATTTTGTCTCGCTTACATCCGGCAAAACTAACCCCGAGTAGAGAGAAAAGCAAAGCTAAAAGCAAGTAAATAAGCAGTCAACTTGTTTCTATTTAAACGTCTCTCTCTCTCTCTCTCTCTCTCTCTCTCTCTCTCTCTCTCTCTCTCTCTCTCTCTCTCTCTCTCTCTCTCTCTATCATCATAGCGTTTTATCAGATTTACCCCCAACTCCTTCATTCTATATATAATATCAACAACTTATGCAATGAAAATAAGGCTCAAATATATAAAATGAAAATCCACTAACATATTATATAATATACGATTAAAAACATATGTCACAATTTTTCTTTGATATTACTTAATATAAAAAATATTATTTACAGAAAATAAAATTATTTTACATCAAAAAGTAATAAAATATATTAAAGTTTTCACTCATTGAAAACATAATTACAATTATTAATTTAAAAAGGGACACAAAAGAGAGATATATAATTCAAAGAAGGGTTAATTAAATAACACTCAACAAGCAATTAATAAACAGAAAATAGGGGACTTTAAAGTCAGTATAAAATAGATTATTTATTTCTCTTAATGTTCTGTTAAGTTAAAAAAAAAAGTTTGTATATTATAGTCAATGATTTAATATTGTACAGAAAAATATTGTAGTTATTTGTTAATAACGTAAAAAGTTGACTCAAAGAGAAAGAGAGAGAGAGAGAGATGTTTTTTATTGATTAAAAGCAAAACAAAAATACCCCTTTTTGTTTGTTTTTTTCCACCTTATAAATAACATTAGCTGTCAGATTAATTGTCTAATTTTTCTCTTTCTCTCTCTGTTTATTTTTTTCTCTTGTTTATCTACACCTCACTGATTTTTTTATTTGTATTCAACTGTGGGTAAAAAAAAAAGTGAAATATATAAAAATCTTTGTTTCAAGTACTTTTTTTCCCTTCTCTTTCAGTTTAACATTTTATTTTTTTGATATTTTTCACATTTCTGAACATCAATCTCTGTCATTTAAAAAGAACTGCAAAAAAAAATAATAATAATAATAATAAAAAAATCACTTCACTTTATTTTATAAAACATTTTGTATTTATGAAATGGAATGATATATTTCTTTTCTTTTGTTCAAATTTATTCATTTGAAATTATACAAATTAAATCTGTATTTAAAAGCAATTTTGTATATATATTTTTGTCTTATTATTTCAATTACAAGTAATGTAACGGTTCATTATTATTTTCAAAGATAATAAAATCTACTGCGGTATATAAATACAAAATGAGTTACCAGCTTTAAATTTGGGTACTGTTGAGTGCTTACGCATATCCAATGAGAAGGAATTTTAGCAAGATCAAAAGAGAGAACAAAACACAAAGATATAAGAAATACATACGTCACAAAATACAACCCCATGCTACATTAACTAAAATACTCTCACTCTCTCTCTCTCTCAATATATATATATATATATATATATATATATATATATATATATATATATATATATATATATATATATATATATATATATATATATATATATATATATATATACATATATATATAATATATATATATATATATATATATATATATATATATAATATATATATATATATATATATATATATATATATATATATATATATATATATATATATATATATATATATATATATGACAAATAATCTGCTTTTAAGTTTAATTATCAATTTCAAATACTTGTTTAAGTATGGTCCGATCCTCTCCAGGTGCTCTTCCTATTATTTACTCAATTAAATTCCATTCAAATTCAATTCAATTCAAAATAGGCTTTATTGTATAAAAAACACAAATAGACACGTCGCCTGGTTAGATATGCAACCCGCCACATTTTAATGTTCTACAGGTTGCAGATATGCACAGGGGCTCTAACTTCCTACTTCCTTGTCATCCTAGGAAATAAAAGATTTGTGTATTTTTCTAATTTAAAAAAGATATTTTCAATATTGTATCTATGCAAAAACACGTGTATTCTAATATAATATGAAACTCCCGGAATAGAGCAACTATACGTGTTACAATGTGGTTGAGTATTTGTATTATGGTGCATATACATGTTATGTGAAGTGTGAACACCATAATTTTGTGTTTTATTTGGTTGGTACTGTAAGTATCGTCAGTGAAATGAGAAGCTGAAACGGAAATTTGTGGCTTCAAACTTAATCTCTATTACACGGATGTTAAAGGATTTACAATTAGACGTATCATTTATCTAAGTGGTTTTAATGTTATCGTTCTAACATGATAGATACAATATACGAGTATTTTTATCTAGGGACTCAACTCGCCTAACAATTATAAATAATGCACTTTCTTAAAGTAGCCGAGATATCAATTTTAAAACCACAAATTATAATACTATATATATTTATCAGTACTGAAATATCTATATGTAACGAGACCACCGCAATTGCAACGGAAACCTGTTTTACTCAGCTTCTGTTTTAGCTTCAACAATTAAAAATAATATAAACAAGACAATAAAATGTAAGGCATATAATTATTTTTGTGCAATAAGGTAATGTGTTGCTTATACGATTTCTTAAAATAACTTATTTCACTATTTGTTTTAACCCAGTACTCACACTACCTAAAGTAAGCTAATCTAACGAAAGATCTTCTGCAAACTAATATGTATATATACATTATCACTTGAAAAATAAATAAGTTTTAATCATAACTTGTTAGATAAATATTTTAATATTATATATATAAACCCTCTTTATTTGAAATATAGTTTAGTGATAAAAGTGAAAATATTGAATTTGACTTTTCGTATAGGGTCAACAATTACTCAAGTTATAAACGAATGGGGGTACTCTCTTGGTATATATATGGCTATGAGGGTGAGAGGAAATATTGGTAGATATAATATTGAGAGAAAAACGTTCTCTCTCTCTCTCTCTCTCTCTCTCTCTCTCTCTCTCTCTCTCTCTCTCAACCGTGCTCGTGGGTGTTTAGAATCGATGTTTGCGGGAAACTTTTTAGAGAGAGAGAGAGAGAGAGAAAGTGAGAGTACACAAGCCGGTAGATGAAGAGAGGAAATGCCGGTCTATGCGCCGTCTCGCACTCTGCACCCCCTTCCCCCTTCCCCAAACACACACATACAATATTATATATATATATATATATATATATATATATATATATATATATATATATATATATATATATATATATATTATATATAATATATATGTAATCCCAGTATACATAGAAACAACTAAATGCTATCCACACATTCACAACAACTAACACCAAAGTTATAGCAATCTCTCTCTTTCTCTCTCTCTCTCTCTCTCTCTCTCTCTCTCTCTCAATCTCTCTTTCTCTCACGCGTCACCATATTGTCTAAAATGTCACCCCCATTGTATATAAATATTATGTTTTGTTTTCTGTTGTCTGGGTGGTTGGTATATGTACGTATATATAAACACACAGAAACAAATGAAAAAGGAAGAAACATCTCAACTATACAGAATTGTCACTGTGTTATACTGACATATAATACCACATTTCACATATTCAACCAAAAAAAAAAAAAACACAGAGAACTAACATAATAAACGCTTTGCATCAAGAGATATATAGAAACTGACGAGTTTGAAAAAAAAACTTTTTTTTTAACATAAAAGAATACATTTCAAAAGCTTTTTCTCCCAGTATTTTTCATCTTTTCTTTCATAAATGTAAAAAATCTTTTTTTTTTTTTTTTTTCTTTTTCAAAAGAGAAAAATTTAATCATTCTCATACTCAACTTGTATATAATATACTTTGCGCGTATTACATATTATAAAAAGATGTATTTTTAATATCATTTTAAATATGAATGAACATAAGTGACTAATTATTTATTTAATTTTTTTTACTTTACGGAAATTTTTATTTTGTTTGCAAATATACTTTCACTTCTTACTTTTTTCAGCCATCTTATAATAATTTTTATTTATAAATAAATATGTGGTAATATTTTTGATATACATAAAAAAAATCCGCTTATTTATATAGTGCATTACCCTCTATAGCATTAAAAACTGCTCTACATACAATAGCTTTAAAACTAAGGTGCAAGAATATTTAATAGAAAAATTTTTTTGCATCAATATCAATGATTTTCTTGCCGCACATATATAGGAACAGTAAAATAGTTGTTATATAAATATGTATTTAAAAAATATATATTATTATGCATGTTTGTAATATGACATGTATGTTCGTTCTACACTGTATAAGTCATGGAATGTAATAAAACCTTTAATCTTTACAGAATTATTTTAATATTATTAAGGAGCAAAAGAAAACTCAGGGAAGAATATGACGTACACAAGAATTTGATAATATATTTTACCATTCAAAAACTCATGATAAATTTCTCATTTTATTCTTATGGGGAAAAAAATACGCTGAATTTAAATGATAAATTATATATTGTCACAATCATTGTATATGTACACTTTATTTTTACGCATGTTTTCGCTATAAAAAATATATAGTTTTGAATTTTAATTTTATATTGAGACCGTTATAAAAAATAAAAAAATCGTAACTATAATCGATTTTTTTATTAAAATCCCCAAACACAACTTTCTGAAAGTGTATTATACTTGTTGAAAACTACAAGATCTGTTCTTACATGTCACTTTTGGGACATTTACATGTCCTATACACTGCATGAAAGCGTATAGTAAGTTAAGCACTTACTATATAACAATAAGTGCCATTTTTTTATGTATGCCATTATTTTAATGCTGGAGAACACATGCAGATTACCTGCACTTGACAAACACTTGTCCGACAAAAAAAAAAAAAAAAAAAAAAAAAAAGGACGTGAAAAGTACATACTTTACGCAAATTGACATAAAAACATGTAAGGTCAAGTACCTTCATTGCAAAATTGAGGAAATACACTGGCTTTGTGCATGACGAGTAAACTTTTGTGTTTACTCATCTCATATGTAACTAAAAGCAAACGACGAATGATGTCTTTATATAGCATACATTTCTAACGCACCGTGCAATAGCTTGATATACATTATAATATATATGATCCAGACCCAGTTGTTAGCAGGTCCCAATTGTTGGCAGATGTGTTATCATGAAAACTCTAAAAATTATTATCTCCTCAACCAATAAAGCTGGACTTAAAACTTGAAAACAATTAAATCATTTGATGGGTATTATAGCCTGTTGTGTGGTATAGAACTCATTTTCATTGAAAATTTGGACACCCAGGAGGATTGGACTCAAGGGTGGTATCATACATAAATGCTCTCAACTCAATATAGTTCTCAATGTTGTAACAATTGGGACTCAACCTTTTCCATTAAAATAACTCGTATGAAAAGAAATTAGAATGCCAACAACTAGGAGTCTATCATAATATAATATAAAGATATAAAAGTAGATAAAAATTTGAAGAAAATGTTTAATATACCTGATAAATTTGTAGTAATCCAATAAGAGACAAAGAGAGGAATTACTCCATTCAGCTTTACACTCGGTCTGAAACACACAAGAATTATACTTAATTAGAATCACGTATAGGATACTTGATATTAAGTTTTTACACAAGATTTATATACTATTTTATATATGAAATATCTCCTTTAGTCAATTTATGATCTCTTTTGAATTAGGTGATGAATTCACATTTAATAACATATGGCTAAAGGTGTTTTCAGTGTATTTTATTATGAGGGTTGGTGTATGTCACGCAATATCTCCCTCTCTCATCATATCAATACTTGTTAGATAAATAAATATAAACATATTGAACACGCAAAATATATATAGCATAGGGAACAAAACATATATAGGGAACTTTTTACGTCTGTTATGTATTTTAGAGTGAACACTCGCCTTCTGCATGTTAACGATTATTAACGTATGTTTTAATCATATTATAAGAAACATACGGTATAGGATAATACTCGGATATTAAATACAATATCAGATAATTATATTACTTCAAGGGTTATAATATTATCATATACCGCTGCATTAATACATTAACAAAATAGCTTAAACGTTACTTATTTAATTTTTATTTCTTTAATATAAACTCCTATAATAATATTATTTCTTCTATTAAGAATAATATTATGTTGGCCTTTTCTTTTTTTTTTTTTTTTTTTTTTTTTTTTTCCGATCACAGTACTGTAAATGATGAGTATGATGAACTAAAAAAGTTCAGGAAAATAATGAGTAATTCACCTAATTGTAACTCTCTAATATTTATTGGAGCCCTTCATTTGATGAAAAAGTGTCACCATATAAAATTACAATATATTTACATAACGTAATAAAGAGTTTTTCATGGTATGTAATTTCTACTAAAGTATATAAACTATAGCCAATTCTTCATACACATTTCATTCATACTTCAGAAAGTATAAAATATATTTATATATACGTATAAAGATTGCGATAAAATATTTTACACCATTAAAATTCAGCACACATTTTTTTCATAAGAATATTATTTTAAATTTAGAGCAAGCTTTTTAATGGTATACAAAATCAGTACAAAATATCCTACAATCGTGTGTATATTAAATATTTTGCAAGGTACGTCACACATAATACTTTACTCAAACTAATATCATGGTAAATTAAAAAAAAAAGCAGATGAAAATAATGAACAATATACACAATGATTACAAAATCGCATGAATAAACATGAAGTTAATACATATATGTATGTATATAAATTTACTTCCATTAAACACAATACGTACCGGTACTAAATGATGATATAATAAATATATATAAAGATATCCCAATATCAAACTGTCAGTTATATATACATAAAGTATAGTATATGACAAAAATATTGTCAACGATCAGTAAATATAAAAATATTATATTATAACTTTATCATATAACCTTTCAATACAAAACAACTATTGAAAATTCAATAATATAACAATATACTCTTTTTTTTTTAAATGTATAATATAATATTACATGTCAATATTTAATATAATATGAAAAATATTAAACCATGAAATGTCAAATATTAAATAATATGCTATATACATGATAAAAAGTTATATATATTTATATCTAAAAAAAAAACTTGTATAATAGAGTTAATTGCAACAATAAAAATATTGTATTTCTAAAACTTGTTATATAATACTAAAAATCTGTTATGTATGTATATAAAATGGTTAGTGTTTTGTCACGAGGGGATAAAACAACACAAAAAAAAGGTGTGTCTGTCGACTCACGCAAAGTTGGAAAAAAAAAATAAAAATTACGAGTCTAAAATGTCACGGAGTTTTAATGTAGGGAAAAAGTTTGTTAGTCGCAGACTTGATTCTTTCACTGTATTTAATAGAAGAACTTTATAATGTTTAAAATAGAGAGAGAGAGAAGAGAGAAAGAGAGAGACTATACGACTATACACTAAAAAATCAATACTCAACTCACAGAGAGTATAAATTCATTTAAGGCTGGTTTACGCAAACGTACGTCGACGTATTTTTAAATTTCACATTTTCACGTTTTACGTCAAAATTAGGTCTGGTTCACGCATCCTTGTTAAACGCGCGTTTGAGGCCTATTTCGTATTTTCTCGATTCGTATCGGCCCGTTTCGTAATCAACAGCTGTTTACCATGAGGCAAGGAAAAATTCCAACAATAATAATTAATAATTAAAATTTAATAGACCATTTATAATAATTAAAATTAAAAAAATTATACTTAATTATATTTTAATTTTAATCCTCCTCATTATAAGAAATGTGATCCAGTTCATATTTGGCGCCTCTACACCGGAGTAAATGCGCATGCGTATAAGTGCGTGGGAGGAGGAAATGCGAGAAATTCACGTTTGCTTGACGCAAGAGTTGAGAGTTGGTCAACTCTTGCGTTTCACGTTTGAACGTTTGTACGTCTTTACGTTTCGCGTCAAAGCGTGAACCATACCATTTGATAACATGCATCCCAACTTATGCGTCAAATGTGAACTTTTCGCGTTTAGCCAAACGTACGTTTGCGTAAACCGGCCTTTTCACTCTAACAACATTATGTTGTATACAGTATAAAAACAAATAGAGGGAGGGGAGTGAAAGAGAGAGGAAAAAAAACAATATAAATTTCAACTTATGGTATAATTTGAATAAAAAAAATTTTCAAATAAGTTTTTAGACTACAATCTGTCAAAAATAAACTATTATTGTTTATATACATGATTTTAATCTCCTATATATATACGGTAGGTTTCTCTCTCTCTCTCTCTCTCTGTTTTTTAAAGAAATGTAAAAGGATTAAGATTATAATAATAATTACAGATTATATTTTAATATGTAACATGCTATAGGTTATTTTAATTTAAAATCTAATCTCGATGCTATATATAATATACATATTATATATATACATATATATATATATCATATGGTTTATATATTAGGTGTGTTCTTTTGTGTAATTTTACTTTAAATCAATTTAGCTTAAATAAAATTAATTATGCTGTATAATAAGCCTACAGTTTTAATAATTATATGATTATAACATTTTGTTTATAACGTATAAGGGAGAGAATCTCAAGCTATATGCAACGTTAATTTATATTTAACCATTTAGCTTTTAAATATATTTAAAACAAAGGCACAATATGCCGGCTTGTTGTTTAAGTGCGCACTATTTGAAATAAGCAAATTGAAAAAAAAAATCCCTTTGCTTGGTGCTCTTTTTAAATATACAGTATAATGTGAAAAACAAAACAAAATATGATTTAAAAAAAGAAGTCAACAATGCATGTTACCGGCGGTGACGTGTACGGTGTAACCATAATCAGATGTACGCGGGATAATGGTACACAGGGGACCCATAATTTCATTTACTTTAGCATTGCATAACCATTCTTTTAAAACAAGAGAAAAAAATGCTACAGTACATAACTGTTAGAACGGAGGTATTAAAATTATACATTTCATTCACATTTTTGTATGTTTTCAGCTAATAAAACGTATTGATCAAATTTTGTTTCAGTGATATAAAGCATTTTAAATGTTGTAATATTTTAATTTGACATTGGGCCCTAAGACTATAGTAAGCCAGATTTTTGTTATAGGACATTAAACTTCAGCGCTCATTTGCAAAATCATGAGCGAAAGCGTGAGCGCGCTCATTTACGTGAGCGTGAGCGATGAGCGTGAGCGCGCTCATTTTAAAAGAGCGCTGGCCAAGTCTGTATCATTTGCATTTGATTTCAATACATATTTTTTATATGTACATTTGCTTTTTCTTTTCTTTTTTTAACCAACATAAAATCACACACAAAAAAGTAATAAATTCATGACGAAACCAGCAAAACTCTATATAACCATGGGAAATGAAAATAAAATAAGTCAGCTGTGAAAATGATTATCATAAATTTTAAAAAGGTAATGTTATACAAATCGATTGATATACAAGATTTTTATTAATAATATTATTCCTCGTCAAATATCATCTACATAATCTTATACTGTTAAAGGTCACCTTACTACGTGTCTGTTACTATACTAAACAAAAACTATAAGATAAACTGGACGTTCTGTACCAACCATCACATGATGGACAACACTTTTATGTTGATGTTCTCTCTCTCTCTCTCTCTCTCTCTCTCTCTCACACTATACTGTCAGAGAGCTGTAGTCACATCTTTCAAAGAGTTATAATAAATGATACAACTTGACAACCTTTCATACCTTTTAGTCGTCACATTGATTTAATTTAAATATCATGTCAAAATTTTAATCTCTTTCAAACTTTTTTTTTTATCATATTATATTAAAATAAAAAAAACTTTTAAATATTTACATTAAAAACAAAAACCATGTTAATTTTAACAATATTTTTATAGTAATTTAATCAAAATATTGAATATTCAAATGTTGTTTCTTGTTGTAATATTACACCGCGAAAAATAAATTTAAAATAAAAAATAACGTGCTGTATTATAATATACAATATACGTTACGAAATATTAGCATAATTTATTGCAAAGTTTCTAAACGTCACGTGTTGACTACAGCATACGAGAGTTTTATTTTATTCACTCATATATATATGCATGTATATATAGCCGAAGTATAATAATTTTAAAGTAATGCTTATTATTACTAGGGACTAGGGTCGATTTTTTTAAGATATATTTTCGACACAGATATTATAATATACAACGCGTATTTTTGGATTTCACTTTTCTGCACACGACTAAAAAAAAAAAAAAAATTTAAAGCCATAGACCACATAAAACAACATGTGCTTTTTAATGAATAAAAACGAAATGGGATCTTTAAAACCGATGATAATTTTTACCAGAATGTTACTGTAGCCCCACGAGAGAGCGTGAAAAAACTGTAAAGTATGACATTTGCGTGAAAATTCATGTTTATGACGTCAGGAACATGCAAAAATTAGCATGAAAATGTTATGCGGATTGCATAAATCGAATTTTCTGATCACTGCTATGGAGCTACAGATGGGTTTTGAGACAAACTAAAGTTATTTATGTAAGTCCCATCAAGTGTTTTGTGATATAAATGCTTATGTTTTTCTCTAATCTATATTCCTTTAAGTATAAATAAAATATCACTTAAATTAGTATATCTTGGCTTATTTGTTTTTTGACTGAATTCCTCAATTTAGTCAAGAGTGAAACCTTGTAAATTTGACGTCACTAGTATATCAAATATCAACATTATTGTAAATTCAACTCTAAAATATAATATGGATTTTTTCCAACTCATTTATGTCTGGAAAAATATCAATTATGAGTTGTTTATGCTATCATATTTGTTTCTCAAAGTGTGAGAAGTGCAATATTTAAAATTACATTGCATTATATGAAATAAGTATTATTTATTAAACCCAATCATCTCTATATATTCGTATCGTTATTGTTTGCTATACTTTTGCAAATAGTTACAAACACACTCAAATAATAATAAATATAATTTGTTTCGTTTAAAAAAATATTTTTGCAATGTTAGCGTGAATATTCTTCGCAAGTCTGTCTTATATAAAAACAAGAAGTCTATATTAAATATAAAAGAAAATGAAAAGGAATGAAATATTTGCCAGTAGCGAGGTCATGTAGCATGAGAAGTACATTACGATTTGAAACGTCAGATAAAGCACAAGAAAACAGTTGAAGCGAGAGATGCTATACTTTTGCTCACTTACTTGGCCGCCGGATAATATTGGTCCACACACACACACACACATAATACTCCATGGCACTTGTACACACGATCAAGTGAAAAGTGAAGTACTGTAAATATGCATGTGACAAAAGATACATGACACTTTACTTGACATCTTGTCAACACAATGCTCTATACTGTATATTGCTCAGTTTTTTTTATCTTTTAAGTGGAGATTTTACACTAAAAAGCATTTTCAAATATTTGTTTTTTATACATCATCATATAGTGATCTCGTGAGTAACGTCGTCTTACATTACATTAATGGCTTTTAACTTGGAATTTGAGAATTTTGATAGTTTATATAACAAACTAGGGTTGAAAAGATGAATATAACCACAAATATATAGGTACTTAATATTTGTATTACTTTATAAAGTCTATATCATTTTATATACAAACACGCACAAAAAAAAATATATACATATTAATATCGTAGCTCGATGCAGCAATATTTATGCATTAACAGCATAATTTATACTATATATTATAAAGCAATTATACTAATTCAGATAAGCAACAAAATTATTATGTTACCAATGCCCAAAATAGCAAAGTTTGTGCTCTACAATTGACTAATCAAGGAACAACTGTTTTGAGGCCGTCTTTAAGTGATTTCGCTCACATCCACTTTCGTTTCAACGTACTACGCATGCGTAGTAGAAGCGGATGTGACCGAAATTGCTTTAAGTTGGTCTCTAAAAAACTGCTCCTTTATTAGTCAATAATGTCAATATAGCAATTATTCAATGCAGCACAAATTACGTTATTTATTTTTTCTGTGTGTGTGTATATAATACATTCCGATAACATAACACTGCAAAAAATATATTATTATATTTATGGGTTGTCATTGTAAGTTGTTTTTTGATTCAGCCCACGCCGATATGGTTAAGAGACCCCATAAAAATGTTTCACGTTATTCATTGAGGGTAATCTTAACCATTTTTATAGGTTCACATTATATGTGTGGGGTGGTTTGATACACAAAAAACAACACATCAATATAAAATAAAGAACTCCAAAAGTGTTCTCCACAGTTTATATAAAGTAAAAATTAAATATAACATTCAATAACTTATCATTACCGCTTTTAAATATGTAGAGATTTATTCAATATACATAAAATTATTCCATAAATATATTTACAGTACTTTTAATTGGGAAAACAAGTATAAAGTTGTTAAATATATGTAGTGAAAATGTAATTACAATAAACACTTTGTTGTTGAGTTTTGGTAAACTGGTGTGGGTGAAATATTTATAGTAAACCTCGTTTTGCCCCGGGTCTCAGACAAAATTATTAAAGTGAAGCATCTTGTTGGTGTGTTAAATTTTAACGAGCAAACAAAACTGCAGTCACTTCTCTAAACCATTTGTTTTCTCTCAAATTTGTTTCACACACAGGGTATTTATTTTTAACAAATTAAAAAATATAAAATCAAGTCCTTTATATAAATTATTGTGACACAAGATATTTAATATAAAAAAAATTCCATTCATAACTTTTCTTTTGACTTAAAACACTTCATTGTATTATATAGATATTAAAAAATAAGAGCAATTCTATCATTTATCATCATTAAATGTATTTATCACAAAATTATTTGTAACACTTTAATATGTTGACTTTGTGTGTTCTATGTATATAATTACTTGTTATATATAATGACCTAAACGGTTACAAAACTAAATTGACATTAATTAATACTCCCTTTTTGTTAATTAAATTTTAGTTATACAAAAGCTTTTTTTTATACTTTTATAATTACGTGACTTTTATGTAAAATATATACCAACACAGGAGCATGGCTTGCTTATTATTTAATATTTTACGTAATATTTTTTTTTTCTTCTTCTTTTCGTCTTTTTACATCGGAGAATCTTTTGTATATATTTTTTTGTTAGTCATCATCATCTTGTACTTGTGATGTAAGCTCATTTTAATATCACGACGCTTTACTTTATACTCTCTCTATCATTGAGCTATGAGCTTTTTGCTCGTTCTCTCTCTCTCCAAACTTGCGGTGATGAGGGGGATCAACAAGAGTTTCAACTATATAGCTTTTCTGTTATTAGGCGTGCCGGTTTTCTAGAGATCCCAAAACTATACAGTACTATACATAATAACCTAAAGTAACATAGGCAAAGAGCCAGTGTATATGTAGAGAGAGAGAGAGAGAGAGAGAGAGAGAGAGAGAGAGAGAGAGAGAGAGAGAGAGAGAGAGAGAGAGAGAGAGAGAGAGAGAGAGAGAGAGAGAGAGAGAGAGAGAGAGAGAGAGAGAGAGAGAGAGAGAGAGAGAGAGAGAGGATCTAGCTTTACAGTGAGTAATAATATAAAGAAGCCACAAAGCCGGTTTGATGATAAACTCATAAGAGGCTGCTGACGACGAAAGCTTTAACTTGTCTACTTCATTCTTGCGTGGCAATTAATTACCCCTGTATAGCTTGTACCGCCTGATGGGACGTTCACTCACCCACACTTATACTTACATCAGACAGAAATTAACATCACTAAAGTATAAGAAATTTAAGGTTAAAAAACATAACCATAATAATATGACTTATATATCAAGTACTAAACATGAAAAAATTCGATCTTAAATTATTATCTTATGTTTTTGTTTTGTTTTTACCAATGTGTTTTGTTTCTAATATATTATAATGTTTCAGAAAATATGTAACAAATTTAATCATTTGAGATTATTATAATTTTATGGACAGAATTTATGAAAGTTTATAGGTTTTCTATATATAATAATAAAACCACATAAAAGCATTTTATATAATAATTATATATTAATATAATAAATTAAAATGTGTTATATTATATTTAATTAACATCAAATTGTAGGAATAAAATAAGCAGCAAAATAAATATATATTTTTTTATTTTATTTATTTTATTATTATTATTTTTTTTTTCAAAAAATAAAATAGATTTTAACCGCTCTATTAAAAAAATGACATAATTGTATAAATGTAATTACTATAGTGGTTAATGAATCTACATTAAAATATATTATACTACTCACTCAAATGTAATAAATGAAAATTGTTATATTAAGTGCTTTGTCATTGCATGTGTTTTGTTTTATTAAATAAAAATAAAACAATACTCGTTTAATCCTCTTGAAACATGAAACAAGAGTCTTAGAGGAATACTAAACATTTTTTTTTTAATATAATACATGATTATTTAATTATTATTTATAATTGTATACAGTATAATACAGTGCAACTTTTGTATCCTCGTAAATAGTAAATAAACAACGTAAGTTATATAATATTTATTATATAGAGAGAGAATCGCATGTCAAAAACGATGCCTTATTTCTTTACTTGACGGGGTTAAAGTTGCGTGACGATTGACAATATTATACATGTCTTTGCTAATTATACTTCACTAATTTTCTAATTTAAATTTTACATTTAACATCCTATTATGTTATGGGTTATGATCATAAAAAAAAAAAAGGAGTTGTCACACTTAATATTATATTATGAATTGATTTACAATCAAATTAAGAAATATTGTTCTTAAAAGAAAGTTTTTCTTTATTACTTTTTTGACACATTTAACACGAACAAAAAGAATTTTTTTTTTTTTTTTTTAATCAATACTATGTAGTAGAACGCCTTACGGGTATGTAAGATAAAGATAACAATACTTTTCTTCTCTTGGTAATTTTCTCTCTCGTTCTCTCTCTCTCTCTCCCTATCTCTTTTGCGAATAACTTTGCAGATTTGCTTTATCGTAAGTGAAATAAAAAAATTTGAGATTACTTTATTTTGAAACTGTATTTTAATCAATGTAAATAATCAAAATGTTCATTGATATTATGGAGATTTGAAATTTTGTTCAACGAGAGGAAAAATATACAAGTTTATCTATAAAGATATAGAGGTGTATCAAATTTGTCAGTGTTATCTCGAGTGATTTTACTGCAATTTTATTTGACATTTGAGTGTATGATTATTTGATTTGAACTTTATATTTGTATTATTTTTTAATGTCATTTGATAAATAACCAATTAAATGCAATAATAAATTTTATTTTGCCAATGCACTTTTTTTTTCTTTTGCTTACATAAAGGAAAAAAAATAAAATATATTGTAATGCATTTTCTTTAACACTGTTTTTTTAGTGTTATATATATAATATATATATATATATATATATATATATATATATATATATATATATATATATATATATATATATATATATATATATATATATATATATATATATATATATATATATATATATATATATATATATATATATATATATATATATATATATATATATATATATATATATAAACTATATTGGATTTTGAATTATCATGAACTACATGAAATGTTTGATGTATAAAAAAACCTTAAAAGTAAATTAGTACAAAATACTTTGGGGGGGATGAAATTTTCTTTGACCTGAAACAATTCTGAACGTAGCAAGTCAAATATAATAATAATAAAATGATATATCAAAATGAATTTTCATTTTCTTTACTGCGAGTTTCAAATAAATGTTCCCTATTATATTTTAGTTTACTATAACAATATTTCATATTGATAATAACATTTATATAGGACGTATAGAGTATATCCCTAACATTTTATTAATCAGAAATAATAATAACAATCAAACTCTGCGTGTAGAAACAATATTTTATTTGATACATAAAACTTTATATATATATGTATACAACACGACGACCTATATGCCTATACAGGAAACTATAAATTTCATCAATTTCATCTCTCTTTATGGACATACCATCCAAATGAAGAAAAATAAAATAAACGATTTTTTTTTAACAGGGAGTTGTTATATATAGTATATAAATATCGATCAATTGAACATTTTCTTATTGGTTGTAGTGTACATTGGTTACGTCAGCAAGAATCGTTTCTTCTGTATAGCCACGGTTGTCACCAACAAGCAGAAGACGCCGCCTGCTTTTGTTTGTTCTGAAAGAACGAGAGGGAATTGGCTTCGTGTATCATCATGTCTCTTTTTCTTCTCTCTCTCTATCTCTCTCTCTCTCTCTCTTAGTCTTTCTTTCAACTCAAAGAGAATCAGAAGAAGAAAAAAAAGACAATTCAACCCGCGTATAGCTAACTTTCTTCCTCTATTGACACATTTGTGGGGTGTTTAGATCAAGTTTTCTCTCTCTCTCTCTCTTTCTATTATATAAATATTATCAACACATCACAAATTTTCATTATATACGTATTAAATAAAAACATCATAGTATATAATATATTGTAAACATTTATATATCCAATAATAGTGGATATAATTAAATTTTAAATAAAATTCTATATATTATTAATATATTATATCAAAATACAATAGAATACTTATAATAAACTAATTAAATAATATAATAAAATATATTCATATATATGTATATAGGCCTATATATTAATATAATAATAAGTTAATACAAATTAATTTTAACAAATAATTTTAAGAGCTTATTAATAAAATACATAATGTTTTATATAGTATGATGATATTTTGTTGTTGTAATTATTATTTATAATAATGATAACAAAGGAATTTATTACTTAAAACATTTTAGTATTAAGGGAGAATGAATCAAGTTAAAGTTTTGATAGAGAAGGAAAGCACAAAGTATTAATTTGTTTAACAACCCCTGGGGATCTTGCGATGAGGTGCAGAAAGAGAAAGAGAGAGAGAGTAAAGAAAGGAAGATGCTTATGCAAATTTATTTCCGTCCTTCCCACAAGCCTCCAACAAGCTAACTAGAACACCAAGTAAGAGTGAGTGAGTGAGAGAGAGAGAGGATAATTTAAAATGGAATATAGGCATAGTGACACACAACATAGTTACAAACACTGGTAAAGTAGTTAATATGACAAAGAAAAACTTTACTAAAATCGAAAGAGGAATTTCCAATTATTATACTGTATTGATAGAATTCAGGAATATATAGTTTAAAAACTCCAATCTGTATAATATATAACGATTTTCACTGCATATTATGCTTCCGATATACGTACTCTGTATGCATAGAACTATATAGGATGTAACTTTGTAAAGTGATTTTTTTTAATTGAATCTCCTGAGTTCAGAGCTTAATTTTGCCACTTTATATAGTAATCTCTTTCAAATAAGCTGTTAAAATCAATCAAAGTCTTTTTTTTTTTTTTTTTTTTTTTTTTCCACCACTTAATTGATACCAATTGAAGATAATACATTTAATTCAGTTAATTGACAATTTTATCTCGCGTTTTTTGAAAGTTAAAAAACCAACTTTCAGTAAAGTAGATCGATATAATGTTTTCTTTTGTGATATTATCTATATAAAGATGATTTTTACAGTGTAGATTCTAGGAGCTATATAAGCTACATATTATCCAGTCATCGTTTGTACATCAAGTCAATATTAAATGATGATCCTAACTGTTGAAATATGAGAGAGAAAGAGAAAGAGAGAGAGAGAGAGAGAGAGAGAGAGAGAGAGAGAGAGAGAGAGAGAGAGAGAGAGAGAGAGAGAGAGAGAGAGAGAGATGGGAATCATTATATTATTGATATATGATCTGATTGAATTGAACACAACATGATATATAATATATACACATATATAACTAAATAATAATAACAACATTATAGTATAAACAACCAATACTACATTATATAACATAGCGAACGTTTATATAGTTTATTATAATTTGAAATGTAATACAATACAATTAATTTTACATTTCATTTGTATTATAATATAATATATATTTATATGAAATATCAATACAATATATAATTTAATATTAATTGAGGTTTAATTTTGGTGAATTGGAATTGCTATAATATAATTATTTTATGTGTATATATACTTTGTTTTTTTCAGTAAAACATTTATATTTTATAATTTTTTAATTCTATGACATTATATTTTTCTAATGAAAATAAAATTTGATTGATTTCATTTTATATTATATACAATACAAAAAGAACTGCTGGAAAAAGTTCTACAAGTGAAATAAACGGCAAATAAAATTATTGCTGTATTAGAAAAAATAAATTGCGAAATTAGTTAATAGTGCTGTACAGCAAAATTACTTGTCATCAATGAAGTAGTTTATAAGTTGCGGACTAAAAAGTTCTGTAGAGCCATATACCACATAAAACAACATGTGCTTTTTAATGAATAAACACGAAATGGGATCTTCAATGTTAATTCTTAACAGAATGTTAATGTAGCCCCACGAGAGAGTGTGAAAAAATTGTAAAGTATGCAATTTGCGTGAAAATCCATGTTTATGACGTCAGAAACTTGCAAAAATTAGTATGAAAATGTTGTGTGGATTGCATAAATTGAATTTTCTGATCACTGCTACGGGGCTACTGTTGGGTTTTGAGACTTAGAGTTTTGTTATTTATGTAAATCCCATCAAATGTTTTGTGATATAAATGCTTATGTTTTTTTCTGGTCTATTCCTTAAGTATAACTCATTTTGCTGAACATAATAATAATAATTGTTTTTTCCGTGTACGTATTAATTAAGTATGTACTTAACGCACAAATATGTTGTATGTTTTATATAATATTATAATAATGATTTATTTATTTATATTTTATATATTTATATATAAGATGTAAAAATAAGCGTGAGAAATTACTTCGTGTTTAAACTAAAACTTTTGTTATTTTATATTAAAATACATAATTCATACAAGTTTTTCACGGTAATTTACCTGTCATTCATATATAATATACACAATAATAAAACCTTATAACCATTTCTTTTCTCTTACAACATCAAAATGTAGTAGAGAAATTATTTTTAAACGTGAAATAAAAAGTGAATGGAATTTAAACTTTTAAACTTCTTGCTTTTATAATAATAATAATAAAATAATAGTTTTTTTTTTATATTTAATGATTAAACTGCAATTTTTTTTATAGCTTATTCATTCACATTCAAATATATATATATAATATAAAATCAACTTAATTTGGATTGCAAATCTCTTCAATTTATACTAAAATAAAAATTAGAAAGCTTGTGAAAATGTTTATTTTGATATAATAGAATCCAGTTTATTTATTATTATGTCATGATTATATAGAAAGATTAATTTATTTAAAAATCATGCATCTTAATTATATTATAATTTATCAATCACAAATAAATTAATTTATTATTCTAACTCATCTCTCTCTCTCTCTCTCTCTCTCTCTCTCTCTCTCTCTCTCTCTCTCTCTCTCTCTCTCTCTCTCTCTCTCAATTATAATAATAATTACATGATAAATGAATAATTCAAACTTCAATGTAAATTAAACTAAACGTTGTCTCTTAAAATACCACACTACTCGTCTCTCATTAAAGCGTATATACACTTAACTTTTTAAACTTTAATTAAGCTTTTATAATAGTCATTTTATTTAAGCAAAATTTTAATATAATTTGCATTGTTTAATTTAAATGTATACAAGGATTATAAATATATATACAAAAATAATAATAATAATAATAAATGCTTTAATAAAAAAAGTAAAGTTTAATTATATACCTTTTTAAATAATTTCCAATGTTATAGTTTTTGTTATTATACATTACATATGTAATCAAATGTAATAATCAAAAACATTATTTTTATCGTTTATGTATGAAAACACCATTATAATAATTAACTATTATGTACATCATTTGATATACAATTAGGTGAGCTATAGTTTTAAATACTTTTTAGTAATATCAAATTATATATACATTGATAATATTTTAAGTAATATCTCTTCAATAAAGAATAAATTTTCATTTGCTCTATGATATCGTATTTTATAGAATCGATTACTTTCTATTTTATACACACTTACTTGTTTGTAAGTATGAATATGTATAATTTATATGCATGAATAATTAGAAATTGATATACAGTTTAAGGGAAAAAAAACAATTGAGTTTGAATAAAAAGGTCAATCGTAATGTTTTTTATTACCCCCCCCCCCTTTATCTATCTCTTATACTCTGTGATGGAATTAACACTTTGTAGTGTTCAGTGTATCTATCAGTAGAAGTTTGCCATAGTATAGATCTCTCTCTCTCTCTCTCTCTCTCTCTCTCTCTCTCTCTCTCTCTCTCTCTCTCTCTCTCTCTCTCTCTCTCGCTCCCTCTAGTCAGTTGTAATTGGTAGCAAATCAATACGCTAAATTGGCTCTACAGGGCTAGAGGTTCAAGCAACCCACTACCCTCCCTCTCTCTCTCTCTCTCTCTATTTCTCTTTTACACTTCGCACTTTATCGCCGCCAGCAAACAAGCAACCCGCCGAGCGTGGACACCGGACGTTTCTCTCTCTCTCTCTCTCTCTCTCTCTCTATCTTTCTCCTATTTTCATTGCTCCGTATGTTACAAAACTGTTACGCCTCGGTAAGAAAGTTTACACTATATAAGCTTAAAAATATTTTCAGAAAACCTTAATAATAATCCGTTTTCAAAACATATAATTTTTTTCTTCTTCGTAATATATAAAAACTTGTAATATACATATATAAAAGAAGAAGGTGTTTTTATAGCTAAATAATTATAATAATACAACACTAGGATGGAATGTTATATAATATATACATAATATATATAACTTAAATAGAGAAGTGGTGATCAAAAAGATGATCTAAAATACAAGATTTATTGAAACCACAAGTTTGCAAAGAAAATTACAAACAAATAGTGTATGTTTGTATGAGAAAAAGTTTTCAGCCAGAACTTCCCATTCTATGTTGAGTTTAAAATACTTAGTTCAATCTTATAAAGTTTCTCACACAAAATTCCGTTATTGAATTGAAACTTATATAATTTCAATAAGAAACAGCTTTTTATAAATAAAATATTACAACAAGCAACATTTTATGTAAAGAGAATAAATAAACTAACAAAATTAGCACAAAATATTATCATTATATTATTTTATATTACTAATAAAACTATTTATTTAATCTTAAAATGTATTAATTAACGTAAAAGGTAAAATTTTAATTTATTAATAAAAGCATTTCAAAACAGATATTAATATTTTATAGTAATAAAATTAAGCTAAAAAATAGAACTGCTAAATTAGCCTAATTAAAATCTTAAATATGACAAACGAATGTGTAACAACTTGATTTATATTCAAAAACTGGATCATAAATTTTAAACTTTAATAATAATCTTTTGGAATAGATTAATATTAGTTTTTTTTTTTTCTTTTTAATCTCTCAGCAAATTAGTCGTCTTATGTTTTATATAATAATTATACAGCAAATAAAGCGATATACTTTTTTTTTCTTTGTTACGATGCGGGAACAATATGCAATTTATAGCTTAATATGAAATGTTGCAATTATTTCTCCATTGTTTCAATTGTAAAAAAAAAATAATAATAATAATAAAAAAGGGTTACAATTAGCTTGCATGTACTCTAATGTTGTACTTTTACTGTTACTTATATAATATGTTGCACGCTAACTCGCATAGCTTACAGCAAATAAAAAAATATAATATTATACGTCATTCATAAATTCTGTGATTTTCCATGCATAAGTAATCAGGTTTAAAACTTATATAAGGTCTATTATATAAAATATTTAAGCGAAATTTTCTTTTCTGACAAACAGCTTTTTTTTTTGTCACAAATTGTTTGAAAGTATAATTATACATTCCTTTTCTTATTATATAATATACCATTGTTTTTATAGCGTAAATGAATTTTTAAATGAGTAATAGCATTATAGTTCTAATCTGTGAGATATTTATCTACTATTTCAGTGTTTACGGAGTTTTTGTAATACTGCTTTTGGTTGTATATTATGAGATTAAAAATAAAAGCATTTTTTGTTTTCTTCTTTTCGAAAAGAGATACAAAAAAATATATATAAAATAAAAGATGAAAAAGATGTTTAAAAAACACAAACAATATTTATATAGAAATTAAAACTAAATATTTGATTTAGCAAACAACAAAAAAACTCTTTAAATTAGCTTAATAAAAATTGAATAAAGCAAGAAATAAAACAACTTGCGCATACTTTCTTCATACAATAATTCTTTCCTCTTTTTAACTGCGTTGTTTGTTGCAATATTAAAATTGTTTACATTACATATAACATATAACGATGCAATCCTCTTTTAATATTCACCTAAGGACCCATTTAAATGGAGCATTTACATTATGCAATAAATTTTGATTGCATATAAGATTTTACGTAGTATTATACAGTAGCTTTTGCAATGGACGTAAAATTCTAAATAAATCGATATATTGTTATTGTTGCACAATGGTTTTAAAACATATTGATGGATACAATCAAATTTACTGGACACTGCAAAAAAAAATTGCCCCGTGTGAACAGTCTCGTATTATATTTTATTAATATAATTGAATTCAATCCCCTTTGTTCAAAAATAATTTTAATAATTCCGCATATTGTTTCCTGAATTTGATAATTTGCCGTATACAACCAACACAATGTTGTTTTTGCACATTAATATCGCCGGTCTGAAAGTTAAACAAACTGACATAAAGTCTTTCTGCTTTCAGCTCCAGTGCCGGTGGCAGCTGTCACAGCCGGACTGCATGCCTAAACCCAAGCCAAATATTGACGAACAAACAAACGCACCCATTATCACGCCATGAATAATTTAATTCTTTAATTTTTGTTATAAAAATAGGCATGATGATTTTTTTTCTTTTCTTTTTCTTTTTGTCATAGGTAGAAAATAGGATGGTATAGTTGAAATTATATTTATAACACGTGCATATAAAATAACTCCTGGAAAATACTACAGTTTTAAACTCTAAAAGTCAGATTTCCAAAGTTAGTACGATTTCCGGTTGAAACAAATAAAAATATATACAAAATGAGTATGCCAGTAAGAAAAAAAGTTCGTAAATAATATCGTTTTCCAAATCAATGAAGTTATATAGCTTTTAAACAAAATGAATTTTTAAATTTCATTCCACGTACTATAATTTTTCAATACTAAGCGATTCAAAGAACAGAACATTATATAAATACCCAGGTTAAAAAAAAAAAAAAAAGATAGCCTTATATTTAAATTATTTATTTTTACAATAAAAATATGTCACAATTCAAATATGAATAATAATTCCGTATGAGATCAAACACTCCGCCTGCTCATAAATTGGCAAACAAATGTGGGCGAAAGTGCACTCCTTGCATATTTATTGCAGCACTGACCTTCCTACATGACGTGATGACGTCACTTTACTGCATTTCTACATACTTTGTATCCTTTAGGAAATCTATTCCTAGAAAACTAAGCTATGCAAGCTTTACTTTTTTTTTTTTTTTTTTTTTTTTTTTAAGTTTAAAATAAAAAAAGAGAGACTTGACGACCATGAATCTGATTGTGGTGCAGTTTGTTTTTGAAAAACATTCATGTCAGATAATTAATCATTTATACATGACATATTGATTATATAGAATTTATCTCCCTTGCTTACTTTTTATTGATTTTATCCCATGCGATGTTATCTATTTATGTTATGTCAATTTGCCTCCATTTCTCTTCTATATATCCACAATTAAACCAGATTTCTATTAAACAAAACCTATTAATTTCCTTTATAATATAATCATTTTACATTTAAAAACCAATACTTTAATTACAATACATTTGACAAGAAAATTATTCAATAAATTTAAGTTTGAATAAAGAACTTATATAATAATACAGCACGATTTTAAATCAAATTTGATCAAATGTTGAATTTGACCCTTTTAAATACGAAAAAATTTTATCCCTGCTTATTATAAAAGTGCTTTTGTTGATAGTTGGTTCCCTATTTTTTTATTTTTTTTTCTTCTTCTTCCTCTCTCTCTCTCTCTCTCTCTCTCTCTCTCTCTCTCTCTCTCTCTCTCTTTTTCTTTATTTTTTCTTCTTCTTCTAACAACAGAACTGAATCTTCTTTCGTTACTAATCAACACTTCCCCTCTTCTTTGTACATTGAGTTATTTTTTTATTCAATCATGCCAGGAAAGAGCGACACAAAAATGTTGTTCAAAAAGTAATTTTCCCACTTGACAAGATTGTTTTTTATTGTGCTATACACTCTTCAATTTTAAAAGCAGCAGAAATACACACACAAACACACATTATATATATATATATATATATATATATATATATATATATATATATATATATATATATATATATATATATATATATATATATATATATATATATATATATATATATATATATATATATATATATATATATATATATATATATATATATATAAAGAATGATATATAAAAATCGTTATAGATTTTGATTTCCTATAATAATAAAAAAAGCTAATATAAACGCATAGAAGCATTAAATTTAATATCAAAATCCAATATGACCACGAGATAAAGTTTTAAGCTGCACAATGTTATCAGTTTTGTGGCTTTACTATCACCACATACATACACATAATATATTAAATGTGTGTGTATTTGGTGTAGCGGGCAGGTATATACTGTACATGTATGTGAGAAAATTAAATTAATTATTATTTCACTTACAAGACCAATTGTATATAATATATACATATATATATATATACAAAGCCCTTTTAAACCACATCAAAATTAAACTGCATCACGTGGTCCATATTATATACTGTATTATTATACTTAAACTTTGGTGAGTGTGTTTGTATTTAGAGAGAGAGAGAGAGAGAGAGAGAGAGAGAGAGAGATGTTGTATGTATATATAAGCTCTAAACAAAATAACTTTATACATCGGATAACTTTGCAAATTACTCAGCCTTCTTTATTAATTACTTCTTGTGTATTTATTTACTTACAGTAAATTAATCATTTAAAGAGATTGTATAGCTTTATATAAATGTCTCTTTTTACAATTGTTTTATAGCATAATCAACATTTTATTATTACATAGTTTACATATTGTTTTGTATTAGTAAAATTGCAAGTGTAATTGCCATAAATTATACATCCATATTTTTAATAATAAGAGCAGCGTATTGCTTATTACATTAATTATGCTAATAACAATATAACAATTTTATAATAAATAGTAATTTTAAAATTATTTTGATAATTATATTATTAATTTACTTTATTTTCTTTTTTAAGACAGTAAATTAATTTAATTAGTAAATTAATTAGTAACTTTACTATGGGATTTTACAAAAGCCAGTAAAATAAGATGAAAATTATTGCAATCGAGTTATTATATAGATTTAGTTAATTTGATGTTAATTGATTTGTAATCTAACTTATACACGGTTGATTATGAAAATAATTTCTTTTTAATTTAGTTCTTTTTTTCCTATATGTTTATAGATTAAGATTTCCAATGTCGGTATTATTTTATAGCGTGGTTGCATTCATGTTTAAGTTAACGCCGTAAGTGAGAACTAAATAACATGGGCCGGTATGGGAAAATGGCACATTTTGCCACTTTAAAAAATACTTACTGTTGGCATTTTTTTTTTTTTTTTTTTTTTTTTTTTTTTTTTTTTTTTTTTTAAGAATTGATGCTGTTAACAAGTTAAATTAGGTTTTCAAGTATGTGAGAAAAATAATAATGATAAAAAAATACTAATTTTCCAAAGAAAATAGCAAAAAAAAAAAAAAAAAAAACGTTTGTCCTATATGCTATGCTACGCAATGTTATTCATTGCTCAATTATGGCATCGAAGAGCATTTATTATGACATCACGCGCGCACACCCTATATTTATTATTTGTGTACCTGGCTCAATTATAATTAGTTTTAATACGTACGGATTTCCTCTGTTTCTCAATAAACAACTAATTTACATTTGAAATATGATTTTGAATTAAAAAATATATAAACTGTAAGCTAAAGCACAATTTAAACGCTTTTCTTTAAGTATAAGAGTTTAACAAGTGGAAAGTTAATAATATATTATGAAAGAAACACCATAATCAAGACTTCAATCAAGAATTATAATGCTCCCTATAACATCACTATAGATACCATACTCTAATCTCCGTATATATATATAGGATTATATAAAATTGATACCCTTTTCAAATGACATGTCAATCGCTTTTAATACTGGTGTCAAATAACATTTGACCCTATATATATATAGAAGTCATGTCAATATTATCGATTGAAAATTATAAATATATTTTATAATATTTATTTATTATATTTAATATTTTACATTATATATATAATATAAATTTTAGTTAAAATATGTATTTAAGAACAAAAGTAAATAATATTTCAAATGTATGTTAGTAAATTTTACCTTTATATAAACCGCAGTGAGGCAGAGAGACTATACTATGGGAGTTAGTTTTACTGCAAGTAGAGTATATAAAACAAAGAGAGAGAGAGAGAGAGAGAGAGAGAGAGAGAGAGAGAGAGAGAGAGAGAGAGAGAACAATGTCAACAGGCAAACCTAAAGTAATTAACAACCCCCACACATCCATATACAACATAAAATTCAAGTATAAACAAAAAACATTTCTTTCTATAAAATATATAGTCAAATACAAAAACTTTTGTATGATACGAAAAAAAAAAATTTAATTACGAGAATTTATACAGAATTTAAACTTAAAGTTATGCGTAGTAAATAATAATAATGTATAAAGTCAGTATACAGTTTATTTTCAGTAAAACAAAACACATACGTTAATTGTGCATGTTGTTAATTTCGCTCTTATATACTAAAATTTTTGTTTGATTTATACATATTTTTTGGACTAAAATAGCTAAACATTATACGCATATACAGTATGTGTAATAAATTAATTACTTTTTTTTTTTTACAAACAATTTATATTTTTATTTGATTTGATTTTTCTATGTATATTAAATTACATTTTATTTATAACATTAAATAAAAACATTTATATTCAAAACACACGCGGATTATTTCCAGTATGATTTTTATTTAGCATATTGCTTTATTTAATTTGTTTATATTGAAATATAATACAAAAGAAAAAAACATTCTTTTTTTGATTGTATGGAAAATGCTTGAAAATAACATTTAGTTGTGATTCTGCCGCAGTTTCTTTTAAATTATTCAAAGTATTTTTTTTTCTTCTTCTTTCTTTCTTTCTTCATTTGAATACAGAAAAAAAAAAGTGTTCAGTGGTACAGAAGAAAATATATACACTATATACATATAATAGTGTGAATGTAAACTGCGGGAATAACACGAAAAATTCGTGCCAAATAGGATAGGGTTCTCATCTCGCGGCTCATTTCACCTCGAAAACGATGTTTTTTATTGCTTGTAAAATGCAGTTAAATAGTAAACGATAGCTTCTTTACTTCTAGTATAAAAAAAAAGAAATAATATAAACACTTTTTTTTCTGTAATTTAAATAAAAATTTTGAAGCACAAAACTATACAAATTGAACGACAAAAAGAAAGAAAAACAAAATCGGGCAATCGAGTTAAAAAATGTTAAATTGGTGTTTTTCTTCTTTACTGATGGTTTGTGTATGTTATATGTGTGATTTTTATATATGTAGTAAAATATCAGATACATGTTTTCTTTATAATAATATACTGCAATATTAAAATACCAAAATTTTATTACAATATTATTAGTTGATATGAATTTGGGGGATACTTCATATTCTGTAATAAAAACAACAACGCAAAATGAGATGTAAAACAGATCCGGCAAGAATTATGCATTATAAACAAAAGCTTAATGTGCAATTTAAGGGTGAAATAATATTAGCATGATGGTATATACAGCTAAATGTGCATGTTTTGATCGTTACCATATATAAAAGTAACCGTTACTTTAAAACAAAAAAATCGGAGTCTTGAAAAATAGCACAAAGCTACACAACATTATAATGTTTATTTTAAACTTTAATATATTATATTTGTTGTTGTTTTTTGTTTTTGAAAAATACTAAGAGACAAGAAAATACAGTTTAACTATATCAGCATAGTGGAAGGAAGTGAACCCTCATAATATACATATATAAATACTACAGTGACACATGTATAATAATTGTACAGAGAGAGAGAGAGAGAGAGAGAGAGAGAGAGAGAGAGAGAGAGAGAGAGAGAGAGAGAGAGAGAGAGAGATGACTTGTTGCGTCACTCATGTCATGCGTTGGCAAACTCAAAGCTACAAAGAGAAAGAGAGAACGAGGGGTGAACATGGCTCGTTGCTATGACAACTGGTTGACTAATCTGATGAGTGGACAAATCTCTCTCTCTCTCTCTCTCTCTCTCTCTCTCTCTCTCTCTCTCTCTCTCGCTATGTACTCAAACATAACAAAATCAAATTGAAAATATTATGTACGTACTTACTTATTTTCTTTTCAAGAAAAAAAAAAACACGGAATTGTTTAGAATGAACCGCCTGTTGACACCAAAACTTATTGATTTGTATTCTCTATTTTTTTTTTTTTTTGTATTATATAGCTTTGTGATCCAATAAATCAGAAATTGTGTCAATAAAAAGAAAAAAGAAAGATCACAAATATATAGAAATCATTGACCTATTTTTCTTAAGAATGGAGTTGAAAAAGTACAGATTTAGCTGTGGAGTATTGTATGGATCAATTTTCTAAGCAGGGAATTCTGCAACTTTACGTAAATAGAAAAAAAAAATTATTGAATTGGTTTTTACACTTTTTTTGCTGTCCAATTTTTGCTAAATAATAAAAGATAATGTTTTAAAGATACTGGAAATTTAGATCAATTTAGAAATGTTACCTTATTTTCATGGATTTAAATAATAAAATAATAAAAGATAATGTATATTATCACAAGATAATAGAGATTTCGATCAAATACATTATTACAGTATATTATAATAATTTCTAAAATTCATTGTAAGATTATTATTTTTAACGATAAAATTGTAAAATTGAGTATACAGTACGTTTTGAAGTTGTTGTTTTTTTTTAAAGTTCAAATTTCGCAAATGAAAAAAGGCTTGACGTATATACATAACAAAACGTAAAATAAAAATCAATCGATATAATTAAATGCAAATTGAAGAAGAATTAAAATTGCGTTTAAATTTATTTTTATATATACACGAAAAAAAAATGCTATTGTTATCAGATACACAAATTCTTTAAATTGGAATAGGTAAATATTTACCTAGAAAAGGTCTTTACATACTACAATACATAATAATATAATAATACTGTACCTAATTCAGGAAAATATAATAAAATAAAGGTGGAGTCTTACCTAAATTAGGTGACATTGTAAGTTATAATACTTTATAATATTTTTGAAGAAGAAGTAATTTTTTTCTATGTACAATATAAATTCCGTAATTGATGCTGAATACATGTCATAATAACATATATGATACTAAATTAGAACAACACAAATAACTATGCTGTACAACATAATATTTATACTATTGTGTATTAAACAATGTGTGCGCTGAAATTGAGCCATTATTATGCTTATTTATTTTTGTCCATATGCCATGTCATTACCAAAAAAAAAAAAAAAAAAAAAAATCAATCAATGTTGAAAAGTTTTAATTTTCCACCTATAATTTTTAGATAAAAAAAGACGAATGCAATCGTAGATAAATTTATTATACGTAATATTTTGATCACATGAGACAAAGTTAGTGTGGGCGATGTACTTAGCATACTAAGCGAGTTGATGCAAATAACATCCCCCCCTCCCTCTCTCTCTCTCTCTCTCTCTCCTCTCGTCACTTTTAATTTACTGCGATTTTTAAATCGCATTTCACTGAAAATCTTCTACTGTACGTGTTATAGAAAAGAAATGATGATATGTTTATATTTACAAGAAAACAAATTTCAAGTAAATACACAATTTTTATCAAAACATATAACATCAAAATATACCATATTATATTGATAAATTCCACTATAGCATTGCGTAAAAAAAAAAAGCAAAAAAAAAAATAATAATAATAATAAATAAAGTAACGTGCTTGAATAATAAAAAATATAAATCATTGTTTAGCTACAATTATTAAAATTATATACTTGAAAATTAATAAGTTTTAATATTATATTTATTATAGTATCAAATGACCACAAAGCACCTTAATTTACTTGTATGTTAATGGCTAATATTATATATTTATTTATGTAAAAAGGAGCTGATTTTATGGTTGTGTTTCAGGCAAGCCGACACGCAATAAAATGTAACATTTGAACTACATAAAACATGATTTGTTTTTACCGCAGCCTCTCTTCTCTCTTTCTCTCTCTCTCTCTCTCTTTCTCTCTCTCTCTCTCTCTCTATGTGTATTATGACTGCGCTGCGTGCCAATTTTAGCTTTTGTCACTCTACCGCACGACAGCAAAAACTGAATCATAATATTTGTGGTATGATAAAATATTTGTACATGATTTATACTTTTCTATTCAATTAAAAAAATAATAATAATTAAAGCAATTTAGCTATAAAAGTCTAAAAGTACTTGGCAGTTCAACGTTTTTTTTTTTTTTTTTTTTAATTTATACACTCTCCATGTGGATGAGGATAATTTATCATTAATATCTTGTCAACCAAAAACATTGCACCCGATGTTTTGGATGGTATACTACAGTATCTGTACACGAAGTATAAAATATTTACTGAATTGCAGAATAAATTCAAAATTACCGATATGCAATTTGTTTAAATAGTAATTTAATTATTTGTTTTTCTTATTTTTATTAGATTCAACCGTATACAGTTCTCACTGCTCTATTTATTTGTAAATTGACCTTAAAGAAAAAAATGCAACTGCCTGGGTCTATAAATAATTCTTATTCTTCATTAAAATCAAATTAGAAAACAACTTTAGTTTGTATATTTATATTATATTTATATATAATAAATTTTTGTTACTTTTTTTTCTTTCAATTTCTATAAAAACCAAAGTAAGGGATTTTGAAAGTAAATATTTATTTTCATTCTCATATTATATTGATTAGAAAAAAGGATATCAAACTTTTACTTTATTATTAAAAAAATTGTCCGTTTATACTTTTATTGGTAACCTGCGCTGTAATTTAATTATTACGAAATATGATTTTAACACTTGACAAAAATTAATAGTTACATGATATCTTTATTTTTTTTTTTATTTTTTTTTTTTTTTTTTTTTTTTTTTTTGAAAATAACAAACCGTATAAAATAATGATTTAATTATATTATTGAAGAGTAAACAATGAATTCTCTGAGGCAAGGCTGTTTTTCTCACACCTCAACTCTCTGCAGTAATTACACGCGTGTGATCTTTTTTTTCTCTCTCTTTCTCTCTCCCTAGACATAAGAAAACTTCATTCATTTTCTTCTCCGCTTTAAGAACACATGAAGTCACGTTTGATCGGCGCGCAAAAAAAAAAAAAAAAAAAAAAAAAGACATTCATTCTTCAACATTTTGACATCCCAAATCTCCAGGTGGTGTTTCTTTTGTTTTTTATCTCATACTATCAAAATATTTATTTACAATCGCACATTACTGCTGTAATTCTAAGCCAAATATGTCCATTTTAATATAGAGAACCACACATTTTATATAGACAATTTCATCATGATATTTGCTACGAAAATAAATATAAAATGGAAATTTCAGGCCATTGAACTCAGATATTGGTACGCAACAAGAAAAATGCCAACTATATACTATTTTCAAAGTCTTCCATAGACCACATAAAATAACATGTGCTTTTTAATGAATAAAAACAATTTTATGATGACAATTTTTACCAGAATGTTAATGTAGCCCCAAGAGAGAGCGTGAAAAAACTGTAAAGTATGCAATTTGCGTGCAATTTCAAGTTTATGACGTCAGGAACATGCAAAAATTAGTATGAAAATGTTGTGCGGGTTGCATAAATCGAATTTTCTGATCACTGATACGGGGCTATAGTTGGGTTTTGAGACAAACTAATGTTATTTATGTAAATCCCATTAAGTGTTTTGTGATATATAAATGCTTATGTTTTTCTCTGGTCTATTCCTTTAAAGTACTTCGTAATATTATATTACTCTCCTCAGAAACCCAAGCCAAACAAATCACACACTTAACTATAAAAAGAATAATAAGAGAATTTTATTCACCGTAACATTTTAAAATTGCAATTAAATATAACTTAGAAACTTCAATAAAAACGGTTTTACTTATCGTAATATTTCGATCTTGCAACTGATTGTAATGAAAAATATATAAATTAAAGCTCGCGCACAATTTTATATTTTTAATTGTGAGAGGTATTTTAGAAAGGTTTAAAAAATATACACATACATAACTATCATAATAATATAATACAATATAAGTTATATGAATAATATATTTATAAATTAATTTTAAAATAAAAATAATATTATATGATTTGAACTTTATACACATTTCACATATACTTTTTAACCCCGCGGTTTTAAAGCATCCATAAAGTAAACAATTATTATTATATTATACTTGATGGGAGTTGCTTCAATGTAATAAATTTTGTGTTAATATGATGTAATTAACTACTTCTTTATTTAATAAAAAAAAGTATTTTATATGTCAACGACCTTTAAATTATCCTTCAATGGTTTCTTTAGCAAACAAAAATAAAAAAATCAAAAAAAGAATTATTGATTGAATCATATAATAAAAAATAATAATAATTGCTTCTTGTTTTTTATACATATATAAGAAAGTTAACTGAAAAACATTTCAAGCGGAAAACTCTTGACCATAAATTAAAGAGGCGTGACTTTATTTCTTTGTCTTTATAACTTACTTTGGTTATTTGCTCGTTATCCGTGATTTTTAATCAAATTCTTGTAAGTTCTGTTTGTAAAGTTAATAATATCACCCTTTTTTTTATTACTATTAACTTTTTAATTTGAGTTGCCGATTTAGTAAGCATTAACGATTTTATTTTGAATATTATTTTAAACAAAAGTTACCACGATGAAGTAACTTTTTGTTAGCGATACTATTTTTATTATAGAATCTTGCGGATCTCAAAATTTAACATCAATGTTTACTATTTTGGTATTAAAATCATAGATCATAAAAATGATTTTTTTTTTTTTTTCTTTCTATCTTTTTCTTCTATCTTTTCCTTCTATCTTTTTCTTTGAGAAAAATTTTTGATTAAAGCATTATTCACATGACGCGTAAATTTGACGTGCGTCAACGTGCGTCGACGCGCGTAACAAAGCTGGAACAATGTAAACAAATGGAGCCGTTCACATGTAATTTTCAAAAACCATGTGAATGGCTTCATTTGTTTGCATTGTTCCAACTTTGTTACGCGCGTCGACGCACGTTGACGCGCGTCAAATTTACGCGTCATGTGAATAATGCTTAATGCTTAAAACTGCAATGAAAAATATGTGTATTTAAACATTTTTAGATTAATTATGAAACAGCCTCTCAATTTATTTGTACATAAAAAATATATATCAATTAAAAAAAAAAAATCAATATAACAGTTGTTTTTTTCCTTCCCTCAAACACCCGATATATTACGCGTATATATACTGTATAATATATAATATTTAAAACGTTATGTTTTTATATATTATATTTACACATCAAAATCTGTGACATTTTAATTAAAATAAAAAAGTTAACTTTATTTAATAAATAAAAACATCAAAGTTAAATAAATTAAAATTAACTTTTTTTTTTTTTTGCGCTTTTTAAAAGTGACATGCTTATTTGACTTGTACAGTTAGTTAAAATATAATTAAAAAAAAAAAAAGGACGTAAAATTCGTAGTATTTATAGTGACACTGTATTATATATAATGTTCACGCTTGAGTTACTTTTTACTTCAAATTAACAACAAGCGAGTGCTTTGTCAATCAAATCACTATCGCAAGTCATCATACTTTAGCCTTGTCAATTGATTAAATTGCTAATAACATTTTTTTTATTGATCTTTTATACAGAAGAAGACGTATTAAATTTTTTATTAATGAATTTTATAATAATGAATAAAAAAAAAAGTTTATTAACCTATTGATATCAAAAACACAATTTTATAAATAAGAAAAGAATTTTTTTTTAAATATATTGTTCACTTTTTTTATCCTGTAATTTTTACTTTTTTATACGAATTGATTATATAATCAACATCAGCCAAACATTTTTTTGTTACATAAAAAAAAACTTTTCAATTCTCATTTTACCAGAGATTCGATGTTAAAATAAAAAAACTCTTTCAAAACTTTTTTTCCCCTCTTGTTTACTTGATCGATATTGTGCTATTGTCATTTAAATTAAAAGTTATCGAAACTATTATTGAGAGAGAGAAAGAGAGAGAGAGAGAGAGAGAGAGAGAGAGAGAGAGAGAGAGAGAGAGAGAGAGAGAGAGAGAGAGAGAGAGAGAGAGAGAGAGAGAGAGAGAGAGGGGGGGGGGAGAAAAAAGTAATGGAAAAATCAATAAAATTCTATTGTTACAAAAAAAATTGCAAAATGATTAAGCAATTGTTGCATTAAAAAAAGTTATCAATTATTCTATTAGTTGTTTGTTTTAAAGTTGTATAAAGATATGAAACTGTTTTATTGATTCGTTGGCTATATATTATATTGAAATATATTTTTAGGATGAAAAGGCGTCTATAGTAACACAGTGTAATTTTAGTTACAAAAAAAAAAATAATAATAAAAAAAAAAAAAAAAAGGGCAGGATATTACAGATTATTTCTTACGCATTTAAATATACTGTGGTGCCATTTAAGGTATACCCTACCTCCGTGGTAATATAAATCAATTTGTTATATATTTATGCACGAAAATATTTTTAAATGTTGACTTACAAAATTCTCAAGTGTCTGGTTAGGTAGTAAATTAATAACATCATAAAATAATTATCAGTTAATTAATTGTTTAATTATAATATTTGTAGTGCAGAGGAGAAATTTCTCTCTCTCTCTCTCGTATGTATATTTATATATTTATACTGAACAATTTTAAAAGCATAAAACTAATTAATTGCTAACAAATGTTGTTTAAAAACCAAAAATACATTAATAAAATATGTTTGAATAAATTATAAAACATTTAAACACATATTTCTATTTTATTAATACACAGAAAAATAACATAAAATATAATAAATAATATCAGCTGTAATAACATTTGCCTAAAAATGTAATAAAAATGAATATTAAATATGTTTGAAATAAAAGAAAGATAAATTTACCACTTGTGTAAACTACGGGTGTTAAAAACACTTTATTCTTTATATAATATGTTATGTATGAAAAATTCTTTGGTGCTAAATTTTACTGCCAAGAATGGGAAATTTTGAACACATGATATTATCACATAGTATAGAAAGAGAGAGAGACCCATGTTGTTTTTTCATTGACCACCCTCATCAAACTATGCTTGTTATGCGTTATGCGTCGATGCCAAAATCAGGAACATATTATATTATTATGATAGCATATAATAATATATATTTTCAAATATTACCGTGAGTTATAGAATGATATACAAACTATGTTGTTGTTTTCATAATCTCTTCATTTGCACTAAATTTACCTTACCACGGTATCTGTGGTTTAAGGCGGGAAATCAGGTACTACGGGATTTAAATAAAAAGTTATGAGGAAAGAAAAATCTATAAAATTTTGCACTGTGATACATTAGGATAAGGTATCTTCAAAAATGTAAAAATTTTAGGGAGTCACCATGTTAATTTTAAATTATAATTTTTTAAAAATTTAGTCCCATATAAGAGCCCATGTTAATATCATTAATTATTTGCTCTCTTATCTGATGGTCATGAGTTCTAAAAAATTTATCATATAGGTAGCTGTTAGTATTAACTTTCAAATGGCATCATAAAGTTTGGAAGTTTTCTTTTTAGATTTTGAGATACGAGCCATCTGAATGCAACCCTTAATGTAACAAAAGTAAACAAAATAAAATATAAATACTTCCAACTTTTAAGTATAGTCACTGATTTTAATAGTTTTCTTTTTATATAGATTTCCAATTTTATATAAAGAAGCTTTAAAAACAGGAACGATTAGAAATTAATTGTAAACTGGAACACAAATTCTATAATTATAAAACTAAATATATGCCCGGAAAGAATATATTACGTAATTTATGTCATCATATAGCACAACTGTTGCAAAATTAGAACATAAATAATTATGCTTCTATAATATTTACGCTATACATGAGTATATTATAACATAAATTAAGTTGTATTGAACAAATTATGCTATATGAAAATGAGCTATAGCATAATTATTACTTATTTTGTCTCTGTGTCTAGTATAGTAAAAATTAGGTAAACAAATCTATATTTAGTTGAATAACAATCAAAACTGGAATAACTACTAAAATTTCATTGACTCAGAAACTTGACGGGTATAGTGGAATGTAATTATGTTTTTATTTATATCATTTATAATAGAGCTTAATGAAAAACTGTTGTGAAAAGAAAGTAAAGTGTGCTATTACAACTGCAATGCAAGACGTATATATATATAACAGTCTGACGTCATATCACGTTGCTTAGCCAAGAACTTGTACTGTATAGAGTAGAGACATTATACAATGCATTGTAGGTATACTTTGTAAACCGCAAGATTAAACAATGAGTCGGTGCCGGTGCTAAAGTAAACAATCCTAATAATTATTTGCATTATACAAAGTTATTTGTTTTGAAAATAGTTTGAGACCATATAGAATGATATCAAAGGTGGATATAAAGGTGCATTCACCACATATATTTACTTATTATTTGTTGTAACTTTGTGCAGTAAAATTATCGTATTTCCATATTTGCAACAATAACAATTTGCTGTGCAAAGATGATACAGATACAACGTATATTATGAATCTGTGTATGCAACTTACAAAATCCTTCCAGAGGAAAATTAACTGCAGTTTTTTCACGTGCCTCCCAGAATTTCTGTATTTTTTTTTTTTTTTTTTTATTAGGTTTCAAAATATAAACAAAGTGTATTTTTTATGTTATACCCTGCATATGATTGACACCTCAATTAAAAAGGCAATTTTCTTACGTAGAATAAAAGACGTACAGGTGGTAGTGTTATATTTTCCAGTTTTGCATGTTCGAACTTTTTTTTATATGCAAATTGTGTATACGTATTTCTAACCCTTACCTTGCTAAAGATGCAAAACACAAATAAATAGCATCTCTATGGGGGGGGGGGGGGGGGGGGGGAGGGGGGGAGAAAATATTTTCTTATGGCAGAAAAATATGTAAACGAAAGTAAAGTTTAATTTATTAAATAATCATGATTTGGTGTTATGAGTATTCTTGCCATATTAAAATAAAACAAAAAGTTTATTTACTTGAAAAAAGAGCCGTAAAATTGTCAATTATTAAATGTATAAAACGAGCTGTTAAAAGTTCAATTTATTAAAGGAAAAAAAAAAAGCAGTTGAAGTTAAATTTGATATTTTGCCAAACTTTCATTTTTAGAAGCATCATTAACAATATATACGCCGATATAAACGTATACAGCCTGTAGGGGTTGAAAGTCGAGTTATATAGTTCCCCTCGCATGTTTTCTTTCGCATCAAAACTTCTCATGAATGTTTATGATATTGAATAAATACATGCATAAATAAACTTACAATACCGACTGTATGTATGTTATTTTTTATTATTTTTTTTTTATTATTATTATTATTTTTTTTTTTTTTGCTTTGCAGTCAAAGAAAAAAATAAAAGTCTTTTATTCTTATAATCCAAAATTATTCTTTTAAATATAAAACTTTTTATTTATTTCTTATTATATATTATTATTTTTATTATTATTGTTTTTTAAACAAATACTTTTGGCGCTTCAATCAAGTCACATCAAATCTATTTTGAAAATTTCGCAAACTTAACTGTGTATAGTGAATACTAAACAAATGATAAAATCAAAAATTAAACATTTTAATTTTATCAATGTTTTAAAGGAAAGAAATTGGTGATGTCGCAATCTTGTAATCTGTTTACACGCAAATGTAATTGCAATAATTATGATGTGGAATTTATTTTATTTTCATGAAATTTTAATGTTTTGTAATACAGATTGCTTACAGAATCACGTATTAGAATAACATATTATGTGAAGACCAATGCTTTTTGTATAACATAATATGTGCTATACTATACAGTATCTAATCTTCCAACAGTCAATATATAAATATATTTTTTATATAATATATATAATATATAATAATTTCTTCAATCAAATTTCTTACGTACTGAGTACTAAAAATATTGCACCGAGAGAACGGATCGTTATAATATAAATATACCAAATTTGCTCTGTGAGTGGATACTAAATTTTATAAAGAAAAAATCAAGAGAATCAAGTGCCATAAAACAAAAGCAAACTTCGATGACTCAGCAATATCCCATACATATTTTTACCCCTCGTGTTTTTCAACTATAACATTACATAAATGAAATCGATTGACACTGAAATCCTCTGTTATTACAATGCTCAAGCAACGTTTATATTTTTTTAATCCAACTATCATAACCAATTTGTATGAAATAAAATAATTATTATTATTATATATACTGTTATTCTTAGCATTAGATTTTTATGTTTGTTAAACACAAATAAAGAGAGACGTCTTGTTTGATACAAACTCAAATCTTTTTGTTCTCCTCGCTTCGCGGGATAATCTTTTCTAAGATGCTTAACTTTTCAGTTACAAATTTTCATCACTTTAGGATTTTTTTTTTTCTCCCTATATCTCTTTCTCTCTCTTGCCATTAAACAACGAGTATCTAAATTCAAGTTACTTGATTATTTATATACACTAATCATATAATCATGGAATTTTACTGAAAAATATAAAAAAAAAAAAAATTATACCGCGGCTATGTGTTTTAGTATTTTATAATAATATTATAATACGTATAACTCTTCATTTTTAGTCATTCTATTGATCCTAATGAATAATGATTCATTCAAATAATTAATGTAAATATATACTTAAGCATTGTTTATTTATTTTTCTTGTTTCATGAAACGTATTAACGTAATATAAAATTCAATCCCGGAATAAAGCACTTTTTTTTTTAAATAAGAGAAAAATTTAACGTATACTAAAATAATTACGAACAACAAACGAACTTCAATTGAAAAAAAAAAGAAGGTAAAATAGTAATCTTTTATTTATTTTTATTCTTTTTTTTTATTATTATTCTTTTTTTTTTTTTTTTTTTCTTTTTTTTTTTTTTTTTTTGTATATAATATTCCATATTTAAAAAGTAAAATAGATTGTTCAGAATTCACACTTTTATAACTATAACATATTATCTATATATATAATATATATACGTATATGGTTATCTATACTAACATTAAGTACGATGAATAATTAATCATTGTGTGTATCACATTATGGAAGTTTGCGGCTTATTTTCATATATAAGCTAATATTCTATCCATTAATGTTAACATATTCGCTCTAACAATTAACTAACACCTGTATACGTGTGCTAGCATTAATCAATTGCATCTCATATAATATAAACTCGTGATACAGGCAGTATGTATAATATGCAAAGCCAAACTTTCTCATTTTAAAGGTGAGAAGGAAAAGCTTTATATTATATAGCCGTGATATATATATTTACAACAATTATAATAATGTATTTACTGTAAGGATAAATTCTAATATAAATACTCTACAATACACTTCTTCTATTTTATTGCTAAACGATAATATGTATTGATGTATGCAATTATATATATACGACATTTTATTGACTCAGGCAGTTCATATTATTTTAATAGTGACAATAAAAAATTACAACAATAGTTGGTCTTTATTATTGTTTACAGTAACTTAATATGAATTAAAATAATTTTCAATAGTCAAAACAAACATTGACTATAATAAAGGAACAACTGTTTTGAGGCCGACTATAGGCAATTTTGCTCACATCCGCTTCCGTTTCGACGTTCTGCGCATGCGTAGCAAGTTGAAACGGAAGCGGATGTGAGATAAATGCGCTTATAGTGGGCCTCAAAACAGTTGTTCCTATATTAGTCGATTCACAAAAACACATAATACAATAATACGAATTTAATCAGTATATTATAATTATAATATTACAATTTTGAGTGACTTAATATCAATTTCGTCAATTTTTTAGTTGGAATCAAAGTATTGTTATTGTGTTTTGTTTTTTTCTTCTTCCCAACAGATCAACAAACAGAGTATCATTAAACAGATTTCTATAAGTATGGTGGCAAATTGTCGTAATGATATATATAATATGATATAACGTAATGATATAATATGAGCTCCTTTCAAATAATTCCAGACTTATGTAATCGGGCAACTGATACTTTATTTAATACTTGAATTTCATGATAAAGCTTTTATACGGCTTTTGTTTTATTCTACAGAAAAGGAAAATTCTGAGAAAAGGAAAACATCGGAATACCTTTTTTTTTTTCCATTGGAAATAATGAGATCCATATAAGGTTTCAAAATTTCTATTTAACAATGAGCAATATTTAAATATAATTATTTTAAGTAATATAATTCAATTAATAAGTATCAAATAATATACAAAATTTTATTATTATTGGCATTTTCTTCCTTGAAACAAGTTGAAATTTATTGTGATATATTTCTATAAAGATTGTCATATCATATAACAGATTTTCTGATAATGGAGACATTATACATTTTTCCGAGTCGTATATTTTATTTCCTCCTCGTATCATGAATTTCAGCAAACATAACTTTCCTTGTTTAATAAAACGCTATTGATTATTAATTGAAAAATTTTACTGCGTAATATGATATATTTATGTACAATTTTAATTGATGTAATTAAAAGTGAATTAAAAGAAAGAAAAAAACATGATTTGAGATAAAGAAAAATGTATTATAAAATAAATAGGCATAATTAAGATGTAATTAATTTTTCACTGTTATAACGGGTGTTTGTTTAGGTCAGTTTTTCCTATATATATATATTTTTTTTCCCTGTTTTCATTATAATTTGTTGTAGTTTTTATTTTAATCAACATATTACAGGATAAAGCTTCCCAGCAAACACAATTTCACTCTCATCTTACATCCATCAGTATAAATTGGATCCATTTTGCAATGTATAATATTGTACGTATATATGACCCATGTTTTTTGTCACTGAGTTTCAAGTACTTGTCACGTACATTTTTGTGTCGGGGTAAGTGCGTATATATCAAGTGCAGAAAGTGTGCAAAAAAAAAAAAAAAAAAAAAAAAAATCTAGCACTATATATTTGTACTGGAAATGTATGTACTGTACGTATAATAAACTTGATAAAATGCAATTTACCTGGTAAGTGCATATACTGCTTATTACACTGAAAATGTAGGACAAATAAATTAGTGTCTTTTTTTTTTTTTTTTTTTTTTTACGCGTATTTATAGTATGATAATCTGTGATCACAAATGTTCTCAACCAAGCACAGCATTTTTAAAATTGTTCAGTGGAAAAGATAAAGTACAATATTAAATTAGTAATTGTATACAAGCTTCATGATTAATTCAAAGCACACTGCATATGATCGGAAAAAATTGATTTTTCATAGACTTTACAGAATGTATAGTAATAATGTTATTATTTTTAATCATGAGTAATAAAATGAAAAGTTTGCTAATTCTGCTGCATCACATAAACATCAGGCTTTCCACAACATAAAATATTTTGTTGTCTATGGCGTGCTTCACAATGTTCGAAAATTCGAAATTGTTAACATAATATGTATAGTGCTGGAGCTTTAATTCTTCATGTACATATGCTGTACAGCATTGACTCCGTGGTCAAATCTTTTCTTTTCTTTCCGTGAAGAGAACTAAAAAGTGAATGGCACGTTTTTTTTTTTTTTTTTTTTTTTTCAGATGTTGATTTTTCCTGTTTTGTTTTTCATATAAGTTTATTATTCAAAATTTGTACAATACATACCCAGCAGATGTAACTCTAATCAGACACTTTACGTCGGAAATTATAACTTTCGATTTACCAACATCGTTATATTATACAATACATACAGCTGTAATATATAAAGCTATAATTCTGAATATATAGCTGAAAAATGACTGTCATTCATGTGCCGTGTGCCAATATTTATTCTTATAGTCTCTAATAAGATAATAACAATATTATATATTTCCGGGATGTATCAGATGTATACGGGGAAAAAACTATTTTCAAGTAATATAAATATGTGGACGTTATATTTTATAATATGTAAATAAAATATTTTTAATGTTTGCAACAATAAAAATACACCAATTTCTGCAGAACCTATTGCTATATCAAATATGTTGCGGCTCAACTCTGCTGTAGAGCAATTTTAATTTTCTCCACAATAAAGATAGAAACCTCAACTGTACGACATAATAAAATCACACAAAAAATATAGTATTTTATTTTAGTAGAATAACTATATGTATATATATACTGTACAAATTAATTTATGAAATTTCTTTCTTACAAGCGTAATTACGTATTTCTGCGTATAATACAAAAAATTATGTCACAAGCGTGATAAAAATTGTATGTATTAATAATATTGTGCCATTTTTTTATTATTGCTCTGCGCTTTTAATCGAATTTATTTTACTAATTTATAAAAAATATCAACTTTCCATATATATGATTAAATAATTTTTCGTTTACTTGCTGTGGATTAATTGGCTTGTGTTAATTAAATATCCCATTATTTTATAAAATAATATTTGCTTAGCCCGCGAGTATGACATATGTAAAATTAAAACACAATTTTAATAATTTTATTTTCCCACATATTTAATTGGATGAAATCTGAAATCATATTTATAAGCAATTTAGAACAAATTAATATGTAATAAATTTGTCGATCCGTAGAGCACAATGCTACAGACTAAAAGGCATGTAACAGAATATATACGTTATATTATTATAAATATTATGAACAGTACGCGTGCGTGCTTGCTAGTTATAAGTTGAGGTATATACCCCATGCACGTGAACGTGTGGGAGCGGCTGCAGGAAGTGCTGAGCACGACTTCCGGTACACAAGGGGGGCGGGGACAATTTGGGCACGGGACCGCAGGTGACATATTTAACCCTTTCAGTTATGTACTCTTCCTCTCTCCAGTGTGACTTTCACTTTCCTGAAATATTTCAGTTTCCTATATAAGAGTATATTCTACTGAAAACTATATATGGAGGGAAATCTTAATTTGATTAATGACTGAAAAAAAATGATCAACTAAAAGTTTACTTAAAAACTTTTCCAGCGTTTGCCACAAAGCTATTGTATCAGATGGCTACGAACCTTTGAAATAATGTGTAAGAGTAAATAAAATTCGTTATTTGAACCACTTACAATGATTACAAAATTAAAACGTGAAGCTCTGGAGTCACAATACAATTTTTAACACTTTGAATGAGTGATGTAAATTTCTATATAAGTAATGGAAACAAATTTGCAAGTAAACAAACAACCTGTGAATACAGTACGACATATATTATGTACCGGTGCTTTAATATTTGAAGCAGCTTATACTTGAAATAACTTTTTAAGGCGTCAAAAAAAAAAGTAATATAATATAACGAACCAAAACAAAAAGTGCTTCCAGTAAATACCAGTTTGTTGTGCAAGAAATAAACTTCTAGTGGCAATAATAATACATTTTTCGTTTAGTCATTATTGTTTATCAACAGCTTAAATATTGTCAAATATTAGTCACCTTATTATACGAGTGACAAAATTTACATGTTTCAGTTAAAAATTAAAAACACTTCAAAAAAGAAAAGAAAAGAAGTAGAATTTGCACAAGTTATTAATCTACAACATTATTGTTGGCTCTTCTATGCGGATGACGTCATATTTAATGCGCTTCGATGACATACTAGGATAATGAATAATATTGCTCAGCTTAGAACAAACATCGTTTTTAGCTATTTTCTTTGCAAAATCGGTTAATTTTTTGTTATTGTTATTTTTCTCACATACTTAATAAAGATTTTATTGAGCAAATATAATACTGTACAATACAAACATTGCACATAGTCTAAAGAGTTGCTCAACAGGAGATCAAGAAAGGCAAAGCCCATACAAAATTTGATATCCAAAAATAGAAAAAAAAATATGAGATACTAATTCAACTTGTTAACAGCATCAATGCTCTCAAAAACATTGCATAGTGTTTTTTAAAATGGCAAAATGAATTATTTTCAAATGCCACCCATGTTATTGAGTGATCCAACATGGCGTCGACTTTAACATGAATGCATAGACCCTATAGTTAAGCCAACATATAGCCTACAGCTCTTTGGTCTCTACTTTCCGCGAGTATCAATATGATATGCCTTCAGAATAATATTATATTTTCATGAGTCATATACGTCTGCTCTTAAATAGGGTGGGTTCATTCATGTTAAAGTCGACGTCATAAGTGAGTACTAAATAACATTGGCTGGTATAGGAAAATGGTACATTTTGCCAGTTTAAAAATACTTCGCGATTTTTTTGAGAGCATTGATGCTGTTAACAGGTTGAATTAGTACCTCAAGTATGCCAGAAAAATAATAATAAGCAAAAAAATAGCTGATTTCCAAAGAAAATAGCCAAAAACTACCTTTGCCCTATACTGAGCAATGTTATTCATTACTCAAGATGAGCATCGAAAAGCACTCAGAATGACGTCATGCGCACACACCCTATTCAAACGTTTATAAAAATACAATTAATTTATAAAACTTCAGCAAGCTAATAAATTCCGAATTAAATTTTTAATATTTCAACTCTTAAGTACTCACCTTAATTCATTTTCATCGTGTTGATGGATTTTACATTGAAACGCAGATTGCATAATTACTACATACATTTCTCTGCATATAAATTATTATGCAAAGATTGCTTGGTAAACGATAATATCTTAAGTGTCAATATTTTCCATGTCTCTGTTTATAACGATATATTTTACTTTATATTTACTTAAAATTGTTATTATTATTTTATTGTCAAGATTAGGTGTAAGAGTGATGGGGTAGACGTGTTGTAAGGCCTAAACTTCGCCGTTTCAAGAAGAAAAAAAAAAAAACGTGAATTAATAAAGACGATTAACTAATTTTATTTAAATTTATTGTAAAACCGGCTGAAATTTATACGCATGTTTTAAGTGATTTTATCAATAAAAAAAAAAAGGCTTCATATTTTTAACAATAACATTGTAAAAGAGAAAAATGATACTAATATTATGAAAGAGACAAATTGTGTACAAGTATTTTTTTCTTTCTCTCTCTCTCTCTCTCTCTCACACACACACACACTGAAACATTTGGTTATTCTTTCTTTTTCACTGTCAAAAATATACAGTTCTCTCTCTCTCTCTCTCTTGCAATGTCGTACTCGTTTACGAGTAAATATTTTTTTATAAAAATATAAATCCAAAAATTACGCATTAAATCACGTTATTAATTATTTGTTCTTTAAAACAAAAGTCCTTTAGTAACAATAATCCTAAAAACGTGATTTTTTAAATGGTAGAAAAATTACTGGATATATAGTAAAAAAGAAAAGCTTAAAAAAAAATGACATAATATTTTTTTTTTCCCAATTGTGTTTTGTATTAATTGAAATCGATATATAAAACGCTTATCACTTTTCATATCTATATAAACATCAAGTGAATAAAACAAATGCTGTGTATTATACAAAGAAGGTTAAAGAACGCTGATAACCTTCCTCAATAATATGATTAAAAACTTCCGGTATTTGTTCGAGTTTTAAAACTTTTGTTGTGTCATCACATCAGTTTGTACTTTTTAACTTCGCTTTTGTTGTTTTATGAAAAAAAAAAAAAAAAAAGTTGATTTCATATTATATTGTCTGATGACGTATATGGTATTATTTTGTACCATAATTGAAACGGTTTTAGTTTGTTCAATCATATCGCTATAAAGGATTTCTGCAGTAGGGTGTATGCGCAAGACGTCATACTTAATACGCTACGACGCCATACTGGAGCAAGAAGAACATTGCTCAACATAGGACAATCGCGGTTTTCTGGTTATTTTCTTTCCACATTAAGTTGTTATTATTATTTTTTTTTTTCATGTATATTTGAAAACATAAATCAACCTGTAAACCTGCTCTCAAAAATATTGCTATAAACTGGCAAAATATGTAATTTTCCCATACCGCGGCCCATAATTAGTGCTCAAATATGGCGTCAATTTTTATATGGATGCAACCACCCCTATATAATAATTCAATATTTTTTTTTATTTCCTCGATCTGCTCTAGGAAATTAAAATATCAGTGAACATTTTATTGTTATTATTTCAATCATAATACAAATTTTCAAAAGTTATTAAAAATGTACATAATATTATACTCAATACTGTACAGTACATACATCATGAAGTTCTGTTGTAAACTAAACAGTAAATCAATAATAATATACTGGTATACTATATATGTCAATAAAACAACTACAATACATCAATAATTGAGTAATTATAGCGTCCTTGTATTATTATATTAAATTTCATATGTTATATGGAATTTAAATTTTTTATTAAATATAATTTGATATATATATTTTTATGATATAACATAATGTATATAAGTAATATGATCCTTTTTATATACATTATACAAAATGGTTTTCAGAGACCAATCTGAAAGAGAAGAAAAATGAATTGGATGTGTGAAATGTCAGATACACTTTATTCTTCTTGTATATTATTCTCGGTTTTCAATCACGTTAACTACATATATATGAGAGAGAGAGAGAGAGAGAGATGTGATGTACATGAAACACTAACTTACATAGCAACTCATGCATGATAAAATTATTATAACCAATGTCCAATGTTGTACATCGAGTGTACTTTTACATTTAAGTGACCATAATGTACTTTTTTTTTTAATAAATATAAGCGTGCCATGTTTTTATTTTACATATATAAATTTCCATCGGTGGTTATTTAAGGGGGGAAAAAACAATAGATACATAATAAATTTCTTATCAATACAATAATATACTGTATAATTCTTCATTTTTTATTTTTTTATATAATTATATATTCAATCATAGTATAATGTATATTTTAGTTTACATCCCTTGCTCTCTAGAAATAAGCATGATAATATGTTATTATTTGCTAAAAGGTTATTTCGAGTATAAATAATTTTTATTCATTTGGGTACATACTCCTAAAACTCTATAGTTAATAGCAAATTTTTGCATAAATGCTTTAAATTAAACCTATATGTAATTAATGATTGTGTATAACTAAGATTGAAATTGTATTATGCTTATGTTAAAATTTAATATTATTATTGTGGTCAAGGTTTTGTATAATATAGGGCTGTCATGCCCTCACAACGCCTTCATAAAGTTATTATTATTGTTATAATTATTATTCACGTTCAAAAAGTTCAAAAATTGAAGCAATCTTAAATTGTTGAGTATAATCAAAGACAACTTACAAGCTGCCGACTATATGGTAATATCTGCTTCCGGTTAAGCGTTCTATACGCATGTTTATGCGATAAAACGGTCAGTATCAAAATTTCTAAAAGTCCATCATTATTTTGGCTTCTTTATTTATCAGTGAGATATTTCACAATATTATATACCCGATTGATATATTTTACAATGCTCATTAACGGTGGTGACGTGTGACAATCACAAGAGCGCTGGAGAACAGCAGGGGACCTCTAATTTCCTCTCCTTCATCATTGCAAGACCATCCATCAAGTTATTTGTGATAAAACTATACTGCAGTTAGATCAGAGATATTATGACGCACATACAAGTCCCAATAAGTATAAGTCATAAAATAAAAAATTAGACAACATTTGGTTCACCAATAAGAAGCATTTCAAAACTCGAACTTAAAAAGTTTTTCAAAATCAAAATTCTTTTCTGGATAGATCATAATATAATACCATAATACGTCTTATGCATAATATATACATATTGGTATACTGTATCAAGATATAATACATACACATGCTTCCATATTCTTATAGGGTCTATGCATTCATGTTAAAGTCGACGCCATGTTGGTTCACTCAATTATGTACATGGGCTGCATAGGAAAATAATTCATTTTGCCAGCTTAAAAATACTATAGGTATGTGCAATATTTTTGAGAGCATTGATGCTGTGAATAGGTTGAATTAGTATCTCAAGTATATATGAGAAAAATAACAGTAACAAAAAATTTAACCGATTTTCCAAAGAAAATAGCCAAAAATGAAGTTTGTCTTATGCTGAACAATGTTATTCGTTACTCCAGAATGGCGTCCAAGCGCATTAAATATGACGTCATTCGCATACACCCTAAGAAAGGAACACTCTTAAATTAAATGGTAAAATATATAATATCACAATTAAATCTGAAGTCAAGTTTATTAAGACTGGCGAGTATGTATAGTTACAGTATGCCAGAATGCAGAGTATACATGATTTGCATAATGCGACCAATGCAAACAATTTATATATAGTAGTATAGTTTAAATAAATGAAGTAAATTTCGTATAAGGTGTACCCGCATGACATAATAATTTATGCACTTAGAGACCATACTGAAGTAGTGAATAGCATTGCTGAGCATAGGACAAAAAATTTAGTTTCAGGCTATTTTCTTAGGGACATCGGTTAATTTTTTTGTTATTGTTATTTTTCTCTCATATACTTGAGATACTAATTTAACATATTTACAGCATCAATGCTCTCAAAAATATTGCATATTATAGTGTTTTTAAACTGGCAAAAAAAGTTATTTAATTCCTATGTGGCCCATGTTATTGAGTGATCCAACATGGCGTTGACTTTACCATGAATGCATACACCCTATATACTGTCTGACCTGCATTATATTATTTCTATATAAATTGATATGCAAAAATTGCAATAAGGATACACTGGTATCCAGTTTTTAAGTTTCAATATTTGAGAATATACAAATATATAGAGTTGCAGAGTAGAACTTGGTAAATTGTTATATGTAAAAGCCATTCATCTGTGACCATCCTTATATTAACCTTGTTAGATCAAATGCTAATTAAGTTCTTCCATGCAATGAAATCTCAATACTGTCCGATATCTGCCTGTTTCAATGAAGAATGCTGCTTGTTATAGGTGATGACATGATGTAACTAATCTGAAGCATGCACGACTGAAAGACCCTTATTTCCTATCCTTTAGATTTGCGAGGAATCCTGTAAGCGATTTTTGAGAAAACTGAAAAAAAAAAAAAAAAAAAAAAAAAAAAAAAAAATCAAGACTGAGAAATTCAAAAGAAACATCCTTATAGGGCGTATGCGCATAACGTCATACTGAATGCGCTTCGACGCCATACTGGAGCAGTAAATAACACTGCTTAGCATATACTCGACTCAAAAAACCTGAGTTACCTGCCGTTCGACCTTTTGCGGTATCGCCCAGCCGCCCCCCTTCTCCTCAAATGTGACAATGGGCGATACTTTATAGGCATGCCCGATTTAAATCGACTGAGGGTTTTTGAGTCGAGTTTAGAACAAACGTGGTTTTTGGCTATATAATATTTTCTTTGCAAAAATTTTTAGTTTTATTGTTTTTATTATGTTTCTGGCTTATCTTGAACACCAAATTCAAGCATCAATGAATGATCTCAAAAATATTGCTTCAGTATTTTTAAACTGGCAAAAATTTCCCATACCTGTCCATGTTATTTAGTGCTCACATATGGCGTCGACTTTTATATGAATGCAACCACCCTATATATAGAGATATACTTTTAGATGTTTGACAAAATTTTCTAGCTTTAAGAAGCCATTAATTTGAAACCTTCGAGTTTAACTCAAGTTATTTTTAATCATTGATCCAGAAACTTTATAAATATTATATTTATACTGCTGCGTACTTTTGTACAACCTTATTTTTGATGTTACTTTATATTATATGTAGTTGCCAATTAAGGTATCAATTTCAGAGAAAATTGTATCATAGTAATAACACAGTCTGAACATAATAGTAGTTTGAAACAGTGAAACAAAACACGATAAATATGACATCCTATATTTGCGGGAATATGTCAAATAACGACTATATAAGCGAGAGATGAATGCTTATTATGTTTTCAACTTAAACATGATAATATATTATTAATTAAAACAAGCTAAGTAATGAATTCAACTATAAATAATCACTAAGTAAATTCGAGACATCAAAAACAACAAATCATGATGCTGTTAATAAAACTCCACTTTATTTTTATTTTTTATTCTTATTGTATTACGTATAAATATAAAAAAAAAAATGACAAATACGTCAATCATATCTCGTTTTTTGATATGAAAATTTTATTGAAAAATAAATTTTACAAAACGCATCTTCAGTAAATTAAATCTGACGTTTGGAGGCAGGAAAGCGCTTTCAAGCATAACAAAAATCAATAAAAAAATAATAATGATAATAAAAATTGCTCGAAAGTATATTATTTTATTGAGTATTATATTAAAAGAATAAAATGAAAATTGAGTGGAAATTATTATTAATAATAAGGAGTCTTCAAATTGGTAAAAAAACGTTATCAATAATCTAAAATCATTTTTTAATGAGAACTACACATTGATTGAATCTAATCATCTATATTCAATGATAGATTTGAGAGAGACAATTTGTAAATTTAGTGAATGTTTTGAATGCAGTTTAAATCCACAAGACAGGTTTATTTTTTATGTATTCGCCGGTACAGGTAAATCTTGCATGTAGTCAATTTTCTTTTTTTTTATTTTGTGACGGCGGTAACAATAAATACTTACGAATTTGTAAAGAATGAAAACACATTTTTCAACACCATTTATTTCTTTTGTTAAATTATAAACATGCTAATTTAACTTACAAATTGGGTTCAATGTATGTTTTTTAATGTTTCAAAATATATAGTTATTTATTTATGTAAAATATGTTTTCGGTTGAAAAAACAAAAAATAAATACATTTAGGACACGAAACTAGTTTCTTTTTTTTTTTTTTTTTTAGTATTAAGATTTAAAATTAAAGTATGAACCATTGAATTATTTGAAGCAGGTGAATAAACATTGAAGTCTCTGTTTATTTACTTAAAGAATAATAATATTTAGTATACACATTACAAAAATTTTTAAAAATAACAATAAAAACATTTGTCTTAAAAATTATTATACATATTTTAAAAACAATGGGGTCATAAGAGTTTTTTTTTAAAATTACAATATTATTATAATATACGGGCTGAAGTTTTATGTACATATGTATAGGCCGAAGCATAATAATATTATGAAAGAGCGAGCGAGAGAAAGATAAACGTCTATGTTACCGCTACCACACCCCACACGGGGCAGTCGCGGCCGCCGACTTTACGCATTGAACGGAAAAGATTATTAAATAACCTTTTTCAATATAAAATAACTATACATTATTTAATATTTAAATAACCATTAATATTAAAATAATAAACAATATAATCAATATTTATACATAATATAATTATATTATATAAACATGTTACTAAAAATATAATAATATAATAAAATTTATATGATAATATTTGTAATACTTACGTACAATACTGAAGAAATTTTTTTGATGATGGTATAATCCGTAATATTTCTGCTACTATAGGGTAAATCCAATCACTTTAACATAAAATATATACCACTAGGTATAATATTTACATTTTATACAACAATTTTAAGTCACTTGAGGTTTTTTAATAGATAAAATTGTGATTATTTGATTCGCAATTTTACACAGACCTTACGATACATCCACACTCACTTGGTATGAGCTGGCTGTTCTCCCTTCAATCCCCCACCACTTATCTTCTCCCTCAAGTGCTAATATGGCGGGAAATTGGACAATTTTCGATATGCCAACGCCATCTTCACTTATATTTTATTACTGAAATTGAAATGTGCTCGGTTTGTGCTGCCATCTTTCGATCTTTTTATATGAGGTAAATGTGGTGCTTTTTAATCTGTCTTTAATTAATTTGTTTTATCTTTGAGCTCTTTGCTTTATATATATAAAAAAAAATGCTCTTTCTTAATGAAAGAACATAAGCACTCGGTAGGTCTCTTTATTAAAACACCTCGTCAAAAATTTATTTAACACTGAACTTAAACTTTTAATAATTTTGTACATTTTATAATGAATTGTTTAAGCGATGTATACATATATAATATTATTCTTATTTACAATTTTATTAATTGGATGTTTTTTAATTAATTTTATATACATTCGGATTGCATTTATAAAATTAAAAGAGTGTAAGAGTAAGCTGGGCATAATCGATGCTCTTTTTATATATACGAAACTGATCTCATATACCATTAGCGCTCTAGGCGAATCTGTTCGATGTCCAAAATATACCCGGGACCAAAAGATATCCTTCCTTGTGCGGAATAGTCACTACAGTTACAGTATACTTTACATAATGAACTTTGGAAAGCTCGTTTCCCATATTTCCTATGTGCAGTATAAGTCCTAAACTAATTATTATTATTTCTTCTTACGATTGTATGTACGCCAAAATAAAATTATAATTAAGAGAGATATAGGAATAGAAAATTAAATTTTGTAATTCCTTTGAAAGTAAAAGTAATATGCTCATCTTTGAAAGAAATTGTTTCTACTTATTTGTCAGTGAGACAATCACACAATAATTATACAATTGACATTTAAAATATATAATGTAAGGTGGCAATATTTTGACATGCACGCAAAAACTATAATATTAAATTTAATTTATTACATTGCAATTATTTTCCTCCGTCGTTTCTATTTGTATACGTGTATTTAACTGAACAACGAAAGATAACTTTTTGTTTGAGTGAGAGAGCGAGCCACAACATTCTATTGGGATTTTGAATAAACATATGCGTTTGTTTATTTGTTCGTTGATATTTGTACACTGAACATATAGAAATAATACTATTTTAACATGTCTTGCTCGTTCACTTTATTCAAAAACTTTAGATTTTGTACAAAATATTTTATTGTAATGAAATAGTATGATATTCTCCACGTCCTATATAGGAATATCTTATATCAGTCATTATATTATATTAGTCTTATATTAGTCATTTACAGTATATTACCACTACACGGAAAAAAATACTACCTGGCAGGTACATGAATCCTGTATTTTGCAATTGGTACACTTTAATTTGGAGCAGTTATATAGTAATAGTAATAAACTACAATACTATTTAATCTAAGTGATCGAGTTACACCTTTATTGTAGCATATTGCACCTGTATTAGGTATTATTGTAGTATAATAATACCTGTTCTAGGTTATATGTCTATTGCATTTACAGGATTTAAATACCTGTCTTAATTATTCATTTTTTTCCTGTGTTTTAGCAATCAATTTTTATATCATCACTTGACGCGACTTCAAAATAATAATTCCATGAAACTATGCACCAAAAAATACCTATTTTAGAAAAACAATTTATAATTTTGTTTTTCAAAAAGTTTAAAATTAGGCCTATTGTCAGTTGAAATTATATTAAAATTATTAATTTATAGCCCAACGAAGTATGCTCTTCATCTGTAATGAGAGTAGACTTAAATATGACCCTGACGTTTCATAAGAAGACAAATTATTCCTTATATGCATACCATGCACTTGGGTAATGATAAAAAAAAAGCAATCAAATGTTAAAAAAAAAATAACATTTCGACTTGACCTCAAACTGTCAATGAAACAAATTATTTTAAGAAAGTCTGCATTTTTTTTTTTTTTTTTTTTAACGGAACGTTAATCTATCGTTCAACGCCCATATACTTTTGAATTGCAGTGAATGGTACGGAAAATTATAACTTTTAAAAATGCAGTTGAAAACAAAATCAAATTGATAGAGTATAATATATTAAACTATGACCTAATAAAAACTCTCTTATTTGATTGTAATGAACTTTAATTTAAGTATAAATAAAATTACAATTGATTGAAAACAACTTTAACCTTCAATATAATGGCATTCAAAACAATAACAAAAAAATATATTTCAATGAAATATTTTACTTTAATTATAACAGCTGCATGAAAAAAAAAATTAGAAGGCGAAAGATAAAACTATTGAACCAGAAATTTACTGTAACAATCCAAAAATTTTAAGATTAGGTAAAAAAAAAAGCATATTTAAACTAGGTTATTTCTTATGTCAATTGAATCTTTTTGTATATATTTAAAAATGACGTCACTGGACTCAACATCAACTTTGTGTCGTGTCTTACCGTTAGAGAAGAAGTCTTAGACACTCCCTTTTTATTCAGATATTAAATATTAGGAAAAACTTTACTATATAGGAGTCTTGTGATAGTCAACCATCTTACCTTTCTTTTTAAAAACTTACCATACCGTTATATCTTGGTAGCAGGTCAATGCTTATTAACAAAATAACTAAAAGGAAGCTATCATCTGTTTTATGTTTTTCTTTCTTTCTCTCTTTTATTTTTTATATATTTATTTACGTCGTCGTATAGCAATGATGTTCAAAACATTACGTCATTAACATTGTTGGCAAGCAGTCAACCACTAAATTGAGTTCCTATGTAAAAGTATATAGTATTGTAAATAATTATTGTGTATACACTCTGTGCGGTATTATAACTCATTATTGTATATTATATCTTCTTTATTTCATGTTCATTTATCTCGTTAACATTAATTAATTGTAGTTAAAGTGTTTAATTATTAATTATAATATATTTTATTTATACGATTTTTAATATAAGTATATAAATAACTATTTATGATGTACAATATATATATATACTTATAGGAAATGAATTAGATTGTTATTTAAGAAATTTTATTAGTTTAATGTTCATTTATTTATATTTTGCAATAAAGTTTCATGATTTATAAAAGTTAGATCATATAGAATTCTTTTCACTTTTGTAAACTTTAATAGTGCTTAACAGATTTGTTTTTACATATAAAGTGCGTTCATATATTCATTTATTTGTTGTAACTTTGCAAAGCAAATTTTTAAATATAGCATTGTTTTAAATGGCTATAGTATTATTTTGCTATACGCAAAATCACAACATATAAATGAATAATGTGAATGCACCTAAGAAAAAACCAGGGGTTCGGAACCGGACCCGGACCCGGACCCGGGTCCGGCCAAAACCCTATATTTTGGATGGGTTTTTCGGACCCGGGTCCGCGGACCCAAAAAAAAATTAACGGGTCCGGACCCGGCTCCGCGGACCCGAGAAAAAAATTGACGGGTCCGGACCCGGCTCCGCGGACCCGAAAAAAAAATTGACGGGTCCGGACCCGGCTCCGCGGACCCGAACTTTTAAAAAAAAGGGTCCGAAAACCCGGACCCGACTTTGAAAAAAAAATGACTAATGAAAAAATAAATGACATAATGTTGATCAGAACAAACACATTAAATACAAAAATGACTTGTGTTGTAAATCAAAGTTGTGATTTTGACTATTAATATATTTTTGTTACTATTGTTTTAAATATTATGTCTGACTAAAAGCTTGTGATATTAGCTATTATAGATTTGTGTGCATAGAATATGACTGACAAGCTGTTTTTAATTAAGCAGAAATGAATAACACTTTGAGCCCTTGTCAACTTACTTTTTTATCATTTAGAATACTAGACTGATTATTACCATACCTTATTATCCATGAATTAGACATCATCACGTTGATTTTGTATTTATTTTCGTTTATTTTACTTTTTGCGGTTCTATCACGTATCTGACGTCACCCTGTACCGCCGCCAATCACAGTCACCGCTCTGGTCACGTGATAAATTTAAGCCCCTCCCTTAAGTTCTTTACCCCTATCACGGCCCCATCGGTACATTGTGACGTCAGATACGTGATATAACCGCAAAAAGTAAAATACATGAAAATAAATACAAAATCAACGTGTTGGTGTCTAATTCATGGATAATAAGGTATGGTAAGTATCAGTCTAGTATTCTAAATGATAAAAAAGTAAGTTGACAAGGGCTTTAAGTGGAAAATAAAGCATATTATACTGAAAAAATATTTGTTATTCTATCTAAAAAAAATTGTGCATTCTTTTTTAGATTCACAATCTCAAATTATTTTTAAATTTAATTTTACAAATTTATATAATAACCTCGGACCCGGACCCGGACCCGGACCCATATGAAGATTTTGATCGGGTCCGGAGCCGGGTCCCGGACCCGAAAAAAAAATTGACGGGTCCGGACCCGGCTCCGCGGACCCGAAAAAAAATTTAAAGGGTCCGGACCCGGCTCCGCGGACCCGACAATTTTTTTTCAGGTCCCGGACCCGGGTCCGCGGACCCGATAATTTTTGTGACGGGTCCGAACCCCTGGAAAAAACATTGAGTAAACAATCTCATCACTTATAATAAGTTTGCAACAATGGTAAAAAAATCTAATGCACGTTGTGAATTGTTTTAAAAAAATTATCCCACGGTTCTCATTAATCTATTTAATGCAAAAATATAATATTTTTTTTTTTTTTTTTTTTTTTTTTTTTTTGCTCATCATACATTATTATAATAATAAAGACCCAAAAAGGAGCGGCGAGAGAGATAAAAAAAGCAGAGAGTGGTACATAATTTAAATAATCAGCAGTAATGTAATGCAACAATTGTACAACAATTACTATTACAAGTGTATTTTAAATAATAGCAGACCATTACAACGGGAAAATGTATATTAACAAAGTGAACCGACAAACCAACACTAATAATTTGAGCATTGTTTAACTTTGTTGTTAGAATATGTGAAGTTCTATTAAACATCGGTCACTACGCTGCTTGCACAAAATTGCGCTTGCCGTGAAATGTAATAATCAGCTCCATATTAAATTTACAGCTAACTGCTTGAATATTCCTGTTTTTGTTGTTATTGATCATCTTACATCTTTTTTTTTTCTTTTTCGAGGTAATATTTTGTGATGATCTGTGTAATATTATTATTGTTATTGCTCAACCAGAAGGAAATTTTGTCCCACAGACCTCAAGGAGAGGATGCGAGAGTAAAAATTATATATATTTGTCGTCAAAACTGGCTTAAGCATATTCATTCATTCATTCATTCATTCATTCATTCATTCATTCATTCATTCATTCATTCATTCATTCATTCATTCATTCATTCATTCATTCATTCATTCATTCATTCATTCATTCATTCATTCATTCATTCATTCATTCATTCATTCATTCATTCATTCATTCATATACATTCATACATTCATGTAATATCAACGAAGAAAATTTTTTAACCTTCTAAATCAGATAATTATGATTTGTCCTTCAAACTAACAATTGCATCTCAATATTTTGTTTTTAATCAATCAAAATATTACTAATCTTATTTTACATCAATAAATATAAATGTTTATATATGCGTATATAATTGCACTATCATTATTTTTAACACAAAATTAATTTGTAAAAATGACTCAATAGTATTATATATTATAATATAGAATAAAAAAAAAATTAAGATCAATATCAAATTAAATAGTTAATTTTTACTAATTTTATATTGTTAATTAATAAAACCACAAATTTAATTCATGAATGAAAGAAAGTTTTGTATTTTTCAAAACATAATATCATTATTCTTTTGATTGATGACTTTATTTTATATATTAATTAAGTGAATAGATAAATATAATAATTTAACTTGTCACGTAATTTAACAGAGTGTGATATTTTCTGTGTCTCATCATAATATAATGTACGCCATTCTATCCATATTGTTAATGTATAATTTATGTAAAATATAAAAGTCATAAAATTAACACAAGAAAAAAATTACAGCACAGTAAAGAAAACAGTTTAATTTTTCATTATTCAAAAATAACCATAATTATCAACAGCAAAAATGTATATAATTATGAATAATTATCTAAAAATTATATTGTTATATATATAATGAACTTTTTTTCATACATAGTATTGATAAAAAATATTTGCATTGTAATATAAAATTTATGCTTTCTACGTTAATTTTATTACATTACATGCAATAGTATTCGATTGTAAAATTTCGAAGCTGCTGATGTGACTATTTTTTATTTATTGAAATTCTGCGAATGAAAGTAAAAAAGCTCACGCGCATATTTATGCTTGTTTAATGATTTCACAAGTTAGCATGTTGCACGGTAGCAACATTATTTCGTTATGTCACTTTGTTAAAACAATACGTCAACAATGCGGACTTTGATGCTTCCTTATGTTTGCTTAATAAGGAAAAATAATAATAATAAAAAAAAGACAGAGTTAGCAGTGCACACTGAACGTCCATGACACAAGACAAAATATTTGCAATTATTATAAAAATGAAACTTTTAGCGCAGAAATATACGCACTAGGAAATATAATTGTCATTGTATGAAAATTTTATTTTATATAATATGTCGTAATAATTAAAAAGTTTAATTTAAAATATCATGAAATAGTTTGTGTTTTTTTCCCTACATGCAGGTTATTAACACAACATTTAATGGGATTTAAAAAAATAAAACCTAAATACATTATAAAAATATACTTTTAAATTTTAAAAGTTTCACTTATTTTAATATAAATATTTGAGAATTAATAATAATAAATTAATTCTCAAATTTTATTAATTAATAAAATGAATATTTGGTAAAATAATCTGATAGTTGAGATTTTCTGATTGTTGTTATTTTTAATACGTAGTTTACAAACATCATTGTTGAAAAGAAAAAAGTAAAAATTTGTCCTGCAAGTATAAACAGAAAAAAAAGCTACAATCCTTATAGGGAAAAACACAATCTTGTTTCATCTTCAGTTTTCTAAACTTAATTTTTAATTTTATAAACCTCCACATTCTTGCCTTATATTTAATGTCAGTCATTCAAGTTTTAACTGAAGAGGTTTTTTTTTTTTTCTGACATAAAATTGTTATAAAGATTTATTTTGAAGTGTCTATTATAGTTATTTAATGAACTGTACATTCTTTCATTGTTAATTTGATATAAAGTATACATAATATGCGTATATAATATATATATATTTTTTAAACATTATTTAAAAGGACAAAAATTATCAAACTCATCTGTCATCATTACTTTAATTGAAGAGATTTTGTTGAATTTTAGAGCGTATCTTTATCATAATCTTATTTTTAGTTCATGTCACGGAATAAATCAGATATAATTTTAGTATTTTCTAGATTCTCTTTTAGCTCTACAAAACTTTGCTCTATAAAAAACACAAAACTGTAAAACCATTATTATTATTTTTAGATAAATTATTTCATTAAGCTTAATTGGTATGAGCAATTGATTAAAGTTAAGATTTAAAAGAACAAAATAAACTGAACAATTAATTTATATTTTTATCATTCTTATTTTTTTTAACTAAAATGATTATCAAAAATTATAAACAAACATGAGTAGTCAAAAATTGATAATTATTTTGTAATTAATTTCAATTATTCTGCAATTTTTTTTTTAAACTCTTAAATTATCATTTATTATTAGAACATTTTAATTTATAATACACATAACTCAACTGATTTTGCACGAGATTATCTAGAGTGGGGGAGGTATATAAATAATAATGTAATACATTTTACAACATCGAAAGTTTGTGTTAAATTTGTTGATATTTTACACACACATGTGTAAATGGGTGTAACCGGACATTGATCTATTTGAAAATTGCTTTTGATTGATGTGAATTATATAATAAATCTAATATGACGTCATGTTTTTTTGTTATTAATATATAATATACTTTTTTTTTTTTTTTTTTTGCTGCGAGCAGAATAAAATCTGGACCAAAGTTAGATTTATATACCCTGCAGTGCTCACATATTATATAAGTAAAGCAAAAATAAACAATTAAAGTAAACAAGACCTCAATATGAAAATTTATACGTTGCAAAACTTTTTTTTTTATATATATATTTTTTATTACTTTATTTTAATTCCATGCATATTTTAGATAGTTATAAATAAATTAATATTTCATAATGTATTAAATGAACTTTTTTTTTTCATGAAACGAGGTAATAAACAGTTTTATAAGTTTAAAATTTATTATATATTATTGTATACATTCAAATATGATCATAAATTTTATTTTATAAATTTTTTGTTGATTGGTGAATGCGGAGCATGAAATTAATTAATAATTTACGCGCAGTAATGAAACGGTATAATAATAATATTTGCGGTGACTGTGATAAAATATTTAGATTTTATTAAAATTTGAAAGGTTATATTAAAATACTATATAGCGGTGTTTAAACTTTTTGGTATACAACATTTTACAACTATTGTGGCAAGCATTTTTTTTTTTTTTTAATATATTTGTTCAATAAAGTTTTAAATAATATTCAAAATAACGTTTTTTCATGTGAAAATAAAGCAACTCTGAAAGATTAACAAAATTTGAGACCACAGCTTTTCTAAAAGAATATCAATTATTTAAAAAAACAGTAACAAATGATTATTTCTAATGTAAAGAACGTGTGGTTTTTAAATTTAAAGAAAATAAAATATATTCAATGCTATAAGTTCATTATATTTGTATTGCGTTTTGATAAAAAATGACAATAATTAAGCAAACCACATTCATTGGATTTCATTACATAATAACAACAAAGTCATTGCTCTGTTCAAATTACGAGTTTTCTTCTTCTCATAAATAAATCCTTGAAATTTTCTAAGAAAAAGAAGAAGAAAAAAATAAAAATCCAACAGGCTAACAATTCTGTGAGTGACAGACATTGAATACTTTTAAATATATATTTTTTCTACTTAATTGCCTCTTCAATAATGCCAGTATTAAAATAATTACTCACTCTATTGCACATAAATAGCTAAGTTTTTATGAACCAAAATAATCAATACCAATTATCATTTTAAATGACTTTTTTCATTAAAAAATAAAAACATTTCCCTGTTCATTATTATACAAAAAAAATGAAGAGAATATTATATAAAATTATAAGAATTGGTATTTATATGCAAATTTAAGTACATGAATATTTATATATAACATAAAGAATTGTACGAAAAATAAAATAAGAGGGCAAGTTAGGATTTAATAATAATAAAAATAAAAACTAAAGTACATACTGTGGTTGGTTGGAGGCTAATAAATATAAAACTCTCGGGAGATTAGGTTTAAATACAACTCAATGTATAGCAGTAATGAATTCTACATGTTGAGGTTTTACATGAAAACCACAGCTGAATTTGGATTTATACACTACATGAAAAAGTAATATAGATTTGTCAAATTGTACTGTAAACAAGCAAAACACGTTGCTATAGTTATTTTAGGTAAATATATAACGACACACGAGAGCTTCTAGCATTCACGACTTTTCATTATACGAGCGAAAGGATATTTTATATATATTTTTAACTTAATTTAATCATAATGCTTTTACTTTTATAAATTGGATTGTTCAAAATAATACTTTTTCTTTCTTTGTGATGATAAAAAATATTATATATTTTTCTCATAAAAATCTCATAATTTTTCTGTATACTATTCAAAGCAATTTTCATTTCATAACATGTTAATGTAAACGTATACGTCAAATTGTATAATAATTTTTATATATTTTGAAGCTTTCATAATAAAAATAAAGTTTCCCTACACAATTCCCACATTTGATAAAATTTATAGTTTTTCTCTCATACGTTTTGTATCCTGTAGCTTAGGCCAATTGTTGGTCCTCTATGTTGCGCAGATTGCATAAATTACAAATTTTTAGGGGCTATGAATTTTAGATCATTATTCCTTTGGCTGACTTGGTTTTAAAGTTGTATTACGAGTACTTTAACGCACACATATGTAATTGTTGTAATTGGTATTTTTTGTAATAAAGCTTATCTTTACTTGAATTAGTTAAATATTATTTCACATTTTATAAAATAACAATCATCATAATTTGATTTAAATGTTCTATTCTATTGAAGCATATATTATTGAATATTGATAAATATCATCACTCATCACATTTGGTAGTGCAATTGAAAATATGATAATAGTCTAAAATTGATTATAATAATATTATTTATATCTTAAATTATCATTTAGATTATAATTATATCATGTATATTGAAGATCAAAACTATTATAAACTTATTTCATAGTATACAGTATATATGCTGATTTTAATTTATTGCTTCAAAGATAGAGTATTTTGCCCAGACTGTATTGCCAATTTGTTTTTGCAATAAAAGCATATAATGTATATTTATTTATTTAAAAACTTTCTACAGTAAAATGTGTTCTTTTTCATGTGTGTTTTTGAAATGTATCTATGCATTCCCAAAACTGAATTTTTATATTTTATTTAGCTCATTAATTTAATGAAATGATGATATTAAATATTGAATTCTTATCGTAAACCCCAATTAGCATCAAATACGATACGATATTATAAGAACTTACTTAAAATTTAATTATATATAAAAATTAAATTGTATGTTCTCCAGTTTTTCTCCGCATGCAAGGTTGCTTCTACATACAATGTGCACTCAGCTGAAGATGAAAATAAAATTTTAAAAAAATAATAATAATAATAAAAACGTAAATTTAAAACGAGGCCATGATATGAAATGTAAAAAAAAAGGACCGCCGACCGCGATGTGTTTTGTATTCATATTTAAATTTCTCTCACATGAAACCAAACATTCTGTATTATTATTATTATTATTGTGTGCAATGATCGTGAAATTTTAATTTAATTTACATGATGTAGCATTGAACTTACGAGAAAGAGTATCATCAATCTAGATTTTACATTCATTGGTTGTTTTCTCCAACTCTATTGTAGCACTCATTTCTCTCTCTCTCTCTCTCTCTCTCTCTCTCTCTCTAATATATATATATATATATATATATATATATATATATATATACACATATATATATATATATATATATATATATATATATATATATATATATATATATATATATATCTATATATATATATATATAGTTCTGTGCTTGCTAACAGCCGACCTCTACCCAATCTCCACCCTATAGGGTGTATGCGGATGATGTCATATTTATTGCCCTTGGAGAGGCCATACTGGAGTAGTGAATAACATTGCTCAGCATAGGACAAACTTCATTTAAGCCAAATTTCTTTGGGAAATCGGTTCATTTTTGTTATTGTTATTTTTCTCACATACTTGAGATACTAATTTCAACATATTTACAGCATCAATACTCTCAAAAATATTCCATAGTGGTTTTAAACTGGAAAAATGAGTTATTTTCCTACGCCACCCATGTTATTGAGTTATCCAACATGGCGTCGACTTTAACATGAATGAATAGACCCTATTCTCCTTCACATTCCATCAACTCTAAGGGAAGTGGAGGCCTAGTTTACATATGATACTATACTAGCATCTGTAAGGGACATACAGTAATGCCTTTCCCGCCTGTGTCCATACTAAAAGTCCTCTCGCATACAGGAACTCACAGTAAAGATATACAGAAACTATTTAAACAAACAAACATAAAGTTTAAAACCAATTCTAAATTGTCTTTCTTCTTCTCAACTATAGAGACATTAAATCGTGACAATTTATCATTGCGATTAGCTGTAATTTATTAATTAAATATTTTTGCAAGCTGTCGTATATTATTATTATTATTAAGAATAATTGCTCCCTGTCTTTAAAAAAAAATGCTATTATAAACTTGTCAAGACTCTAAAATGTAATCTGAACTCTCAATTGAGTTGCAATAAATCTTTTTAATTTTTTAACTTTGCATTTGACAGTAAGAAAGAGAACAAACTTTTTGTCTTAAATTGCTTCTTCAATTTTTTTTTCTCTCTTGTAAAGTGATTTGATCAAAAGTGAACGACATTCCTCTTCCACAAAAAAAGAAAAAAAAACTCTTTAATTTAAAACGCTATCAATCTTTTTGTGCTGCACATTTTCCCGGTTTATTGAACTGCTAATGATCGATTAAAACAAAAATAGTATTTCAACAGAAAAAAAAATGGTTTGCATGAGTCTATAAAATTTTAACAGATGGCATTTTTCTTATAATAATAAATATATTAAAAAAATTATAATAGTTTATTACTTTGAAATGAGGCGTTTATTACTCTTTCTCTAAAAGAATACCTAATAATTATATAATCATAAAGGAAAAGTGATGCTTTATTATTATTTTTTTTAAATGCATTTTATTTGATACAGTTTATTAACATTGGAATGTTTCACTGTATTGCACTTCATAGAAATATATATTTATAAAACTCAACAAATAATTTTGAATTTCTAATTTGTCCAATTAAAATAAAATAATATACACTTTTGAATTCATAATAATTATAATATATTCATTCGTATTTCATCAGTGAAATTAAATAAAATAATTATTGCGTACCCTGAGTAAATAGCAAAAATTTAATTTCTTTGAGATTTTCTCTTAACACTTTCTCATACCAAACTATAAATAATCAAACATACGATCAAATTGCATTCAAATTAAATATAATATAACTTTCATGTATGTGATCATATCAGTAAGTTATATAGATTATTATTATGATAATGAGTAATTAGATATTTTTTTATGGTTATTTATATAATGGACCTTTATTAGTTTTGTATTAACAGCATATTTATACAAAATTACTCTACTTCAAATGTTGACTTTTAAAGTTCATAATATTATGTTATTAAGTAATTAAGTTAATGTCCTTTTCCTGTAGGCTATAAGTATATAAGATATGATAAAATCAACCTTGAAGATTAATATTTCAAATTCCAAACTATTTTTCTAATTTTGAGATCAAGAAACTTTTAGAAAACTTTATAAAATGTATTTAAACATTTTAGAATAGTAATTTGAAGAGAAAATATTTTTTTGATTTTTAAATTACAGGGCTTGGTAAGCCGTCCTTTTTTTTTTTTTTTTTTCCTCTCTCTCTCTCTCTCTCTCTCTCTCTCTCTCTCTCTCTCTCTCTCTCTTTTCTTCCTTTCTTTCTTTTTATTTCATTTATTTTATTTTTTTTATTACTTTTTTTTTTGTATTGGTTCTTAACTTTTTTGATGAAAAACAAACACACGATCTTTTTGGAGTAAATCAATTAGAATCAACACATAATATATAGATAAAAATAAATACGTAATAATCATGCTATCGGCCGATTATAGTAAAATAATTATTTAGAGCTATACTGAATAATACTGCATATAATTATTGTCAGAATGAATAACAATTAGGCTTCACAGCGTAACAAAAAGTTGTGCAGCATAAATTAATTGAGCTAATCAGAAATTCATACTTTATGACTTAAATGTAGCATAAATTACTTAATTTCTATTCATCATGGATATTTCGTTCGTTTAAAAAAAAAAATCTTATAATATATTATTTGACTATATTATTGAAAGCAATGCATTGCATCAATTTTCTCATTATATGACGTGACTATTATATGAAAACTATTATATATTATGCTGTGTTACTATTCTATGAATTTGAGTTCGTTTAATATGATTATTCAAATTAAAGCTAAAGAAAATTAAATTGATATATTTTATGTATTTATATGGCTCTTGAAAATACTTAATTCCATGAAATTTAATATTTATTACCCCGCAGTCAAACTTAAATACATTCTAAAGAAAATATTCAACATATTTGAAATTTCATTCTATAAAATCCATGGTCAAAATTGTTGATATTAGAATATTTCAAAAGAAATGAAACTTTGGCCAAAAAAATATATTTTACAGAGGTATAAAATATTTAGGGTAAGTATAATTAAAAGACTATTATAATAGTTGCATAATTTTTTTTTTTACATTACGTAGCAGTTTAATTGTACAAAATTATGTAATGATAATAATTGTGCTATATTTCACGATAATTAAACTTTATGATTGAAGTATTAATTGAACTGCATTATTTTGATTATACAATTTGCACAATTAAAAATGTAAAGGTTATTTTTAACAAAATAATATTTTTCAAGTATATTGCATTGGATTTTATTAAATATTAAGAAAGGAAGAAATTCAATTCCCCGTTCTAAAAAAGTGATGATGATGTTTATCCGTTAAAAATAGGATGTACCTTACAAAAATTTTAAAATGCTCACTTCCTCTTTCATCTCTAATCTCCACTCCAGTATAATGTAAAATTCAACTTAAAACTTTTAGCATAAAAAAATTAATAATAATATAAAAAAGTGTGATAAGCTGCATGAAAAACAAGGGAAAGCTTTATAAAATCTTGTATATTTTTTTCACATAAGTTCAGTGACTTTTTGTGTTTCTTACATAATTTTTTGAGAAGAAAAAAAAGTATGCATTAATCACTTTAAAATCATTAAAAGAAACTTGCTTTTTTTTTCTAAGGTTTATGAAATACAAGTTGTTGTTTTTTAGGGCAATCAAAAAAAGTGAACAAGAGTTAATATTTTCATAGTTTTGTTCAGTGCTGAGGGCCTGCGGCGAGGGGCGCCCTACATCGCGACTCACTACAGTCCTCGCGCCACCTCTACCTCGCGCTCTATAGAGTGAGCCGCCGCGCCTTCCAGCTTGCTTGCCAAGCCAGTTAGCTCAACTTCGAGAGAGAAAATATTATTTCTCCAGTCAGTGCTTCTCCGCGCGCAAAGACGCACGGACTCAGCTTTCATGGTGTAAAATATACTTTTTAAAAAAAATCGTTATTTTCGATTGTGATGGATTCTATCTAATTTGAGCACCAAAATGGACGGTGACGGCGAAGGATATTCCAACATTAGCTGGATTTTGGCTTTACAATTAACAACATTAGCCAGTATTGCCACAGGATTATTACTATACTTGGTGTGTTCTGGTAGAAATTCAAGAGCTGGACGTAGGAAAATTTGTGGACCAATTTATTATTATGAGAGTGATTCCAATGGTGCTTCTGATTGTGGTTCGGGTCGTGCAGTATTGGTGACCGCGTGTGATGGTGCTTTAGGTTTACAAGTGGCTAAACATATACATAGCTTAGGGTTCAGAGTTTTTGCTGGGTTCAGAGAGCCAGGAAAAAGTGTCGGTGCTCGATTATTAGTAGCGGCCACCACGCCAGATACAAGTGCCAACAATGATGAGGAAGCTACTCAAATCAGACCTCCAGTTTGTCCAATCAAACTTGATGTGACTCGGGAGGATTTATTACATGAAGCAGTTGATGTCGTACGTCGTCATCTACCTGCAAGTCAACAAGGTAATTTCAACTTCTGTCATTTCATTGCATTCAAAAACGTTACGCATCAGAGATTTGATGAAGCTTTTTGATTATTTCTCAGTCTAACATTAATTATATAGAGAATTTTGAAATCTTAGAATGCAGAACCTAACTTTTTTTTACTATCAGAGTATAGTCATATTATGCTTCATTCTTTTACATCCCAAATTTTAATAATAATTAATGAAATATAAATATATTTACATTATTTCAGAATTCTCTCTACTATTTATATTGTCTTTTGCATCAAAATGCTTCAAAAAAAAAAAAAAAAAAAAAAAAAAGGCGCGTAAAAAAATAAATGTTATTAATTTTTTAACACCGGATTTCATGAATTTGCTAATTTCAGCAATAATCTCGTACCAATATAACAAATTTATCTGTAAAAGGTCATCGCAACTTTTATTATTATTATTAAATTTTGTATGCGGTAATAAAGTTGGACAACTCATGTAGTATACGTGTCCAGTTCATAGTAACCTAACAGTATGTTAAATGAAATATGATTTCAGAATACAAATTCATTAATATAAGTATGACACAAAATTAATATTCAAATTACGTATACTAATTTATCACACTTATACTATATATAATAATTAATTCAACTAAATAAGTTAGGGATAAAGGACAAATATACAGCAACGGTCTTTTTTAATAAACCCACATACTGCGCATCTTAATAATAATTTCTTATTTATCAACATTATAATATACATTACATATATATTTCTGCGGCTATAAAATAAGGAGTGGCTTTTCGCATTCCAATATACAACTATATAGCTTACGTTAGCTCTCTCAATTGCCAACTCATATATAAATATATAGCATATTTTATATTATACTGCACACAGCACTGCATAAATATTAAATAAATACACACGATGGAAAAGTATGATATTTATCCATGCATTTAACCCATTTACACTTAGGAATTTTAACGCATGCAAAAGCATATTGTATATTATATGACACAAGATAAAATTATACTTTTTATTTTAAATACAACATTATGATAAATATAAAACTTTTATCAAAATATTAAATCAAGTGCAGTGTACATGCATGCAATTTTGTTCATAATTTATGCATTTTGTTAACTATTTATATATATCATTACAACACGTACCCAACATGTAAAATAGTATAATGATAAGTATGTATTAAACAACTTATAATATATTAAAAATAAAACATTTATTCTATGGTCATTTATAAAAATAAAGATACCATGCATTTATAACGAGACTTGCGTTAAAATAACAATCAGGTGCATTTGGTATTTCTATGTAAGGTTTGAGAAAACATTTTAATATTATTTATAAAAAGTACAGAATTTAATTTTGAAGGTTTCTTTTTATTACTAACTATATCATCAATTATGCCTATTAATTATAAAGTAACTTAACAAATATTCACTCATATAATATAGTAATTAAAAAGGATAATTACAATGTAAAAATTCCTTTTTTTTTTTCAAAAAGAAATGAATTAATTTTAAAATAATTGACCACAAAATGACCTTTAATTCATAATTATACAATAAATTATTACTCTAATTATTATAAAAATTTATTGAGATAATTAAGTTAAAGTTTAAATATTTTAACATCTACCTTAATTAATAATTTTTATAATATTATAATATTTAAATAAAAAATTACATGTTTGTAGTATGATATTTTATTATTCATAACAAGTTCTATGCAATAGAGTTTCTCTTAAGAATTCAATCAATAAACTAATTTAAGTCGTAAATTTTAAACACCTGGTCATGAAAACATCTGCAAACTTGACTTTTAATATTTATTATAAAAATAAATACAAGTATATATGTTTATAATTTATATATATATTCTGTCTTTAGTAAAATAATTTACTTTATCATGCATGTCTACTTTCAACCTTCTTATACATTCTTGGGGGTCAATAAAATAAAAACAAGTGCTATTGATTTTCAATGTTGATTCAAACAAGTGTTTAAATTTGTTATAAAAATATTAAAATGTCAATATTAAATTTTATTGTGTAATATTTTATACTTTATTAATTGTAAATATTTGTACTTTTATTGCGCAAGAATTGAAATCTCTTAATAGAAAATATGTTTTTGAAATGATAGTGACTATTTTTAATGGCATTTTAATGTTTATTATAATATCTGATTTTAATCATAAATCCTTTCATTAAATTAAAAATCATAAAGAATATATTATATTTATTCTGTCGTATAATAATTTAAAGATCCTGCATTTTTTATAAAATAAAATAAAAACTTTCATATAATTTCATAAATTTAGAATAAATAATGTTAAAATATTTTTTTTATTATTGAGATTGTATTGAAATAATAAAGTGTTAAAAACGTTCAGTAAAAGGTGTATATTATAGGAGAATGAATACTATAAAAACTCTATTTTTAAAGTTATTGAGTGAGAATGCATAGAAAATTTGTGTTTTAAATATATTGAAGTTTTAGTAATAACAACTAATAATAATAAATATATATTATATAAAATGTAACTCGTGCGATAGAAATTCAGTTCCTTCCTTAAAAAAAACTATAAAAAATAAAAATAAGTATTTCATAACAATAAGACACGACAGCATTGTTTATTATGAGTTTACACTCAATAACTTTATATGTGTATCAGAGTATCAGTTAAGTACACGATATGCGGACGTAAGCTTTATACTGATTCAAAATTTCTAAAATATTACATACATATCGCTGTCTATAACAATGCAACAATAAAATTTGTTTTATGTCATTTTTTGTTGTGAACTCTAGTTTTCTCATTGAAGTTATTGTTTTCAAAACAGATTGCTGTATTTTTTTTTTTTTTTTTTTCTTATAAAAAAAAAATAATGATTTAATTCAAGCATGGTTGAATTTATAATAAAAAGATTTTTTATAATATAAGTTAATATAAGTCACGCCTTTGACCGGCCCCGTTATAAACGGTCACGCCGAAGTAAATCGTGGACATAACGACAAGACCTTCCGTAACACTTTGCTAGTATTTAGGTATAGGTGGGTGGATTGATATAATGTACAAGGATAATATAATTTACTTGTATACTGACAAAATTTATAAGAGACATGTTTTCGACCTAAATTAAAAAACAAACGCAAATTGAGTGCATCTCCTGTAGCATGTTTAATGTTTTTAGCAAATACTTACATACGTATGTCGTGTTGTAAAGAGGGTAAGGAAACTTTTTTTTTAAGAGAGGTGAATTGATACCTTGAGTTTAAAAAACAAACTAACATGGTTTAGCGAGAGAGAGATGAGTCATGTATTTCCAAATTAGTGTATATTCAAATTTAATTGTAGTCATGTCCCATAAATAAAAGCTTTGTATATGTATATAATTAAAAATTTCATAAAAACAATATTTTTAAATTATCTGATATAATGTCTATAATTTAACAATACTATTCATCTTCTAAGTATAATAAAATAATTTTATTTGCTCTAAAATTCTGTTATCATCATAAATTATTTTATTTTTGTTATTAAATATAAATATTTTATTAATATTCCAAATAGTCATTACATCATCAAAATAAAGCTTTATTAAATTATCATTGTATTTAATTACAACATTAAAAACAACCTATCATATGAGAAAAACTTATAATACAAACAATTGTTTAAAGTCGCTCATTAAATTTAACATACATCTTTTCACTTTCATTACTATATCCTATAATTGTTTAAAATCCATTTTTCTTCTATACATTGTAATGATATGATTATTATTTTGTTATACTTATTATAAAGTATAAAATATTGTATTTTTTACGTAACACTGGTTGCTCATAACAAAATTCTAAATGTGTAATATGCGCTCGAGTAAGCTTACGTGATGTGTGAGAATTGAGAGCACCAATTGTGCTGCAATTAGAGTTAACCATGCTTTGATATGCGGAAATACTTCACGTATTTTCAATTTTTTTTTTTTTAATCTTTTTATTCTTCTTAAACATAGTAGGAAGATTAGCAATAACTACTGACTGTATGATGGGCACGATCTTCACTGAACTACGTACATAATTTCTAATTGTACTTCCTTTTGTAAAGTAATGCCTCACTTATTGGCATTTAATATTATTTAGCACTTCCTATTACATTTTTTTTTATTTGTTACACATATTATAACCACAATTTTACATAATTCTTTTATTTATTATTTTTTTCATTTATATTTTTCCCAAAGTATATCCTGATAATAGGTTATACTACTCCACAAAAAAAAAAAAAAAAAAAAAAAAAAAGAAACACAAATTTAACCAAATAATTCTCATACATATTTTTTTTTAGTGTAAACAAAGATTAAAAAAACAAAAACATAAATTTCTATATAATTGGAAAGTTTATAACAATAAACAACATGTTTTGACACCAAAAAAAAAAAAAGGTGCAAAATAATATTGAATTTTTAACATCAATATGTCAGAGAATACATTTTTTTGATTAATTTTTTGTGCACTAAAATTCTACAGACCCAAATATGTTACATTATAACGTTAATGTATCGTGTATATAACAATAACGTATTAAATATATTTTTGCATAATCATCACTTATAAGATATATAGTTACACTTAAAAAAAAATGGTTCTCGTAATAAGTAGAATGAAACCAAGTTAATTACACGACTTTTGTTATGCTTTTCCATTAAAACCTCACATGACATGTGGTACTTGTAATTAATTAATATTTTATATAATATTACGTAAGTCGTTAACAATTAAAATTATTCTGACATTAATTATTGAAGTAGATCATTTAACTTAAATTTTATAAAAATAAAAAGAACTCATAAATTGAGGGTAAAAACATTTTATTATGATTATTATTTCTGCTATACTCTATATCTTAAGGTTTTTTCACACACTGCAATGCATTTGTAATATATTTTTGATTGCATGCAATCTCTATTTAAAAACTATGAAAATTACATTTAATCAATATTTCATTGAAACTTTTGCACCGTGTGAACAGCTCATTAAACACCCTAATTGATGACTTGCAGTAGAAGATATTTCATTGTTGCAAATATTATAATGATAAATTTGATTTTCTTTTATATAGAAAAATAATAATTTAATCACTAAATTTGCAACTATAAAAAAATTCTCATGTAATTCATCAATTATCCCACTTTTTCAGTTTTAATATATTGACGATAATTATAATAATAATGTTTAGAATATATTATATAAAACCTTTCGTCAACATCAATTATAAATTTGTTCCCATCTTCAAACATTGTATAAACTAATAATTATGATCCTACATATTTCAAAATATATATAAATAAATATTTATATGCAAATTATTAAACTTTACATCTTTTAAAAACATATTTCACAATAAAAATTCTTGCATGTTAATACTTAAATAACAAGTCTGTCGTGCTGGAAGAACAATACACTCTTCATTGCATGGCGTAGGTGCATAAGCCTAATGTTTAGTTTTGTGATTATATAGGATGGGTAAAAGTACAGTATAGTTGACCTCTGCCAATTAACGCCCATCTCATGTAAATGTTGTTTAGACAAAGAAAAAAATAAAAGAAAAACAAGGTGTTAATTCGTTGACATCACGACGTGAAATAAAAAAATAAAATAAAAAGTTGAAAACGTTTTTGGCTCACGTTTATACTATACAAGCTGCGGCTTTCACAAGTCAATTTTTTTAACTACTTTTTTTTCAAGAAAACCTGTATTAAAATATTGAATTTGTATGAGAAAGCATAATTTACCAGCTCTTTGTTTAATAATTCATAAGCTTTAAAAAAAAAAATTATTATTTTTGGCAAGAAATAAAAAAATTATTGGTAAACCTTCATTTAACTTAAAGAAAGCTTTATTGGCATTCAATTTTATTTTATTTTTTTATAAATTTGGTGTCATTTGGTGAGATTGATGAGCTTTATTTCGTAATAAATAAAATAAAGGACATGTATGATATTTTTTTTAATAGATATGTATTAGAAAAATATTCAAGGTGAAAGCACAATTTTTATGTTTAAATGAGGAAAAAAAACGTAATCAAAAAACACATCATTGCTTTCAAAATATACATTTTTTTTACCATCGTAGTCAAAATTAAATTGAAAATATAATATTGTTTTATATTTTTATTGGGGTCACGAGAATTTTAAAAGTTAATTGAAGATGAGCACCCTTGATTTTTGATCTTATTGAATATTTATTTCATCACACGATACAGATTTTGAATAAATAATATTGACATCTTATAATACTGACCCTAATTATGTGTAGAATTAAGCATTCAATCAACCTTTCAAATATTCACAACATTATATTATTTTGTAGTTATCCTTGACTTGCAGTATGTATACATTGTACGTGTATCTTTTTTTTTTTTTTTTTATGTATAGATAAAATATGTAATTCATTGTTTTTATCTATAATACTACATCTGTATGTCAGTCATTGTTGTGTTGATTACATATATAAAAGCTCAACAATCATTTAGTAACCTACTTCACAATAAGAATAGAATATTTTTCCATACTTAAAAACCCAATAATCATGATTAAATTAAATCACTTTTTGTTAAGTTCTTTTTTAAAAAAATATATAATGTTTTTTATAACCTTCCCATAATTATAATAAAGATTTTTTTTTTTAATTTTGAATACAATACATAATTTGAGTTAAGGGTTAATGATAAAGAAGAAATTTAGACATGTTTAACGATATGTTATAACAATACATTTATATATATAGTAACTAAATAATTTTGAGTAACATTTTTAAGTTTATGGTCCATCTCATGCAATAGTTGCGCTATGCAATAAATTTGATTGCACAAATTTATTATACACATTGAAAATATTGCACCATGACTTAATATCATTATATAATTAATATATCAGTATAATATAGTATTTTGAAGCATTTAATTGCGACGTATATATAGGAAATATAATATAAAAACCACATCTATATAATATGATGCAAGCAAAAACAAATTCGATTATTTTTATTATTACAATTCCTTTATTTTTCTGAAGAATAAAAACAAGCTACGTCAATGACAGTTCACTTATATTATATAAAAAAACTATATTGTAAATCAAAATTACTAAAATAAAAGTACTTTGATCTTACTATGTTTACTTAATTTGTAATAGATCATTAAATATTATGTTTGTTTTTTATGCCATGGTCAACAGCCATGTAAATTTTACATACTATAAACGTTTTTTTTTATGTATACTTACTGTATGCATAATATTATCTCATTTTAGTGATACATAGGCATAAGCTTATAGTAAAAAAATTTTAATTTGCAAAATAATAATGAAAGATTTTCTACGTGATTGCAACAAATAGCATGAGAAGAGAAAACTTTATGTCTTAGATTTGTAACCTAATAAAATACGTATTAATAATACGAATAATTGATATAATTTCTATGGGAAGTAACATTTGAGAACATTAACTTATATATAAAGTGTAACAATTAATATAATTTTTATGATATATATATATGATATATATATTAAAGCCTAGAAATAAAAAGTTGCGTGAACTTTTATTGTTCCGATTTATTGTTTTGTCCTTCACACCTTAGTGATTGTTGATTGTACATTTTTAATTAATTGGCATATAGCTACAATAAATATAATAATCAACATATATGAGGTAATGCATATGGTGTTAATCAAGAATTAGAAAGTTATAATTAACTTTTCATCAATTTTTATTATTATTTTTTTTTAACCTTTAATCATAATTTAATTCCAGGAAGAAGAATAAATAATGATAAAAAAAGATATTATACTTAAATTTATGATGCATTAAGTTCCCAAACAACTTTTTTGTTTTAACTTTATAAAAAAAAGTGACAAAAAAATATTAAATATTTCTAATAAAATTCAACTTTAAAGAGTAATTTGCTAGTAATTTACTTGTTTTAATGATATTTAAACAGACTTCGTGATGAAAAAGAAAGAAATTTAAACAAAAATATAAACATGTTATTTATGGTGTGTTTGAAGGCCACTTAAAAATTAAATATTCGTATACTATAAAATATTTAATAAATAATGTAACACTTATAATTTAAGTTTTAAAGCACTATTTAGTTTAAATCGGAAATATACGTTACATATTACAAATTGGCCACCAAACGTGCAGTTGAGAGCAAAAGAACTGTAACACGAATGCATCGTACCCTTGTATAGGTGGAGGATAGTAGAAGGGGCTGAAACCACATAATTAACCTGAGTCCATGGGGTGATGGACCTCTAAAGACTGAAACCCATGCCCAGGCCTTTTTTTTTTTATATTATTGATCTACCTGGTTTGCATTATTATTTTGATGTTAAACGATCGTTTTTTTTTTTTTTTTTTTTTTTTTTTTGGTGAACGGAAGTATTTCAAGTTTTTGCACCCACGGATAGAACTCTTGCAATGTGGGCGCACGATACGTTATTATTGCTTCTGGCAGGCTAGTGGTCTGCATAGTAAAAGAACCAGCATGAGTGGGACAGGTCAGCTCTCTAATTACGTATAGAGCTTCTCAAATTTCATTGAACACCACATACATAAAAGTTCATTCACCCATATAACAAAATATTCACACATATTTTTTTTGACCAGTCATAAAGGTAATTAGATTTAAATGACTGGGTAACTTATATAAAAATTATATTATATACAAAATAGCTGATACATTAATATAACGTTTACTGTATTTAACACTTAAATTATGATTTGCATATTTTAAAATTTACTATTGTCATAAAAACCTTCATTTCAATAGAAAAAACAAAAACTGAATGATATGAAATTCTTTTTATTAAAAATTTTAGTTCCGTTCACCGTAAATTAATTATTTGTTTTGTTTTTTCTTGCATCCTTGCGTAATTAACAATAAAAAAATTGTTATTTTTTTTACATAACTTCAAAACAAATACAATAAAAACTTAGAGAAGCTATATTGTTTGGCATTGAAGAACTCATCCTTTACCTAAATTAAAACATTTTTAAATTAAATAAAATAAAAAAAAATGAGCTAAGCATTAAAAATATACTAACTTTTGAAGGAGCGTCAAGGTCGTAATAAAATCTACACTTATATAAATCAAGCAATGAGAGAATAATTAATTATTAATATGATTTAAAATAGAAATTACGTCCTTAAGAACATGTACTCTTATACAGGTGAATCTCATGTTAAATTTAGGTACAAAGAAAAAGCATTGTTTGTGTGGGATATGTGCATATTAATATTCTCGCGCCTCCCTTGAATAATATAATACACTTGAGCATTGTTGTCGCGCATATACAACACATTGTTGTGAGAAAGTCATTGTTGCATAAGATTGTCACGCAAATGCATTATTATTATTATCTTTAAAAAAAAAAAAAAAAAACTCTGGGAGTCATGGCCATACGTTACTTGATTTAATAATCAAATTTCAATTATGCTGATAATATGCATTTACATATAGAGAAAGCTATTGTTAATTAAAAAAATTAATATTCGTGATGTGATTGTCTCTTTTTTTTATTATAATTAAATGTATATGGCATAATTAAGTAACTAATAGGCCAAGTATATTCTATTCCTCCAAAGTGATTTCTTAACTTAAATTTCTAATGTACTTTGACAACAATAGGCTTATGTTATAGATACGTTATTTTTTTACGTTGCAACTCGCATTACATTACTAATAAAAAAAAAATGTTACGCTTAAAACTCACGTACTTTCTTGATTACTAGAACAACATTCCATGATAAATTTTATAACAAACATAAATTATATATACTGCAATGTGTCCTTCAACCTAAAATAAAAATAACTGAAAAATACTGTTTATTTATATAATTTTATTACTATAATACAAATATGGTATACATTGCGGAAATTATATGTGTTAAGTATTATAACGTAAAATACAAGTTTATCCCGTTTATTTTTAATTTTTCTAATTCCTTGTTATGATTATTTTTGCCTAGTTTTTTGTTATTTTTTTTTCCCCATTTTTAATAAGAAATTTAACATATGAACACAATCTAAATAGTTTCAATGGATGTAAGTTACGAGGAAAAAGTTTATAGGGGCCCCTGATTTCCAATACTTTAGCATTGCATAGGACAATGATTTAAGCGTGTTTCTCTCTTTTCTTTTTACTTTTTCTTCGAGAAAATTACTGCACTGAGGTCAGAAATATTCAAATGGGGGATACTGCTAGTAGACACACTTTTATTAAGTGTTTAAAGGTACTAAATTTTTCAACGAATTTTTCATCCTTGATAAGTGATTTAATTACTACATGGAATCGAATTTTAAAATATTTAATAAAACTTACAAAGTGTACTTCATGAGATTTACTGTCCTATACCTTCTTGTGTAGTTGTTAAAAGTTTTACTAATAACACACGTCTGCCATACTTTTTCATGCATTAAAATTCTGTTTGCATGAAATATCTTAGTCATCAATTTGTTATTCTTTTTATAGGTATAGAGAATGATGTAAGTAAACTAAAGTAATATAACCATAGAAATACGTGTTCTCCAATTGTGGTTGTTATGGGACATCTATGTTATGGGTGTTCTCCTTTTTGTGGCCTCCTCAGGAGGTATAGCTTTTCTTCTTCTTTTTCAAGCAGCACCTGCTTGGGTTCGCGATGATGCAAGAGAGTGAGAGAGAGAGACCTGTGCTTCATACATTCTGGACACGTATGCGAGAATGTGTGTGTGCGAGGCTTTTGGTATTTGGCACACACACATACTAAAAAAAAATCAAATGTTGGTGCTAACCCGTTGTAAAAACTTTGAATTAAAAAAAAAAGTTGTTGGCCTTTAATGTCAATTAAAGCACGTACAGATAAAAATTACGTCTTAAACAAATTGATACCTGTATGTTGATTTTTTTTAAGAACTTGTAATGATAAGGTGCGTATTGAGTAAACAAACTAAACTCTAATCTATTATTGGCTTCCATATATAGATATTAAAAATAGTGTTTTTTGTGAATTGTATATTATCGGTATTTTATTTCATTATAATACACACCCTTCTTATGGGTTGATAGAATAATATCTACACCTTTATAATGTAGAAGTCGTATTATTTTTATGTATAATATTATACTAGGTGTATATACTGTCTAATTTTTTTTGAAAAAAAAAATACTTATTTGAATCTGAATCTTACAATGATACTTTTATATATTTTTTTCATCTAAAAGTTGTCTGAAAGTAAGAAAGTTTTGTGCATTTTAAGTAGTTTAATACTTTTATATATTTAAATTACTTTCCTTTTTAAGTAAATTTTATTTTCTTTAATTGTGGCAAAAAAAGTACATTTTTTATATAAAATGTCATTTTTATTATAATTTTATATAACAATGTAATTATATTTGTATCAAGTTTATGTACTATGAGAAAAGAAAGAAATAATGTAACCAGAAGACGTTACAAACGTTCCAATGCATTTCATCACAAAAATTACAATCTGTGCAATTCTGTTCAATTGAATTATTTCCCAAGAAATTAAACTTTGAATACTCCATTGATCTGAAAGTTAAATTATCTTAATACTCGTCAAAACAGTGATTGTATTAAAATGGAAAGTCCGTAATTTTAACAACAATAGATATAACTATTGAGCTTTGACAAGAACGTATATATAACAAAAAAGTAATTGATATAAATTTCTTTTCAGGTTGTGCAGATGAAAAAGTAAAATAAATAATAAATGTAACTGAAAGTGTTTGAAATTATTACTTTTTAAGTATTGTAATTTATTCAGTTTGTTGTTATTATAGTTATTATAAATTAAATCATATAATTTAAAAGTATTATTACTTCAATATTAATCTCTCAGTTAGAACTAATTATTTCATCGTTTCACTCTATTGATGATTTTATTTTTTAATGTAAAAAATATTAAGATTCTAAGAAATGGAAAAAAAAAAAAAAAATGATGCGCTGCAATTTACTTTCGCCCTTGTAACCAATAGGAATAAAAATCACAAATCTAATACTGTACAAATATTTCTTTTCTTTGAACTACATGTTCTATTACACCGTACTATAGACCACAAAAATTAGTTTAATTATTTTGGCTTTCTCTTTCAATATAATTGAAATCATAGAGCCATATAAATTCAATCAATACGCATAATATTTTATATAGCATATATTTCCGTTTGCATTTTAAAGTTTTAATTCAATTTCTATCTATTTAATAAATTGTATATAATTAAATATCTTAAATTATTTTAATATCAATGTGTTTTTAATGATTTTAGCTTAAAAATTTCTTTTATATTTTCAAAATAATTCTTCAACAATTAATTACAGTTACGATAAAAAAATTATAGTAATATCTTTTTTTATTATCATTTTATTATTTTGATAAATAAAAAATGACATTATCATTGCAATTCAATTTCTAACTGCATGAAGAAAAAAGTTAAAGATTGTTATTTCGTCTACTGGTCAATGATAAAAATTGAACCTTTCACTTTTATATATGACCAAATATGAAGTTTCATTTTTCATTACTACAGGTTATTACACTGTATTTATAATGTATGTAATGTAGCATTTAATGTTCTTTATACATTCGCACATGCACGTCAAAGAGAAATCAAATTAATTTTCTCTAATATGTTTTATTTAAACTGATTATTATTTTCCTAACAACACTTGTATGATTGTGATGGTGATATAATCACACACACAAAATAGTTTCACTCTTTTTATTTTACGGTACAAAATGGTGCCAAGAATAGGTCAAGTGATACCTATATAGTTGATTTAGATGACGTATTATTGTACCTCTCTAATTTAGTGAAATTTTAAATATCTTCCTACACATTATTTGTAAAAAAAAAAATAATAATAATTTATCAAAAAAATATATATATTGAGACTTGAAGATTATAAATGCAGAATTTTGTGGTTAGATAAAATGAAAGTTATACCCATGGGCCATGGGGTCAGCTCAGCGATGCAATGTCAACCTACACTCAATTTATTTTCTCTAATCGAATTACTATGAAATTTTTTCACAGATTGAGATGCACGATGAGTAATGGTTTAGAAAGATTATTGTAACAATAATGGTGATCGTTATTGTAAGGAACGTTCGCCCATTTCTTTCGCAATAAAATCTGTTGAACACTTTTTTTTCTCATTATTTTTCTTTTGTGAACACAACAAGCTAAATATTTAAAAAATATATTTAAATTTTAATCACTTTTTATTGATATCTCAAATATTTACGTTGCTCCAAGATTGAAAGTTTTATAAATCTTCCTTTTCCTCTCTCTCTCTCTCTCTCTCTCTCTCTCTCTCTCTCTCTCTCTCTCTCTCTCTCTCTCTCTCTCTCTCTCTCTCCTTTTTTTTAAGTGCGTAAGTGCACTAAAATTATTGATTCTCAGGAAGCTTGGTCGAGCGTTAGTTCCACGGGTGATTGGCCTCCACTGGTCATGGTGACCAATCTGCACTGAGCTTTGATTTTTGTGTCACCTCAAATCATAGCACGGAAGTATTTCTATCGTCGTGCTGCGGGGGCGTATATACGTTATCAATCATTGTTTGTCAATGCAATCTTCATTAAATATTATAGCCCTTTATATTTCGTACCATCGAGTAACTTCTTCTTTGCTGACCATAAGCGACCATCTGTAAAACTTTCTCGTCACTTTTTTCTTACCAACTTGCGTCCTCAATCTCTTGAATATAATATGGCCTACATCAAATATGTTAGAAAAAGTAAATTTGCCATAGAGTCAGTCTTTATGAAAGAAAAAAAAAAGTTTACCAATTTAACTTAACGACACTTTTTTTCCTTAGTAAATAGAATTAGGTAGAATATCAGAGTAAATGAAATAAAAGTATAGCAGTCTACTTTGAAGATTTTTATTATATTTATATATTTTTTTATTACTTCTTTTGAATAGATTTAAAAAAAATAACGACCGTAACAAATTTAAATTGAATGACTACACACCAAATATGAAATTTAAAAAATATATATATATATTATCCCATATCTTTTATATCGAAATTAAATTTTAATAACATAATTAAAATCATATAATCCTAAAATATCGTAACATTATAATTTGTTTGTTTTTTTAAATAATTGAAGCATGAATATTTAATTAAAGTAAATTTTGCACTATAGTGAATGTTTAAAAGATTTAATTAAATTAACCTTTTAGTAATACAAATATTTTCAAATTAATTTATATGTATTGAAGCATATGTCACGTATGTATATTATAAACTATAATATTTCACCATTCAAATGTGTAACTATACTATATACTGTGACCAATGAGGTATAGAGCGAGGTGAGGGCAATGCTCGAAGCGGTGTTTCTTTACTGAGGGTGAGAGTGCGAGAGTTAGCTCTTTTATGTAGGCCAAATCGTGATTGAAATTAGCAAATAGCTTCAAGTAAACAAGACTAATGTGTACTTTATTTATATATATATATATATATATATATATATATATATATATATATATATATATATATATAATATATATAACGACTTCTGGTGAAGTCAAAGTGAGAGAGCTCAACTTGTGCACTTTGATATCAGTACAGAGAGAGAGAGAGAGAGAGAGAGAAGGGTACTAAAGAGAGAGTATTTTATACAAAATGTTATCTAAAGATACTGTCTCGTTGATGCTCCAGTCTTACCTCTTAAGGGCAAAAGTGAATTAGCAGGTGTTCATCAACACATATTTATCCTACGTTCAAATCTCCACGCTTGAAGCTGTTTATATAATAATAAAAGAAAATAATAATCTGACCATGAACAATTAATTTTGGTATCAGTTGTATAAAGTGAAAATAATTATTTTTAGAAATTTTTAATGTAAATATTATATATATATATATATATATATATATATATATATATATATATATATATATATATATATATATATAATTGCATTTTCGTTTCACCAAAATGGTTGGAAATCGCTAGTCAGTATGTTAAAATGGACACCAATAAAAGCTAAAATAAAAAATAATAATAAAAAAAAAAATATGAACATTTAAATACAGTTCGCTTTATTTAAAATATATATAATGATATCGTTCCTGAGTAAAGCTGTAAGATAAAATACTTAATAGGATTGGACCAATCCTTAATTTTTACGACACTATCCACAAAATGACATTCAAGGCTTTTTATCTGTTGGTGATGTATATAATTATATTCACCGCAGTTTAAAAAAAAAAAAAAAAATTGCTATGTAAGAGAAAAAATCCCTTGTTAACCTTGAAAAGTTATCTCTTAAACCGATATTTTATGAAGTAGGAACTGAAGAAGTTTTCATCTTTTGACAATTTTTTAAAGTTTGGTGAATGTTTCTTGTTTGATATTTTATTTTATTTCACGTTATAACTATACGTATAATAACTATCTTGACATAGATAAGTGTCATGCAAAGCTCACATTTTCACATTTTTCCTCTTATTTTCACCTCTCTCTCTCTCTCTCTCTCTCTCATATCCTGTACATCATTAGTGCGTATACTCACCTCAGATGTGCGAGACCGTAAAGAATAAATATTTACACATACACACACAACACTATAATTATAACATAACTATTAATTATAAAAGTTGTTATACTTATAATGTTATATTTTAAAAATTATTTTGCAAAAATGCATTATGAAATCTCATTAATTATATGAGCAAATTGAATATTGGTTATTCAATTATAGGACCTGCAATCAAACTTGCGTTTGGTTTCCGCATAATTTCTCAAGACTGTGTTTGATATATAAAAAGTTATTAAATTAAACCAATCTATATATTTTATACAAACAAAATTTTGTTTCTATTTTTTAGTGATTCATGATGATATTTATGATTCTATGTTAACACCAACAATAATGGTTTCATGCTTGCTATATTATAATTATACATTATATATATATATTTGAACTTTTATAAACATATCATTACTTCAATTACATGTCTTATGAAGACAGTTGAAGTTACTTCAATTTTTTTATGTTTCTCGCCAACATAAACATTATTTTCTTAGTCAAGGTCTGATTGACGTTGCAGATGAGATTTAAGATGCGTTTTTTTTCTCTCTCTCTTTTTTTTATAATTCAACAATTTGTCTTGCAAAAGAAAAGTTCTTACCTATGTACGCAAGAAAGTAAAGAAAGCTTTCTCTGCGCCCTCGCATTGCCCTATATCGTTTTTAAAAGTCCAGAATAACTTGTTTTTATTATTATTTGCACCGAAACAAGTTTAATATATTATAGCTTTTATATCAATTAAAATTGATTATTTGGAATGCATATAAATTAAATACTACAGGGAAATCGATTTCATTATTATTTATATTCCATGTTGTTTTTTGAAGAGAAATTCGTGGACCTTTTTTTATTATTCATATAACCTTCTCATTATGAACAACTCTCTCTCTCTCTCTCTCTTTTTCTCCGTTAAGAATTTTTTTTACTCATAAATAAATATCTAAAGTTGGACACACCCTTCTTTTAAAAACAAACTTATAATTTTACGATAAAAAGTAAAAAAAATATATATATATATAAAACAATAAAATATATTTAAAAATAAAGAAGCAGTTTAATTGAGTGTTTGGTATAATTATAGTAAACTTGGCGTAAAAGATTACACAGCTTCATGTTATATTAGGTCAAATTGTGTTATATTATGTACGATATTTTAAGTAGTTTTATTTTTAACAATAAAAAATACTCTAAAATTATTATTTTGAAATTGTAGAGAAAACATAACAATAAGGAAGTACTTTAATCATAATAATTATTGTTATTATTATGAAATCAATATTTTTATAAAAGTATAGCGTATAATCATATACTAAATTAAATATACTAATAAATAAAGTATTGCACTTTATAATATATTTTTACTTCCTTTTATATATATATACATATAAATAGATTTGGTACATTATTTCCGCAAACAATTTTTATCTTTACGGAGGTGTGTAATTTTTCCCAGATGTTATTTATTTTCTATATTATTTCTTATTTCTCATAGATTTAGTCAATCAAAGTGACCGACCGTTCATCATGGGTAAACAAGAGTGCTTTGACTTTAAATATTTATTTATTAATTGTTATATTATAGTTTCTTCTTTCTTTTTAATATCATTTTAATAATTATATCTCACTACGTATTTTTATTTCTTCACTTTTATATTTGTGTGTGTAATATGCAATATCTTATTGAACTATAATTAGGGTGAGAATTTATTAGATTTGTAGTTAGGAAATCGATAGCTTTAAGCTTTAAGTATACAATAACAATTTGTGTATCCAGGAAATCATCTAATGGTTTCCCGTATATATATATATATATATATATATATATATATATATATATATATATATATATATATATATATATATATATAATAAGGAAAAAAATTAATGACCTCACTAAAAAATTTATTATTTTAAAACAAAAATATTTTAAATTCTTGTTTTCAAAATAAAATTCTCATTTTATTTCATTTAAAACAATGTGATAAAAATATATTCAAATGCATTTGAATGTATAGCTGCAATTTACGAAAAATTACTTCAAATGAAAAAAAAATCAAGTTCAGTGAACTGGAGAAATCGATATATATCATAAAATTTAAAGTTAAAAGGCACATTTTATTGTTTAATTTAGTCAATTAGAAATCTATACGTACATACGTACGTTTGTTATAATATACGTACAGTATACAATAGTAAAAAGTTCCAACGCACAATGTGTGTTATCCAGGTCTGTGGTTTGAATATAAAAAGTTTTTCTATATAAAACAAAAGAGAAATCTCTTCATAACTTTTAAGTTGGAAATTGATTAATTACGTTCCATGCTTTTTTATTGATTTATCGATGAATTTAACGTAAATTGATAGTAACTGTAATAAATAACATTTGAATCGTTAATAACAAATTAATATTATATGATACTTTTTTGTATTAGATAGAAAGTATAAATATATGATTTTATATCTAATATCTCTATAGAATAAATAATAAAGTACACAAAACAACCACACCTTTTTTCGATTTGTCTAAAGTAATATTCCAATTTATTAAACAAATATTTATTTCTATATGTGAATGAGACATAAATTTTGATATTACAATTGACCATCTGTTAGCTTTGTATTATATTATGTATTGTCTGACAATTCATTCAAGCATGATATTCCGCCGTTACCATGACTACAATAAAATAAACTTGTGGCACAACTTTCTGCAGCCAGCAATTATTGAACTCAAGCTGTTCACTTTTAAAATTTAATATTTTCAATTTGTTAATCCTATAGAATGACAAATGTATAGTTTTGAAAAAAATATTTATAATGTAATAATAATAAAAAAAAGAAATTTTATTTTTTATTATGGCACGACCAACTATCATAAATAAAATGCAAAATTTCGGGACCATAGTGTTCTACTGCTTATGATTTGTTGCTAAGAGAGGAAATAAAACCTATGCTGCAAATGAATATTAATTCGTGCTACATGAAAACGCAAACGCATCCTGAAGCAAAAGTACATTCACGAAGATTGTATGACCTTTAGCCTCTTTCTATCTTCATTATAAAAAAGTTATCAATAAAATCTCAAACAATGACCTACAATAGAAAATATTGTAAAAATAATAAAATTTTAATTATATTATTGAAATTATAAAAGACATACGTCCAAACAAATAACAATAACGCATTCAAACAAACAATAGAGATGCTTTCTTCTATAAATATACTATGCATCATTGATTCATCTCGGATATAGTGCCTCTTTGATTGACCTATTGTTTTGTTTTGTGTTTCCAGGACTGTGGGGAGTAGTGAATACTGCAGGCTTATGTTGTCGTGGACGTCTTGAAGCCCAAGATGGTTCCGTGTGGGACGCTATGCTGAGGCTAAACGTTGTTGGGTCTCTGAGAGCCGCTCGTGCTCTTTTACCTCTGCTGCGCAATAAGAAAGGTATCAACAATATATCACATTAAAATAAAAACCTTATATTGATTATTGATTATTAATTATGTATGTTAAGCATAAATAACTACATGCAACGTCTTCATTTTTTATTTAACGTTTACATTTGACGTTATATACAGGACGATTGATCAACCTGGGAGCACCAAGCGCAATTCAGGGCAAAGATTGTTCCACCGGTCTGGTGGCTTATACCGCAGTACGATACGCCGTAGAAGGTGCAAGTAAGGCTCTACGCAATGAAGTGGCGCCTCTTGGTATCCACGTAATCAGTCTGCAACCAGAACAAAGTGCTTTTCCTGAGCGATACTTCGCCAGTCCACGCTTCCCGTAAGTAAACCCTTCCCACCTTTAATAAATAACAGTTTCAAAATATATTTGTCTGATTTTTATCTTAAATAAATTTATTTTAGTCGTGCAATAGGTTTAACAAAAACTGTGGCTTTATGCCAGTTTGTTATTTATATAAATATAACGTTTATGTAATACAGTAATAGATCATAAAAACAATGATAAATAAAATATCCTCAATATCTCTGGTTTTCGTTATATATTTTTCTTATGTATATATACATAATATATACATTATATATACATGTATATATTTTTAGAAAAATAAATATAGCTTAAACACCAAGAGAATAAAGAATATAAAACTTAAAATATGCATTAATTTTCTCAGGAACCCGGCACAAGGGGTGGATAGCAGTGACGAGGATTCCCCCTCAACAGAAGAGGCCTGCAAGTTGCTAGAGAAGGCGGAAGTTCTGCACGAGCTTGCCCTGAGACAGCTTGAGGAGGCATTGTTAGCTAGTGCACCACGTGAGACCTACAGCCTCACGAGCCAACCCTCGGGATTAGCGGGCCTGTGGATGGGAACCGTCAACTCCATCAACACTATGTTGAAGCGAGATAAAGTTGAAACCACCACATTAGTGAAACAACCCTGCTAGATTAATATTATGTCATTCATTTCAATAGACTGGTCTATAAAATCATAAATTTTCATACTTTGTGACGAGTATATATATTAATATTGGAGACTATATTGTACAAATTATGAAAATGATTCCAATTATCATCTTTTTTTTTAAAAAAGTTTTTGTTTTTTACAATTTAGTGAATTATATTTTCGATTTAGTTTCATATAGCTTAGAAAGACAAAAATGGCTATAAAAGTCTACATATCTTTGAAAATAGAATCAGAATTAAAAATATATCCAATATCAATATTTTGTGGTGAAGCTGTAAAATAACGCGGAGTTGTCGATATTTTGTATAAACTATACAAGACTTTGTTTTATAATAACAAGCCATAATTTTCAAAGATTGAAGGTATAGGATTAAGTACCTATAAATAACAATAAGTTGAGAATGATTAATTAAATTCTTCAAGACGACAATTTTTTTGACAATATCACATTATTGTGTCGTGGTTGACTTTCAAGATAGAAAAGTTTACTTCATAGCCAGAGCTTAAAATAGTGAGGCTTGGCTTAATTGAACTTTTTCTTATTATTTCTTTTCAATGGGAACTATTCTGTATATAATATACATACACACATATTATAGAGTTGGCTGCATAATTAAGTGCAATAACTTTATTGAAACCACGATGGGAACGTATACCTTGCAAATGAATTTGGTAACGGGATTTTTAAGTTGTAATATTGGACCTTTGGTTTCCAACGCGTAAGTTGTTTTTTTCCCTCCATATTTTTTTCTCTTTTGCAATCATCTCAGGATCTATATTTCACATAAAAAAATTATAGCATCAAAATACTTCATCAGTATTCACTTTTTCAATAATGTTATATTTTTGGTAAAAGTTTATATTATATTTCTGCTTATTATAATGTGTGCGTTATGTGCCAGTATCAAAATCATTGCACTCTGTTTGTAGCGGATTACTTTCTGTATAGCTTATCAATCTTAATAATATGTATTTATGTCTTGTTTAAACGGGAACAATATTTTCGAAATGCAATACTTCAATAAATTTGGTTGCATGCAATCTCTGTAAAAAAGAATTATATTTTCATGCAAACAAATTTATTCGGCAGATTGAAAATATTGCACTGTGTGAACTGGACATAAAGACTAAAACTATTTCTTTGGTTATTGCCAAAATAAGATTAATTGTTTTTCATTGAAAATATCAATTATTGATTTTCTTAACTTCAAAACCCAAAATATATATAAACTTTTGTTTTATAAAGGCACGTTTATTATGTTTGTTTTCTTCCCCCTGAAATTTATCTGTTTATATATATATAAATATGTGCACTTACAAAATGTAAAAAATTATATTATATATCCTTGTTGTTTTTATAAAAATGCATAAAAATCAGCTAAAAAAATAAATTATATTTACTGCCATCAAGATAATCAGATTGTTAATAAAATAAATTATTTTTTAATTGTGTAAATATTCATATCATATTATCGTATATGTTTTATATTTTATTTCTTTTTGGCTAGAAGAATGTTTTATTTTGTACTATACCAATCATATTTGTTTTCTTCAAAAATACACTTCATATAAATACCAATATCATTTCTTGTTATTATATATAGCTTATTGGTATTATAAATATAATAAATTATATTATATTATAATAAAATCAGTTCAAAATTTTCATATCAAATCACCAATTTTTTTATTACAAAAATACTATCATTTAAACGTAAAGAAATTTATACGTACCTTTAAAATACTTATGGCAATAAAAGGGGCAAAGATGAATCTTTGATTAATTTTCTTTTTTTTTTCTAAAAAATTATTGAAATCTTGACTTAAAATTCCTTTTTCAAGTTTTAAAACAAATTATTATTCGTAAAATAATCAAATATCATACCTGCATGCTCAATTTAAAAAACTTATATTCATACCTTTAATTTTTATATCTAACATTATTATAATGTCTACAAAATATAATTTTATCTACGCTCAATTAACCCAAAATATAAAAATACCTTTGCTCAATCTTGGGTATGTATGTTTAAAAATTTTGTTGTACATATTTACTAACAAATTATTATTGCAATATGGTTTTTATGTTTACAATAAATAAAAATATATTTGTAAAATATTTCAAATTGTTTTATTTACTTCATTTTTCAATGACAACTTGTTCTGCTCGCACTTCCAAAGAATCCAAGTCTAGGGTTTAGAGTTTAGAGGTATACCTAAAACCTAAACCTAAATATTTACAATTTACGCAATGTAAAATAGGTGACAGGAAATTAATAAATTTGGATTTTTGTTCATTGGAGTAATTAAAATACACTTAAATATTTATTTGATTGCTCATATTGTTCCTCTATATAGACATTTTTAGAAATTTAGTTTTTCAAAAAATAAATTAATTTAATTAATATTTCATAATATACTCAAACTTATATGCTGCACTCTACTTTTTAAAATATTTCCAGAAATTTGACAATAAAAAAATTAAATAATAATCCTCTTTTATATGATTCTTTTTATGGATTTTAAATTGTTGGACCATATGAAAAAGACCATGAAGTGATATCATTTTCAATCTTCATACATATATATATAATAATATTGTATAATATGTTACATATTATTGGTGTAGATATAACAAAAATGACAATTATGCTTGTATAATAAATAATATGCTTTAATGCTTGTGCATGTCATATATGGTTTTTACTTTTTATATAAGGATATAAGGTATATTATTGTTCAATTTATTTGTGAATATTTGATTTGATAGTACATATACAATTTAAGTCCGTCGATAATACTGGCCGGTACACTGCCTAAACAACATTTTAAAAGAAATTTTTAATTAATTTTGGAATGCATTCATTTATTTCCACAATTTGAAAATAAAAAAGCATTAGTTGTGTGTACTGTTTAAGCTAAATAAGATACAATTTTGGTTTTGAATAATGCTCTCCACACAGTGCCCTCCTGACCTGACTCCCTTTAAAAACTTTCAAAGAATAATATTTTACCCACACTTTTCTTTAGCTTTCTAAAAGTGCATATAGAGGTCACTCTCCTACAAATTCAAGCAATTTGATTGGTTAAAATCAACGTCATCAACCAGCTGTAGCCAATCACAATTTGTCAGGATTAAAGTCCATTTTTCTCTTCCCGCGAAAAAACGTACGGCTTGGGCCAGGTGCAGCTGATAAATTGGACGCTTTAAATTTTGTGGCAAATAATAATTTCCTGAGAGGCTTTAAAGGTAATTACACAACTATTTGTATAATCAAGGACTTGGTTAATCTTTATAACAAGTTTTAAGATTTATACTAGCATATTCGAAGTATAAATCGGGGTCTAACTTTTGGGCTTTGTTCCTCCCACTCGATAGCCAAGCCAACAAAAATGTTTGTTTGTACCATCCTTATGTCTTGCCTGTGTACAGCACATGTATATAATTACGTTTTTTGCATTAAATAGATATTGAAAATGTATGAAAACTACTCACTGGGGTATTATCGGTTCTCATTAAACAGCAACATGGTGTAATTAGAAATTTAATTGTCTTTTTAACGCCGCCATATTAGTTTGAGTTGTTTGTGCTTCACTTTCCTGAATTTTTCTTTTCGTGAATTCTTACTTGTAATAAATACATTGCAAGTGTAAAATAAATGTAAATTTAATTTCTGAATCCTCAATTTTTTACTAACAAGTGGAAATTCTTGTGGGTAATTTAATTTGCATTCGTGACGTGCTCATTAAATACGCGGGAAATAATGCAGGGGGTCGGGCTGCGTCATCGTGAACATAATTTTGGTGTACAGTATTTGATATTTGTTATATTTTTGTTGTTGCATATTAAAATAGGATAGTGAATACAATGCATAATATTTTATAGAGTAGAACAAAGTTAATTCTGTATGCATACATACAACATAACAAATATTTCGGCATCATAATTACATAATTAAGTGAAACGCTTTACAGCAGCTTTTAACCTATACATATGTATAGTCTGAAACTTTATAAATCATATTATCAAGCAGATGTTATTAAACTGGTATTTTAAAATATGCATAGAAGATTCACATCGCTTAATATGATTAAGTAAAGCGTTATCTCAGGGGTACATTTAGGCTATTTTGCTAATAGAGATGAGCATTATATTGTTAAACAATTTTCATTCTAAATTTCTTATGAATAGATGCTGCGATCAGTTTGTTCTGTAATGTCAATTCTGTTTAACATTTTGATACTATTCGATTTGTATGCATATAGGGTTTGTCGTGTAATCATACCCAGGATTTTTAAGTTCTAATATTTTCAGATGGCGACTGTGCCTTTCTTTATAATGGATGAGAGTGATGATAGCATTGATAATACCCCACCAGTTCGTCGTGCTACGAGAAGTGCGCTATCTGATGTATCACACAGAACTTCTCTGCCTGTGACTCCAACATGGAACATGAACATAATGCCCACACCTTCTCCCTCACCTGATGAGATGGTGATTCAACAGAGAGGTAGACGTAAAGTGCCTGCGACATGGAGTCCTGATATCAAGAGAGATCGTACGCCAGTAAAGCTACCTCCCAGTCCATCCAAGAGTTCTATTGTCCTGCGCAGTACTCCTCGCAAGAGACTGCTGCTTGGAGATCCTTCTGATCCTCCTTCACCAGAGAAAACACCAAGGAAGGTGAGCCGAATGGCTGGCCGTCTGGGAGAAATATCATTGCAGGTGAGAGTAGAGTAGCATAGAAAATGATTATGAAATTTAGTAAATGTCTGGCAACTTCTCGCTCACCTGCAATTGGTAAAATGTATTTATTTTATGTTTTTTATTTTATTTACAATATAATGTTTCAATTTTTTAAGTAGGTAAACATTATATTTATCTGTGTATTATCGCAGTCCTCACTCATCTTTCAACTATCATTTTTATCTCTTTCTATCACATTCTCCAAATTTAGAGTAAAGCAGGGTTGCAGGTTTTTTTACTAGACTTTTTTGTGCTAAAAATAGCTAATATTCTATATGTGTAGAAACAATAGAACAATCGATGTTGCAAACAATATGTGCAACTCTTTTTTTGTCATGCAAAGCAAAATGTCTATCTCGTTATTTGTCACGTAGCAATATGTGTATCTCGTTTTTTGTCAAGCTTTCCAACGTAATGGAGATGGTGCTTAACTTATATTGCTTTGCATGACAAAAAACGAGATACGTATATTGTTCGCAACAACATCAATATGCCAAAATATAAATTATGGCCTTCCCAGTGGAACTAGAGCATTCCCTGATGCTTTTAATCACATCAGTGCTGCTTTTAATATATATTTTTTTGTTATTTACAATTTTGTAATTGCTGCTTAAATATATATATATATATATTTTTTTTTTGTCTTATCCCTGTATATTTGGTGGTGTATGTCATCATTGACACATTGGCTCTTCAGACGTTTATGTTTAATTACTTTCAATATACTGTAGATGTATTTGCATTTGTGACATTGTTCTGTTTTGTTGATCAGGGAACTCCAGTAAAGAGGATGAAAGATGACCGCCTTGGCTCAGAAAGTTCTTTGGGACCTTTGTCAAGTACACTGAAAGGACTGTCTCATGATCAGCTTGTGGAAATGTTAGTTCAGTTGACAAAAACTCACCCAGAACTTGAAGCTGAAATGTTTGAGTCCATGCCTAAACCAGATTTAAGACCTGTGGAAGAACAGCTGATGTCCCTAAAGAAAAATATTTTCAAGTCTCTGCCCACCTCCAGATTGACCTCCAAATATGATTCTCCTGCTTATAACAGAGCTAATACTCATGTGCTCAGTTTCAAGGTTTGTTTCATCACCCATCTGTTAACATGGTCTTTGAAATTAAATGATAATTATTATTATTATTTTACAGAAAAGTGTCATTGAGTTTGGTCGGCAACTTGTAGACAGCCAACACTGGGGCTCAGTCATAGATTATGTCCTATTGGCATGGAATATTGTTCGTTCCACTCCTGTTTGGGAGAATCTTTCACACAACACTCCACGACGTCAGTGCTTTAAGACTTTGGCTAGCCAGTGCATGACTGCACTCAAGAGAGGAACCTTCAGCAGCTTGGAATGCAAAAATATAGCAGAAAAGTAAGTATTTCGTCACTTATTGAAAATGATCTAGAACTTATTGTCTTTCCTCTTGTATCACAGGCTTGAAGGACTGCAGAGTGACAGCGAGGATATCCAGAGTTGCCTCAAACAACTAGACGTGTTGAAGACAAAGATGACCACTCCAACCAAGCTTCAGTAGGTATTACCAACACAGAAACTTGGATATGATAACATGTCCCTCAATTAACCAGTGAGGCATTTTCTGTTGACTGTTTGTTTATAGACTGTATATTATTTTGCTCTAGTTCATTTATTGCTTTCTTCAGAGGTCTAGAACAGTGTTTTGTTTTTAATTTTTAGTATGTAGGGATATGTAAGGAGTGAGAGGAGTTTCAATATTTTAAAGTTACAACTAAAAGCAGGAAAGTACAAAAATACTGTCTTGGGTTTGCATATTTCAAAGTAAAATTTATCCTCTCTTAGCTCAGTTATGTAACTTGAGTTTCAGTCCATTATTCCAAAAATATACTTAATAGCCATCATATTTAATTATTTTAATCATATTTATCTAAAGTATTATGTCACATAAGCTGACTGTACTGCCTTTGTGAGCTATGTTCTTATCTAAATTATTATTATTTTTAAAATTTGAATTGATGTTGTCTAGAGCTATTTATTGACCTCTGCAAAACATTTTAGTTGTCTTTTTCATTTTAATTTTAAAAATGTAATGTATTGACAATTGCGTAGTGTGACAAGAGTCAACTTTGGTTCATTTGTAACATGTTATTTCAGGAATATGCTTTCCTTGAAAATGTCACTGTAGTAGGAAAGTACAGGAATAAAGGTTGTGCAAAAGAAAAATTCTTATTAAAAACTATTGGTAATTAGAATTAGTTTTTATTTTTATCGAATTTCTAACAATAAGTGCCTTCTAATGGCCAATCCGACATTGCTATTGGGATTTTAAATATCCATTATCTTAAATAATAGCACAATTATTATCAATTGTTAGTAAATATATGATTGCTAAATTTAGAAGCATCGTGAAACATAATTTGTTTCAAAGAGTGCTTTCATTTCAATTTAACCTGGTAGATAAAAATAAATGTGTGGCTTTGTACAAACGGGACCAATTTAACTGTCTTATAAATGTTAGTACAGTATGTATTTTGTATATAAAAGGTATTAACACCAAAACAAAGAAAGCAAAGTTGCTTGCTTGCTATATTTTTTAAGAATTTGTTAACAAGTATAAAATTTTATGGGTATATATATATAGTACAGCCTAAATTAATAAGAAGATATAATATAACTATCTTTGTTGTTTATCGTAGTAAATTAGAGTAAAGACAAATTGTTGCTAAATTAAAGCACTTTCACACTTGTTAGTTGCCTTCACTTGATTTGTAATTTTTTATTTGGTTCATGCACTATAAGTTATCTTTTAAGTGGATGTAATGATTGATGAGAAACAATAATTTTCTTACATATTTTAAGGACTTATGCTACTGAACCATGTAGAGAACTAAAAATAACATTTTATTTTATTTTTTATAATTCAAGGTTGGATCACTTTGTGTTTGGGGTTGCGTTTGCACATTTGTGGGTTCTTATTGTAAATAAAAATTTCTGTTGTAATAGGCTATGCTGGATAACTAAGGCCTAATAAATTTATGTGTTATTTTGGACAAAAAGGACTTTTAACAAAAGTTGAAGCTCTTTTATTTGGGAAATATTTTTGTCATTTTGTTTGTACTTTTATTTATGTACTTCATGAAAATGTTGGATTGAGAAATAATAAAGTTAACTTAAAGTAAAATAATTGCACACTTATTTTGTTATCTTAACATTGGTTTAGAAAATAGATTATTGTCAAGAGAATTTGATAATGTATGCACACATGCTCTAACGTAAGATCTAAGCTTTGACGCTTATTCACTTCAGAGTCTCTCTAGATCTATATATTTTTGGACTTTGATTTGAGAATCTGAATACACTGCATAGCCATCTGAATTGTCAAAACTGACTTATAAGCCCATAGGTAGCAAACATTGCTACAATATGATGACTTATTGATCAGTATTTTTTTTTTTTTAATCACTCCACCAAGGCTTCCCGTATGAGGAAAATATTGTGCTTGAGTAAAAGTAAAAATAACTTTTAATTTCTTAGAATTTTAAACACACATACCCGATTTCATAGTTTTGCAGGAGTGAATTATTATTTTGGTTTGGGAAATGGGAATGATACAGTATTCACTTTTTTTTACCTACTTGCGCCTACCATGTAGTCTACTCCGACTTAAACAAATGCGCCATAAGTCATTTTCGGAATAGGCAAGTTGTAATTTTTTCACTAAATTGAATACTTCTTATTTATCACTCACAAATCAATTTTAATTTACTATTTTACATTTTTGTAATCTTTATGGCTGGGTTAAATATTTAATGCAGGGTATTTGAATTATATTAATATCTTAATTATTTATTTTTCATTAATTGTTTTCTTACTAAAATGTACCATCATGTGTGTTAAGTTGGCTATTATACCGCCGGCAGCTGATGACAAAATGAAAGAAATGGAGGAGGAGTGGTGATTATAAAATTATTTTTACAATTTACACTGTATTTTCGTTATTATAACATTTAATTTGCACATAAATCAGTGATCCAAAATGGAGTTCATTGGTACAGAGGTTGGCATAAAGATACGATCCGCTATTAAAGCAAAATTAACGGAGTTGGGTAAGACAGTGGACGATGAGTTGATTGACTACATTATGGTTATGGTTGCAAATAAAAAAGAAGAAATTCATATGGCTCGTGATTTACAACCATTTTTAGAGTCTGATACAATGAAATTTACTTCTTGGCTTCATAAAGTTTTACAAAAGCTTGAACAAGTTACTGTAATTGTCACTGATGAAGAGTTCAAAATTGCCACCACTGCATTTAGCAAGGTTGGCAAGAAAAGAAAAAGCTCAGAGTCAAGTAATACTAAGAAAAAATCTAGTTCTAAAGACGAGCCAAAAGAAAAGAAAAAGAAGGTTAAACATGAACACTCTAATAAACACAGTAAGGGAGTATCCGGAGAGTCTACAAAGTCAGCAGTTAAGGACAATTCAAAGGTAAAAAATACAGGCAGTTCTTCCACTAATGTTGTAAAAACAAACAAAGCTAAGAAGTCGAAATTATCAGTGAGTGAGATTGGTTCAAATGTTGAGGATACTGTAAACAAAAGTGTCGTTCCACCAAGTGTTACAGTTAAAAGTTGTTCTGAGAAATCACCTATAAAAGACACTGCTTCTTCTAATTTGACCAAGAAAAGTACAACTACTGAAGTTCTTACTAAGACGACAACATCTAATGTTGTACTTGCAGTTGTTCCAGTGCAGAGACCTGTTATGATGGTATTTGCAATTTTTGTTATACATTATTGTGTGTATAATTTTGCTTTTAAGTATCATACCTTCTTACAGCATGTACAGCTCTGATCAAAGGTTTAAGAACGGGGCAGCAGCGGCCGCTGCGTTTTCTCATAAAAATATCATAGCGTGGTTGCGGGGTTGCTTTTGTCCAGAGCTGTACATATATGTATCAAATCCAAATGAAAAAAGCTGCTGTAAACAATATTGTTATAAGCCTAATATAAAATGCAGCTTTTTCATTTGGACTTGGTACATGTACATATACTGCTGTACCATAGGTATTTGTAAGCACTATCATATAGCCAGTATGTACTAATTACAAATATCACATTTTGAAAAAAAAAAAAAAAAAAATACTGCACTTTTTAATCAAAGCAATTGAAATTTTTCTTTTTGTGATTTAAATTTGCTTTATGAAATGATATGACACCAATTGTATTTCATAGGTGAGCGATGATGATGATGACGATGATGACTTCATCAATATCAAGACGGATGTTGCGGAGGAAGATGAACTGCTGGATGAAGAACAAGCCCAGCGCTCTGTTGCCTCTGTTGCTGCCAGTTCTGACGACACACCAGCAGTACAGCAGCAAAAAGAGGAAGTCCAAGAGTCACCAACCAAACTGCGATCTGTCATTGATACTGTGAAAAGTCCAGTACAGGTTAAATCTCAGGTGTGAACTCACTTCTTCTTCTTCTTCTTCTTTTTTTTTTTTTTTTTTTTTTTTACTTTAAATTATGACTTTCATGTACCAGTAGGTACTGATTTTAAATTTTTATATTACTATAAGTTATGTATGGCTAGCTCTCTTGCATTAAACTAAAAGGATTTATTAACTTATTAAATAAGTGCTAATTACTTTCACTTTCTTTTTCTTCATCTTTTTTTTGTGTGGGGGGGGGGGAGGGGAGGGGGAGACTTTCTATGTACATACTGTAAATGTTATCAAATATATCATGACATCGTTTTGATAATAATGGTTGTTGATATATATAATAATGTCTTTGACTGTAGGTAGTGGTAGAAGAGGTGGTTGTACGTCCACCACCTGTGCCAGCAGCACCTCGCAGTGTCGTGGCATCAGTTGTGTCAACAGTTGCATCTACTGTAAGGAAACCTGTGAAGCCACAACACAAGAACTCTTTACCAGAGCGAAAGCCTTCTCGGCCTGCCATTCTATCCAGAGTTGGTGCTGTTCTTAAACGCAAAGCTAGTCATCTAAGTGTATGTATAGTATAACTCCTTTACTTTTTATATTGTTATTGCTGCAGTACCATAGTCCTGTCAAAACTTAGGTACTATGGAATCACACACAATCGATAGAAGCTTTATTTCTCAATACGTTGGCTTGCTATTAATTTTAAAAAGTTACGTACGGTGTTCATCAGTGGCGTAGCCAGATTTTGTGATGGGAGGGGTCCAGCCTATAGTGACAGTGGGTACAGGGGGGGGGGGGGACACTCCCCTTTTCTTATGTTCTTTTTTTTTTTTTTTTTTTTTAAGACCTGCATACGCCCCTGGTGTTCATGACCATACATTTATATCAATATATTAAACATATTGGTTTGTAACTTTCTGTTAATTTCTACCCGCTGCATTTTTCTTATTGCTTGATTGTATTTTTGTCTTAGGATGAGGAAGAAGAGGAGGAGATAAGAAATGGCACTGTGGCAAGTGTGGTGCAAATCAAGCCTCGTCCCAAGCCTCCTCCAGGTTCTCAAGCTCCAAAAAACTTGCTGCTAAGAGCAATGGCAGATGCTCATCGCTCTGTGGCTACCACTCCAGTGAGAGAGGAGCCAGAGCCTCCTCCCAAGTCAAGTGTAAGTCTTATGAGTTACTGTTGCAGCATTTATCATTATTGGATCAGGTCAATGTTTTAATATTTATATTTTTAATATTTTGTCCCCATTTCGCTTTAAAATCAAATTTGTCTCCGAAGTGATTTGTTTATATGCCTATATACCTACTATTTGTATGTTATTCAAGAACATCACAATTGTGTAAGAGAATCAATAATTTATGTGTGGGATAGTTAATCTTCTACCTAATTGTATTTCAGTGAATTCATGTTGAAGTATTGAAACTTTTTATTATTATTAAAGCTACAGGCTTGTTGTTTGTAATTCATTACAAGCTGTTATCATTATTATTATTTATTTATGGGTACTTTTCTTTTTGTTTGTGTAGCGTTCTCCTTTGTTCACTCGCAAATATCGCAACCAAGAAAGGATTGCTGTGACATTGCCCAACATCAGAGACCCTTCAGTTTGTGCAGATGTGGAGGAGGACACGGCAGACACAGCAGACAAGGAGGGAATCCTTGAGCTGGAGCCTGATGAAGGTATGATGTTAGGCTCACTTTATATGTAATCTGATTTAATCATTTGAATTGTTTTGTAGCCTATGTGCCAGAACTTGTGACCAGCCCATCGTCGATGCCAGTGGATGTAGTTTATAGTCCCAGTCCCATCAACAAGTCAACAAACAAACAAAGTACACCACCAGTTGACGGTGAACAAAGATGTGAAACACCTGAGTTCCTTGTAACTCTAGATGGCTACAAAAATTACTCAAGACTTTCGAGGACGGTTGTTTGGTAAGTTGACAATAATGTTGTATGTATTGTACTACTTTAAATGTAATTTGAAAGGATTATTTCTGATTTGAAACATTAAAAGCATGCAGTTAAGAGATGTTAATATTTTTGTAACATAAATGCCAATTCAGTATTGATATACTGCAAATATTTTCATTATGTATTGATGAAGTTACAATTGAAAAATCATCAAAAAGAATTGAGGAAGTGGGCTGTGTTTCCTGTGTACATTAAAAAAAAAGAGATAATAATCTACAGATTTATCAGTAATTACGTTATTTAGTTTTTAATTGTAATTTTGTTTCCTGTTATCCCCAGTGCCCCTGCTGCTACCATACAGGAGGAAGAACAAGAGGCAGAAGTAGAGGAAGTGTTGCAACTGTCAGCAGAGGAGAAACCAAAAAGACAAAAAATTGTCTTTACTACTAAACACGACCAGGGTAAGTACGTCTTATCTTATTGTCAGTCATATGACAATATTGGGACATATTAAGCCTAATTGGACTGCCACGATAACTCATGCTTATTAGTTTGTTGTGGTCATGTTCTCTTGACCTCAGCTGCTGATTGGCACTCAGCCCAACTGTATCATTTGAACTGATTTATCTGTTTATTGTTATTATTATCATCATAGCCTCTTATTATATTATTTTCATTCCTTATTTACCTCACTCATGTATCATTGTGAGCAATTTGACGTCCTTAGTAATGTTATCTTTGCAAATGTAATGTTGGTATGTTTGTTGTCCTGTAGGTGAAGGAGAAAATAATGGCAGCAAGACTGCAGCTCCCAAAAGTCTGGACAGATGCAGGTTCTGGCCTACTTGTCGTCAAGGTGATAGCTGTACCTTTCATCATCCTACACAGCCTTGCAAGTGAGTTGTTAACCGATTAAATCAATTTTTATCATTCTCTCTCAAATACTGAGTGAAGTGTCATTATAGTCATCATCGTGGTTCTGCTATATTTTTTTATGTTCACTTAACCTTGAAAAAATTTGGTCTGATTACCCAAAATTTTGGATTTTTCCTTTTCATTTGGGGGGGGGGGGGGGGGGGGGAATTGAAATGAACATTGGACATCATAGCAACACTAAAACGATATACAATTTAGCGTAGTCTGCGTGTCTACGTCTGCTTCGTGTGCGAAGGGTCACTGGTTCGACTCCCAGGCTGTGCGGCTTTTACAAGGCGTGTATGCTGGCGGAGTGCACTTGTGATCTTTGCATATGAGGTTGATGCGTGTGCTATTGTGTCATGAGTCATCGGTAGGAGAGGTGTGTATGCCTGTGTGTATGCATGTCTCCGATCGTCCTGATGTAGGCAGTAGTGACCCTACATCACGCAATAGAGAGAATCTCGGGACGGTTCACCATTTCACTCATATTTCCTGCCTATCCATTCATCATCACCAATAACCAAACTTGCTGTAGACTAGGTAAATATAAGAGCCCTAGATAACACAAGAACAATTTGCAACCAAGGTTGACTGGACACAAAATGTGTATGGATTCTCAGAGTCTTTTCCAGTAACCTCATGGGGTATTAGCTTCTCTTCTGTATAGCCCATGAAAGATTGTATAATTACAATCACAATATTATTAAATTTTGATTGAGAAAATGTTCCTTTTTTGCAGGTCATTTCCAAGCTGTCAGTTTGGTGATCGTTGTCTCTACATTCATCCTAACTGCAAATTTGATGCTAGTTGTACACGCAAGGATTGCCCCTATACTCATGCAAGTCCAAGGAACTTAGCACCACTTTCTGCAGCTCCTATCCTTGGTGAGTATTGCTACAGATGATTTACTAATATATAAATCTGAGATTATATTTTAACAAAATTATGATATCTCCGTCAGTTCCACGCCCAGTAGTCACACGTATCAGTACACCACTAGCGACGTGCCGCTTCTTCCCAAATTGCAGCAACACCAACTGTCGTTTCTATCACCCTAAGGTAAAATATATAATTTGTACTTAATCTCATTGATAGACCTAAATAATAATTATGCTGGTATGAAAGATAATAGTACCTCCATGCCAAAAAGAAGGATCTACACTTTCCAGATTTACAACTAGTGGAGCATCTCAATGCTTACCCGTCAAAGTGAACGAAGTACACTTTACAAATTTTGTGAAAAATGAACGATCCACACTTTACAAATTTCAAGTTATCTCATATAGTTCTCCTGTTAAAACGCGTAGAAGCGCCAAACATAAATCGTTCATTTTGAGTGAAATTTGTAAAGTGTAGTTCGTTCACTTCGAAGGGTACGCATCGATCTACACTTTGTGCCGTGGCGTGTGGAGCATCTGCAGTGAATGGCCACTAGTCCAGTCACTGTGCTGTGTGGAAAACTCGTCCACTTGTTGCCAAACTGGAAAGTGAAGATGCTTTGTTGTGGCGAGGAGGCAACGATACATTGTGCTGTGAAATTGGACTATTTGTTTCCCTAGTATAAAGGCATAGGATCCAATTTTATATCACAATGTACAATACTTTCACTGTTTTACTTTAAAACTGATTGAAGTTTTAATTTAATATATATTTCTATTTACAGCCATGTCGTTTTGGTCGTCAATGCAGCAAGCCAGACTGTACCTTTTTACACTCAGAATTTCCTCCTAAGGCAAAAATGAAGTGGGTGAACTCTGTGTTTTAGTTTTCTTCTTGTATCTTTCAGCAATAGACAAGCACAGACACTTTGAAGTTTTTAGATGTGAATTTAATTCAACAGTTTTTTGTAATTTGATTATAATATCACTTATCGCAAGTTTATTTTGTTCATTATTAAAAATGACATTTCAATATATTAAATTTATGCTATTTTTATTGAAATTTAACACAAAATTTAAAAGTAGCTAAAGGTATAGGTTTGCCTCTACGGACATAATTTTTTAATATATATTATATAGGCCTATTTATAATAATAGTTTTGTCTGTATTTATCAAGAGCTTCAAAATTATGCCAACACAACTTGGTAGGGTAATTTTAAATTTAACTGATGTTTGGTTTTATAATTATTTATTTATCACATACATACGTAAACTAATTACAGTGATTTGGGGAAATAATAGCTCAATTTCTAAATGAAAAAAAAAAAAAAAAAAGTATATAACATATTTATTAAATGTATATTTTAAATAAACATAAGTCTGTAACATATGAATATACAATTTATTACTCTGTCAATCCATTTTAATAATATTACAGAGTTATATTTTTAATATGCAACATTATGCCATTGACTTTATATTTATTGAAATAGTAAATACATTATACTCACTTGTCAGTTTATTTAAATTAATTGATAAAATATTTTTAATAAAAAATTCATAGTATATAAAGTATTTTAATATAATTATATGGAGTGAGAAGGATATTTAGATTTACAATAACCAGTACAAATATTTTTAATTGATTTTTAGTGATTTAATTTGTACAGCTTGACTAACAATAACAAAAAAATTTAATGTTTATGAAAATTTAATACAATTTATGTAGTGGAATTGAAATTTATGTATAATATAAAATTAGTAAAATTACAAGATTGTTTACAAATTACATTCACACATATTACTAACAGTCATTGAGTGCTGGTATACTCTTTTTCTTTTTTTTTTTTTTTCACTATATAGAAAACACTTGTTTAAATAATTAAGCCACACAATTTAATTTACCACTTCTTGCGTAACATCACCAACATTCACTGCCGTATTTTCATGTCTACGCAGAAGCGCGGCGCTAAGCAGTTCACGGCGCCTAAGTAGGATCTGCGCCAAAGTCTCATATTCAGCTCGAAGACTTAACATTTGCGTGCGAAGTGCAGAATTTTCCAGCTCGATTGATGCAATTCTATTTAACTCTGCTTCTTGTCTCTCTTTGCGAGCCAGTCTTGAACGTTTAGCAGCCTCATTGTTGCGACGACGTCGCTTGAAATAACGCTCGTCTTTCATTTCCTCCGGGACGGGATGTTTAGGACCACGGTGCTTTAATGGGCTTACTTGGAATGGACCAAACGGACGTTCTGTAAATGGAGAACGTGAGGGGTTAGGAGACATACTTCCTTCGGAGGTTGAAGCTACTCTGTCAGTACCATCTGTAGAGCTGAAAGTCTCGTCGGGAACAATCGGGGGTGTTTTCACTGTCCATACCTTACAACCAGCTTGAAAATTCTGACACTTATGTTCTGGTAACTTTGAAAACACTTTATCACTATTATTTGTTGTTGATAAATTTAATGGAGTGTCCGTAATATTATATAAACTCATGTTAATATAGTTTTTAAGCCAGTAAAAATTATTAACTTTTATTTTCTTGTCTTTTTTCTTCCTGCGAGAATTAGAAAATTTTGATGCTACTTTGATGACAGTAAAACATGTTATGCAGTGACTGATGTTAGTCATTATGACAAAATTCAGGTTTAAACATGATATTCGCGTAAACGCGATAATGATCGATGTCTATAACCAATCAGCGTTTAGATTGATATTTGTCTTATTATTAAAAGGGTTGATGACGGGTGCGCGTGTTACACAGAGTTAAATGTATATACAGGGAGAGAAAAAATAGAAAGGAGAGGTCCGAGAGGGTGAATGTCCTCTAGCATTTCTGACCATTGCTATCATTTCAATAATTTACATTGATATCGCTGCATGCCATCTCTCATGCTTATATTATATACCAATCCCCATCAAAACTAAACAATTAGAAATGTTTCTTTTATTATGACTTTTCGTAATGTCAACTTTATATTCCCTCAGTTTATATAAAAACCAAATAGACAAAATACATATGGTTCTAGATAAAATAACAATTTCGAATGTCATCTTTGATTAAATAAAATGATATCACATGATAAATATTGATTTGATCATGACTTATTTTATCAACATTAATTAGAAATAAGTTTTAGCGAGCATCATATACATAGCGATCATGTTTAGACATCAAAAAGATATCATTGCACACTATATTTTATGGTTCATTATATATTATTTTTATATTGATGCACAAAAACAAACTAGTTATTATTATTATTATATATTTATTAGGTGATCCAAAATTTATAGTGAATTAAAAATATTTGGATGCTAAATTTAAAAATGTAGTTTAAAATACTTCTTTTGAAAAATAATTAAGAGTGGTGCAGTTTCGATTTATTTGCAACGCGTGTTTTTCTTTTATCTTCATTGTATTTGGTGATGGAAAAATTCTTACATAAATTTCGGTTGCAACTAAGAGAGAGAGAGAGAATTAAAAATAGTTGGACTTTGAATCGCTTGTGATTCAAAGTGTCCTCTCATGTAAAAGGTGTGAGTCATATCTTATATCATAAAACTTTGTTTTTATTTGAAATTGTACGCAGGTAAATTTATCACACAAAACAAATCTCATAATAATTTCCAGGTTTAAAACATTTATTTTGTTTACTTCAACTCCATGACTCATACATAATTTGAAGACTAGTTTAAAAGTTAATAAGGGAGGGGTCGTCCATATAAATAAAAACAAAAACTATAATTACTCATCTATTTAATAAATAATAAGTAACTATATAATAAAATAAATCCAATAATTTTGACGATCTTTCTAAAAATATATATCATATTATAAGTGGGTGCAATGTTACATTCAGTCTAAATAAATACTGTGTAGTATTAATTTATTATTATAATAATAATATATTCCTAAATTATTATTTAAGCTCAAAGTTAAGGCGGTGGGGGACCGACTTGGACCGGAAATCGCTAAAAGAACAACTATATTTTCTCAATAATTTTTTGTACATGATTTAATTCCAATAAAACAAACACTATAATTTTCAAATAAAACAAAGTAAATTTAAAAAATATTTTTTTATACCAAAAAAAATTTTAATGATATTTTTAATTGTAAAAAAGTTTCTAATTTGACTAAAATTTCCCGCTCAAATTTGAATTTCCACATTTACATGTTATCTTTAAAGTGTAATAACTTAAATATTTGATCGTGTTTTCACATGTTTGACATAACTAAATTTTTAAATAACATTTCTTCTTTACTTTGTGTTATTTATTATTATTCGCAACCGTCCTAGTTTGTGAGATATCAGTCGGTCACCTACCCCCTTAAAACGATAAAAATAAAGCTGTACTGTCAACAAACCGCCTGACTAGTATGCAACCATACTTCGTGCACGTTGAAAAAGTTGCATACCTATCAGGATATCAACTCTAGTATAGTATAATAGCAAAAGTAGTAGAATAAAATGTTCAACTGACAAGTTTTTTTAAATATTTTTATACTTTGAAGAAAGTTTAGAATTTTGTTCAGTGGAGGTTTTATTGACGAGTAAAGTAAGCTAATTTAGAAGTTGCCAACAATAGGTATTTGCCTCATATCAGCTTCCGGTTTATTGTATTGCGCAATGTTGGTGCGTTAATTTGAAAGTAGATATAAGATATCACAGTTATCAGCAAATTATAAAAGAAAGAAAAGCTACAGTCGGCAACTCATAAGTATTACTCATCATTATTCAGAGTTATATGTGTGCAAATAAAATAAATTTTAGAAATTTTAACTCATAATCAATTAGCCTTAAGGCTTTAATCTTAAGAAGCATTTTAGAAAATTAAGAATTCATATTATTTCTATCAAAAAATTAAATGTTATGGGCATTTAAAGAGTCTGCACTCTGTAGCCTAGCTATGATATATATGATATTTTATTGTATTGCTAATATTTTGGTTTAACTTAATTTATTAATAATAATTATAATGGTTTATATAATTTATTTTTAAAACTCAACTTCTCTATATATACTGTACAGAATGATATGGTTGAATAGGAATAAGTCAGATATTTGGAATAAAAAATTATTTTTTATTTTAATGAAATAAGTTACACAAGCGACATAAATTATAAAATATGTACAAAAATTATTTTTCATAACAATTTGAGAATTGCTTTATTTAATACTGAAGTTCGTATTGTACTTTATAAATCTATTATTATTTTTAATTCTAGTAAAATTGCATAGTTAATAGTTTTATTATTTCTTATTATGTTTTATCATTAGCTATATTTATAGCTTATATTTATAGTTCAAAAGTACCACCATTAGACTTGTTGTGTAAAATTTTCTTTACACAGAAGTAACTAAATTTAAATAACTGAATTTAGAAAATGAAATTTTGATTATTCATGAATCACAATGGAATCTCAATGGGACGAAATTATTTAGTTTATCCAGTGAAAGGTCTGCCGTTGATGGACACAGATTGACCTCCACCCTGAGTTACACCTCCTGGTCCTACTCCAAATGAGTTTGCACCTGAGACACTGATATCAAGTCCTGGGAATTTATAACTCTGAGAGATAGACTGAGCTGCTGAGCCCTGAAGTCCTCCAGGACCGAAATTGAATCCTTGAGAATTGGCTCCCGCACTTGAGGCACCAAAATTACCGGCATTAAAAGACTGCGCTTGTGCGTTGGCAGCACTGGAAGAAAAACTAGGTTGCTGGAAACCTCCAGGAAAACCACCACCTCCGAAATTGCCTCCTTGGAAACCTCCTCCTGGGAACCCACCCCCTTGGTATCTTCCAGCTCCTCCGAATCCTCCAGGACGTCTATTGCGAAAACCTTGTCTCTTCTCACGATGCAGAGAAGTAGCGCCATCTTCAGGTAACGTCACAACTTGAGGTTCAATTTCAGCCAGCATTGCGTACTCTAGCGACGAATCATCTGAACAACAAAAATAAGTGGAAGGTCAAATTAGTGACGTCATGTCCGCAATAATTAAATATCTTGTGTATCACAATTTTTATTTTTTAAGAATTACAAAAATTTCCTGACATTGGCCTTCTCTTGAAGGTTGTACCTCAATTTTGACTGTGACCATGAAAATATGAATGTCAATTCTTTTTGGACATATTATTTTATTTGGTTAATTAAAGATAATATTTTTAATTTTTATCTCTATGCGTTTATGTAGATGACTAAGCATTTTTTATTACTTTTACAAATTTATTGACTGGGAACTTTAACGGTGGGTACCATAACAGTTATGTTTATTTTAATTATAATAGAAAGATCAAATAATACAAAATAAAACAACCTTTATTTATTTTGACCCATACTAGCTCATAAAAGTTTTATAAATAAATCAAATTTATATTACATTTGTCAATTTATGGACAAATGTAGTAATAATATTATGTACGTAATAAAATAATAATGTATATTATTATTTTGTAGCATTAAAATTTGATCATCTATATTTTTCACATATCTAAGTTATTGAATTCTTAGTAAATATTTAACTTAATATAATATAACTCCCTACTAACCTGGTAAAGGTAATGTTGAAGCGATGGTGATGAAAGCCAAAATTATACACAGGGGTGCGATGTTAGCCATGTTGGTGCCGTGAAACACACTGTGAGCTGCTCTCAAGTGGCTGGCACATTTAAGTCTTAGAGTCAGTCAGTCAGGTGAACTACCTCACCTTGGAGCACAGAGGAGGGGAAATCCGGAGAATGGTCACTTCCACTTTGCAGAGCAAACGTTACTCTAGCATTTTTTTTTTTTTTTTTTTTTGCAACAACTGCGCGATATACATTTTTATAAGAATCATCAAAAAAAATCCTTGAACAATTTGCATGATATATATTTTTTTCCTACTGTTTAAAGTTAAATTTTTTAGGTAATTACTGCAATTTAAAAATGATTTTTTTTCAACAACAGGATCTTCTTGAATAGTAAAATGTGATTTGTTGCTAATATCCGTGTTTGTAAGTTACATGTCGAGTTTAAAAAAAAATTTAAAATAATAATAATAAATAAATAAATTGAATTCCTGTTTCAAACGTGAGCTCACTGAAAATAATGATAATAATTTTATTTTTCATTTATTATATTACATTTCAAAGCACAATGAAAATAATAATTGCTGGAATATGGGCAATAATCATAAACTTTAACGTATAATATGCAATAAAAAAATCTTATTTTATGAAACCATGAAAAAATAATAATAATAATAATAAAAATAAAAATAAATGGTTACAAAAATGCAAGACTTGGCATCGATATAATGTTACATTAAAATCGAGAAAAATAGAAAAATACATTAAAAAAAGTGCAAACCTTACAAAAAAAAAAAAAAAAAAAAAAAAAACTATTTTCCATAAAGTAAAGGGTTGTGCATACAGTATAGCAGACTTTATCATTAACATTCATATTTTTTCAAATCTATTAAGTAGTGTCTACATACAGTATAAGACTATAAGTATTTTATTGTTTTATGCATATTGAACAGTATTGTATTTCAAAAAGATGGTAAGATTGTTGCAACTAATAACTGCCACAACGGTCAATACAGTTATCTTAGTAGATTTCTAACGTCTATATAAATCTAATTTTGTATTCTCGTAGGACAGTATAGATAAATAATAATTTTTATTTTAGTGATGGCGTGTTCAAGTTATATTCCTTTAGTTTTAAGGATTGTATATAGATGGCTTGTATCTCAAAATCTAAAAAGAAAACTTCGAAACTTTATGATGTCATTTGAAAGCTAATAGTAACAGCTAATTATGATAAAAATTTTAGAACCCATGACCATAAGATAAGAGAGAAAATAATTATTGAAATTAACATGGACTCTTATGGGACTAACACTTCAAAAAATCATAATTTGAAATCTAGCATGATGACCCCACATTTTTTTTTTTTTTTTTTTTTTTTTTTTTACATTTTTGAAGATACCATTTCCTATAATGTATCACTGTGCAAAATGTCAGATTTTTCTTTCTTTACAATTTTTTTTAGTCAAATCCCGCAGTACCTGATTTCCCGCCTTAAACTAATAATTTCCTGTAGTATAGAAACTTTGTATTATTTATTTATTTATTATTTTGCTTCATTTTTTTTAAATTACAGCCGTTATCGTAAACGTACACTCTTGTAAGTACTACATTACAGTAAGTAACAAAAAAAAAAAAAAAAAAAAAAAAAAAAAAACTGAAATAGTTGTAAAAACTAAAGTGTACCGAAATATTAATGCAGTATAGATTTATTAAATGTTTCCGTTGTTACATTAAGTTAATGTATAGTTGAAGATAAAGTCGTTCAGTGGGTGACTTGTGTAGATGAAAGGTGTCAATCATCATCCACATGACGTCAATTCTGCGTCATTAAGTTCAATTATATAGTCGGTCAACTCTTACATTTATTTGTCACTTTATTACAGTAGCAATTCAGTTCAGTTATACTGTACAAAAAAATGTGCATAATTTTCTTTATCATGTTTATTGCTGATATAAAATTAAATACGCTCTTGGTTATATATTATAACACATTTAATAAATAGCTCACGTTTTATTTATTTGGTTTAACCTTAATTCAACGGAAATCTCTAAGAAGAAGGCTAATCTCCATGAACCGTATTAAATTAATGATATCATTTATTTTTATATGGTTTATTTGCATGATATCACTATACGTTATAATGAAGAACCACTGATTTCACTTGTAAAATAAATTGTTATAACTATAATTATTATTAGATATATTAAGGGTTGTATTCAGATGGCTTGTATTTCAAAATCTAAAAAAACTTGCAAACTTTATAATGCCATTTGAAATTTAATAGTAACAACTACCTATGATAAAAATTTTAGAACTCATGTCTCATGACCATCAGATAATAGAGGAAATAATTAATGAAAGTAACATGGGCTCTTATGGGACTAACATTTCAAAAAAATCATAATTTAAAATCTAGCATGGTGACCCACCACCCCCCCCAATTTTTACATTTTTGAAGATACCTTATCCTAATGTATCAGTGTGCAAAATTTCAAACTTTTGAGTCAAATCCCGTAGTACCTGATTTTCCGTCTTAAGGAAAATAAACCATCACCGCGGTTGGATATGATAAATTTGAAAGTAAATGATATAGGAGAAACCAGCAATAAGGGCTTTACCATAATGAAGAAAGTCCCATAGCTTGATAAATATTTAAAAAAAAATTGCTAGCACAGAGATAAAATAAACAAACTATTATAACATATTAGATAGGGCATTTAACTTCAATAGAAACTAAGTATGTTAAGCTTTCGTCATTCCTTACAGACTCAGAAACTATGAATGATCAATAGTTTTCAACTATGATGACATATTTATGGTAAGGCCCTTACTGGTTTCTCCTATCCTAATTTCCTATCAAATTTATAATTATTATTATATCGTAATACTAAACACATGTTTCGTTTACATGCATTATTATGAGATTTATGGAGAAAAGCAAATTTAATACGTTCAGCACTTTAAATTATTTCCCCATATAAATGTTCTGTGGAAAATTTAATAAATTATGATTCTTAATATAACAAATATAAAGCATTCAATTTATTTGTTTTTATTTACTCTCTCTCTCTCTCTCTCTCTCTCTCTCTCTCTCTCTCTCTCTCTCTCTCTCTCTGTAATTCAACTTTGCTACATTTGTTAATTAATTGTCTGTTGGTTACACAAGAAAATATGTAGTATACAACTATGCGAATAATTAAAAGAAAAATATATTCAATGTAACCCTTATAGTCCATAATTTGAACCAAAAAAGTTCTCTTTTGCAGTATTTTAACTCTCCATGCAGTCATGTTTTTTTAAAACTAACTATATATTAAACTATAATATTAACTTTATTAAAAAAAAACAATTGTATGAAATTTTTATTTAAAGGAAAAACTTGAATAAAATAATAGAGTAGTTAAATTTGTTATAAAAATTTATTCACATATTTTTGGCACATTGGAGAAACAAAGATATGTTTTGTTGATTTGTTTGCTTACAGTGTAATTAATTTTCAACATTTTTATAGCTATACAGTATATTATGTTCAGCTTTATAAAATGCAACACAAATATATTTTAATTTAAGATACAAATTCCAACCATCTTTTGACATGTTTATATATTTGTAACAAAAATCGTGCAGTTTAAATCAATTTTGAAGGTAATTTATTCCAAAGAGATCACATTCACCCTCGAATGGGTTGTCCATTAGGTCCAGTGAAGGAGACTGAATGTCCTCCACCCTGAGTGACGCCACCAGGACCGGCGCCAAATGTTCCTGCTCCAGTTACGCTAGCAGAGATACCTCCAGGTAAGTTGTAGTTCTGAGAGAAGGACTGTCCAGCAGAACCTTGGAATCCTGCGGGTCCAACACTAAAGCCTTGGGTCTGTGTACCGGCATGATTTGCACCAAAGTTACCACTTTGGAAACCTTGAGCCTGTGCATTGGCGGCGCTGCCTGCGAAACTGGGCTGTTGGAATCCTGATGGACGACCACCCTGGAAGTTTCCTCCTGGACGTCCACCGTATTGTTGTTGTCCTGGATATCGCTGGCGTCCAAAGTTTTGCCGTTTTTCACGCAACAGAACGAGAGTCCCTTGAGGGAACTCTGCAAGTGGCATCACCTCGAGCTCAAAGTCATCTACAAATAAATCACACACGTTCATTATTATTATAGCAAACACGATACAATTTTTGATAATGCAACTGTACTTGAACATGCACAAATATAAATATACTAACTGCACATAAAATGTCGATCAATAGTTTTACGTCAATACAATTGATTACTATTTCCTAATTATGTATTTTTTTACTGTACCAAGGTAAACGAGCTTTATATTGATTCAAATTTCAAAGACTTTAAAATTGTCAACTTTTTAAGTCTAAAGACTGATATGAAGCAAGTCTGCAATGTTTCTAAAAATAACATTTTTATTTTTGGAATTAAAATAAATATACCAGTGCCATTTCCTAAAAACTTTTACAAGTTATGAGATGATCAACAATATTTTTATTATTATTAATTCGCATACTGTTTTATGATTATATATTATATTATAAAAACACATTTATATTTCATTTAATAGCCATGAAACTAGTTCTCGGATCAAGCTTTTACAGCACTCTTGACGCTTTATAAACATTTGAAATGTCCTGTAACTGAAATCACATCAAGTATAGGAATATTATGATTCCAGTTATTTGAATTTCTCTTTTTAATTCAAGAAATTTATTAATTCAAGTTCAACAACTCTATAATGTACTGTATATAAAATTAAATTTATACTATACTCTTCAGCGTCAATGATAAAGAAAAGGTGTGTATTATCAAAGTTACCTACAATGTGATGTATTATGATGGTTAATTACCTGAGATTGGGAATGCCGCGGTGAGCGATACCGCGACGGCGCAAGCTAGCAAGATCGCAAAAGACGTGGCGGACGACATGACGTTACTACGTAAACTGTCGAGAGCAAAAGATATCCAGCAAGAGAAACAAAACGAGCCGCGAAGCAGACCACATAAAGAGGGGGAAACAAGTTAGTTTAGTTTTGAAACGGTATAAAAATTATATTTCGCACTAACTTGTGTCAGAAATGATTAATTAAAATCAAGCGTCTTTATTTTAAAGATTTTGTTGTTGTTTTTTATAAATCTGACGTGAGATCTATTGAAGCAATCAAACCTGTTTATCCTCGGCGTCAAATTGAAACTACATTATGTAATCGATAAAGTCCGTTGTTTTAATGTAATTCATTGACATTAAATATGATCGTGCTAGGATTTAATTCTGTAATTTAATGGAAGTATTATTAACTGAAATCTTAATTTTAAATAATAAAACACACATTTATTTTAACATTTGAGTCCCAAATTAAAAATTTCTTATTATATAGTATAATATAGTATTATTTGGTCAACTCAGCATAATGCAATTTATGATTCAATGGAGGTTATCGGTTTAAAAAATTGTTAAAAAATGTCTATGGCTTAAAATATACGTAAAAGTATGTCTATAGTGTTTCTCATATAAATTTCTCCTAAATCGGTAGAGTAGTTTCTCAAAAATCGCAAAAAAAAAAAAAAAAAAAAAAAAATCCCCATAAGCATAATGCTAAATTAGGGTACCCTTAGCTTTCCCCGCGTCTCCCCGCGCGCTAAACCGACAAGCTCTATTAAAAAAAATATTGCCAGTTATTGCATATTCTTGTCCTTTTAATTAAGTACAGAAAAGCAAACACAATTTTAATTATGTAAGCTAGGAAATATCCATGGCTCAGAATTGTTGTCACTTGCAAATAAAAGTGATTCATATCTATATAAAGCAAAAGAAGGTAAGATGAGACGTTAAATGATGACGTCATTAATGACTTCGCATTATTTATTTACATATTATGTGGTGGTAAAGTACCTGTACGCCTGCATAGCTTCTTGATTGTTTCTATATAATATATTCAAGTTTTTAAAACAATAAAATTTCCTCAACATTCTCTTGAGTGTCAACCTCAGAAGTTTGACAAGTGTAAGACAATTAAAGAAATTTTTAATTGAGAATAAATATCAAATTATTATTTTACGTTTAAAATTAACTATTGTTTTTCATCCTCGCTATTATAAGTTATACCAAGTATGGTAGTGATTTTTAAAATTTAAAAGCTTTTAAGAATTGGTAGGTGTTTTATCATAGTATGTAAAATCAGGAAAAGATTATACTGACTTATGAAAATAGCATGTAAGAAATTAATATAATGATTCAATATATTATGATACTTCCTATAACGTATAATAACAAATAATAATTTTAATAAAATAATAATACTGACAAAATTTATATATATTATATTAGTTTTATTAATTAATTTTAAACAAAATTTTAAAAAATCAACATAACGAATTCACAATTTTTCTTTTTTTTTTTTTTTTTTTTTTTTTTTTTTGCAGATTATTGTCTTATGTTATGTTATAAAGTACATAAAATATATCAAATTAATATTACATATTTATTATTGATTTGTGCATAATTACGTTGTTTTCAAGACTGCTTTCTCTTTTGGCCTCGTATGAAATATTAAAAAGTAGTCATACAATCTTACAAAAAGTTGTCCCCATATTAAAGTTTTTTTGTTATAATATATCAAAACATGTTTTTTTTTTCTCCCTACTTAGCATCAAAAAACTATCAAACAAAATGAAGCAACACAAAATATTAACAGAAAAGTTTATTTATTTATTTAACATATTACATAATGAGAATATATAGATGAATGAGATATGAGCAAAATTTCATTTTAAGTCTCTAAGAGCTAAATTGCTGACCATCAAAAATTTTAGGTCATTCAGAATGTCACATTATAGCTCTTCCAATTCTTCTCTCACTGTTTAAAAGTCAAGGAATCTGCAACAAGAAATAAGAAATAGATTTTAGAAACTATAAAGGTACAATAGAAATAAAAATCTGCATAAGAAGGTTTTCAAAATGCAAAATAACTTCGAATCAAAATTTCATTTATATGAAAAAGTGTGCTTAAAATGAAAATTCTAATATTTACTTACGAATTAAATAGTCCACCTGAATGGTACCCTGAATTGTACCCTCCTCCATACCCGGGTCTAAAACCAGCACTGCTATATGCTCCACTATAAGGTCGGCTACTGTAACCTCCGTACCCGTTGTAATGTCCATAGTAAGGTCTATGATAGGATCCATGGTAGGGACCATAATTATGACCATGATAAGGTTTATAAGGTCCACTTGACTGGGCATGCGTGTTCGCGTGATGGGTGGTGTAGCTTGCATAGAATGGACCAAATCCATAAGTAGAGGTGTGTTTCTTGATGTGACTACCCGCATGACTGTGGTGAACTCTATGACCTCCACCGTGACCAAACAATCCTCCGAATTGCGGAGAACGTCGTTCACGGATCAATGGTGTGCTTCCATCAGGTACCACTGTCCAAATGATAAATCATTTATAAATAAAGTTATAACACTTTAAAATCTAAAATAAAAATATACGTAAGAGAGAGAGAGAGTCAATTTTTAGCCTTACTGTTCGTATATTTCTGAACCAATAGAGAACTGCAGCAAAAAAGTAGAAAATAGCTTTACATAATTTTTAATATTTCGATGTACTCAGTAATAAATAAGTTTAACATTGAATTGTATAATTGGATATGATATCCGGTACAAGAGTGTATTTATTCAACTAGGACAACAAAGATAATTAAATAAATCGAGAGAGAGAGAGAGAGAGAGAGAGAGAGAGAGAGAGAGAGAGAGAGAGAGAGAGAGAGAGAGAGAGAGAGAAGTTGATGAATTACGATTATAAAAACACATACACAAGGAAACATATATATAAAACACATACATAAGGAAACAAATAAGTGCAGTGATTATAATTTGCACAACTTCTATATGTAATAATAACAAAATATATATAGTAATATATTGAGCTTACACTCCATATTTTAACGACGTTACAAGAAATAATTGTTTCAAATGATCAGAAAAATCAATCAATTTTTGTTAAACCTACTTACGATATTTTGTATTATGAGAACTTGGGTTGTTAGAGTTTAGATGATGTATATTATAAGTTGAAAAATTACGGAAGTTACAAAACAATAACAACATAATGTTTTATATGATAACACGGAAGCAGATCTTACCTTGTTGTACTTGAGATTGCTCCTGAGCCAGGGATGCTGCACAAGATACAATAACAAGAGCAGACACAAATAACAGTGGGTGTCCAGTCACCATGGTAACTATATAGTAAATAATCAAGTCGTATGATATAGACAACTTATATATATCAACTCTATAAGCAGCCCCTCTCACTATTCAGCCCCACAAGCAATGATCGTGCGGAGAGAGTTTTGTAATGTGGCATGCAGTGAGAATTGACCTAGGCCCACATTAGATCAAACTTGCGTAACTCCAGCAGGGCAGCATTTCTTGTACAAGAAATTTATATTTGTACTCCATATTTAATTACTATTCTGTAGTTGTTTTACTTCCTTATAATATTTTTACCGAAAACTGAGCTATTCTTTCATAATTCCTTATGTCATACATGCTTATGTTTTCATCTAGTAATCACAATACATATTTAAAATCAGTTAATAATATAGAAGAGTGGAAAATAACTGAAAAATAAAATTTTATACAGTATTCGCACTAGTGCTTTTATCTTAATAAGCAATTTTTAAGTAGAAAATATCACAAACAATATAAATTATATCTGATTCAAAATATGTATAATTTATTATATTATGTGGAAATGGTTAATAACAAATATAAGCATGTATAAAGGTTATATAAATTAACATAAATAATTAATTACTATATGAATTAGAGTAATTAAAAGTAACGTTCATTAGTACAACAAAAATTAAAATAATAAGAAAAAACTTAATATATTTTGTAATATTTTATACTGCATACTTTTCCAGCATATAATTATAATTGAATTGACTTTTATATAAGAGTAATAAAAAATAAATGCTTACATAATAACTGTGTAAAGATCCATGATACAGTTTCCAATTTATTGATCACTTTTAGAATAAGAAAATCAACACGGAAAGCTCTAGGGATATAGAAAATAGATTTGTAGTAAAATTTGTTACGTAAAAATTTCGATGATTTCCTCGCACTCTTTTCTCAGGGGACATCACGATGACAGGAAATATGAAGTTTAAAATAAATGAAATATATGCCTAATTAAAATAACTAGAGTGAAAGTGTTTCCTATCACGACATTGTTTATTTTCTTAATGAGCGGGTAACACATTAATTGTAACTTTTTTTATGCTTTTATTTTAATAAGTCATTATTCATTATTATAATAAATTTTAATAAATGAAAATAATTGATCAAATCCAAGGTTGATAAATAATTAATAATTATTATTTGTTTATTTATGAAGAAATCAAAACATCTTGCTATCTTTATTTTTAGAAGAAGGCAAATATATATATATATATATATATATATATATATATATATATATATATATATATATATATATATATATATATGTATCTAAATAAAAGTTACATACTTTATTAATTCATTTTAAGCAATTTATTGTGAATGCAAGAGCTCCCTGAATCTTTGCAAGGCGTCTGCATTTTAAACTACATAATCCTGCAAAGGTATAAGAAAACTTTGACCTTCGTCCTTCGAATAAATTATCCATCCATGATTGATTATGAAAGTATGATTATATATACTATATAATGTAATATTAATTGGTATGTATGAATCACATGTTGCTATAAAATAATAGCAGGAATATAATAATTATTATAATTAAAATCAACGTTGGCGAAGGAAATTTGAGGTTTAGGTGTGAGAAACTCCAACTATGCCACCTCGTGGTATAAAGTTGAAAGTATAATATAAAAGAGAGGTAATTGTTGAGTGACCTGCAGCGGCTTTAAGTTACCATGGTTACGTACTGACTGACTGACTGACAGACAGATACACGTGTGACAACGACCAGGTAACGTCACGCGCTGAGAAACTGCTGAACTATGAAGCAGTTCATCTCAATCAATTCTACAGCAGCCATCTTCGTGGTACTATTGGTATCCGTAGCTTTAGCCCAAGGTAAGAAACATAAAATTACTTATATACAAACTACGTCGCGTACATTTTGGTGATGCATGTATACCTCAATTATATTGTTTGTTGTTTTCTTATCTTTTTTTGTTGTTGTTACTTTCGTACGAGTATTATTATAATTCCTATTACATAGTAAAAAATTTCCAAGGTTAAGAGGATGAGGTAAAAGAAAATAATTTATTCAAAAGATATTATAACAAAATAATTGTAAACTTGTGTAATTAAATATAATATATAGAAGATAGTTAAGTTTTTTTGTTATGTATTTTTTCAAAACAGAATATTAAAGCAATTAATAATACATTTTTATGAATAATTTATAAAATAAATACACGCATAAAAAATGTTATATTTATTTCATAAAGTATAATATTTAATATATATAAAATTATGTTATTAAATGATTTAGATTTTACTTTCTCATTAAATGTATTATGTTGATACCCTTGCATACACTATAAAATATTATTATATTTATGAATATTATTATTTTGAAGAAATAAAGAAGATAAATATTTAGCACATAATTAAGACCTACATAATTTTGCGTAATGTAGTTCCATTTTATTAAGATTTGACCTTGCTGTTGTTATGATGTAATGAAGCAGAGACTTTCTATATATGTGGTGTGACATTGCCAAAGCTTTATTTGACATGCAGTTTATTTAAATTATAATTATTACTGACTATAACCTGCATTATGAAATACACATTTGTTTCATTGAAATGATTAGGGATATCCTTTATTATATTATTATTATTTTAAAATGTACTGTTTTTATTTATATTGCATTAGAGATTTTTTGTTCCAATCTTGCTTGTTAGTATAATATTATTATGAGTTTTTCTAATTATTAACTTGCAAGAAAAATGCAAAAATTTGTAAACAATAAAAAAATCATACATACGTATACGTAATTGCATTAAGTATATTTTGTAAATTATATAGAATGGTGGCTTATCTTATTACTTTCACCGTACCGTCTCTAATTATGTTTGACCATGACTGCTATTGACTTGCAATGAATGTTAATGTGACGTACTCCCCCCCCCCTCCCTCCCATGTGTCACTGATTGTCAACTACAGTATATGTCCCTTCAGCAACAAATGTTATACAACATTCTAAAATTCTATTGATTATACTTTTGTATGATTCATCAGCTTATCTATTTTGTAAAAAATTGACATTCTATAGAAACAAATAAAAACATTATTTTAGCTTTTGTGTCATATTAAAGAATAATTAGGATATTTTCTGATAATATTGCAATGTGTATTTTGCAGAGGCTCCTGCTGCTGCTGCTGATGGCGACCAGTTTGTGTTTCCCTCCGCTACTCAAGCAACACCCCCGCCTCGTATCAAGCCCAGCAGAGTTCCTCCTGCTAAACAAGGGGGTAAACCCAAGACCACGACGATAGCCCCGGCTTCCATAGTCACTACTCCTGCAGTTGTTCCAACCACAGCAGCTCCAGGAGTCGCAACTGCTGCTCCAGTAGCTCCTGGTCCTCTGCCTCCTCGCTCAGGAATTGCCCCCGCCGAAGTACCAGTACTTGGAGCCGCACCACTCAACCCCAACGGCACAAAGCCACGTATCGGGGGTCTTTTAGGACATGTTGTAAATGAGGCCAGTAAATTTTTAAACCCAGTAATTGGATTAGGAGGAAATAACGGCGCTAGCTTTAGTTTGTCCTTTGCTGCTGGCCAGGGAGCTGGTACGTCGAGTCAGGCAACTGCAGGGTCTCAAAATTTTGGATTTGGAGGATTAGGTGGTTCTGCCAGTCAAGCTTCAGCTGGCTCACAGAGCTTTGGAGCAGGAGGGTTAGGCGGGGCGGGTAGCCAAGCAACGGCAGGGTCTCAAAGTTTTGGAGGAGGTGGGTTTGGTGGGGCAGGAAGCCAAGCTAATGCAGGCACTCAAAGTTTCGGAGGGGGTGGTTTAGGAGCAGCAGCAAGTCAAGCTAATGCAAATTCTCAAAATTTCGGAGGAGGTGGATTCGGTGGGTCAGGAAGTCAAGCTAACGCAGGCACTCAGAGTTTTGGAGGGGGTGGTTTAGGAGGAGCAGCAAGTCAAGCTAATGCAAATTCTCAAAATTTCGGAGGAGGTGGTTTCGGTGGGGCAGGAAGCCAAGCTAACGCAGGTACTCAGAGTTTCGGAGGTGGTGGTTTTGGTGGCTCAGCAAGTCAAGCCAATGCAAATTCTCAGAGTTTTGGAGCAGGAGGATTCGGGGCTCCAGGCGGAGGATATGGTAATCCCTATGGTACATATGGTCGTCCTCCACATGGTGGTGGCCATTATCCACCCCCAGGAGGATTTTATGGCGGAGGTAGACCCGGTTTCGGTGGAGGCAATCCTTACCACGGAGGGGCCGGGAACTTTGGATATGGAGGAGCTGGATACGGAGGGTATGGAAATGGGGGTCACAGGCCTCCTGGGTATCAAGGATATCAAGGGGGTCCGTACGGTGGACACCATGGTAAACAAAGGCCTAATCACCATGTTCTGGGACAGGATGGTTTGAATGAAAATATCAAACCTTATGGACATGAGATTTCATCAGCTAGCGGAGGTACTACTGAGGCTGACAGTATCGCCTTCCCAAAGTGAAAAACAACAACAACAAAATCAGTGCCTTAAATACTTTTTTAATCTTAAAATTTTTACTGTCTTAAACAAAATTATTATGCTGCTAACGGATTCTTTATGTGTATTTTGCATGTATTTTTGTGACATTATAATTATGTTATTTCATTTACATAAGATAATTATATACAAGTATTATTTTTGTTACCATTGTAATCGAGTATGTTAACTGAATTTATTTTTAATGCAAATCACGTCTTGTAAATACTATCACTATAATATATATATTCTTATTTATTATTTTTGGTGTACTTTTTTGTGAGTATTTTTAATGATAAACAAACAGGAAATAAAAACTCTTTGTTTCTTAATTGCTTTGGTTTATTTTTCATCAACCCCACACCACTTAGAGAATACACTGTTAAGACAACTATTCCCTGTGTACATGTATGTGTATTCATAATAACACGTAGTTTGAGTTGTGTACTTATATTCGTATATCGTCTCCTTTTGTACGCAATTTCTACACAAAAAATTACATATAATTACATAAATTTTATAACCTTGGGTTTTCCTTTAGTTAAAATCAAATTTTTTACGGTTGACATATTAGATGTTTATGAGACACGCATAACAAGGGTTTGAACTAAGAAATTTTATATAAAGTTTTTTTTTTTTTTTTTTTTTACGTACTTATATTTTAAACTGAAGGTCATATAATATTCGCCAATCCTTAGCGCATCCTATATCAAGATAACATGTAAACATACCTCAGTTAAAATAATCGTGACTCGTTTTAAACGTGAAAAGCTATAAGAGCTAAGAGGCACAAATTACAACAACTTCAAGACCATAAAGTCAACGACCGGTTTTTCAAAAAGAGAGACAAAAAAAAAAAAAAAAATCAAAAATCAAAAATCAAAAATCAAAAATCAAAAATCAAAAATCAAAAATCAAAAAATTAAAAAATTAAAAGGAAATAATATCCTATGATAATTTTTACAGCTGTATTTAATTTTGGTTTGGTACTTAAAAATAGTATTATTTTTTTTAAAAACTGAATACAAAAACAAACGTTGTGTGTGTGTGTGTGTGTGTGTGTATATATATATATATATATATATATATATATATATATATATATATATATATATATATATATATATATATATATATATATATATATATAATATATATATATATATAATATATATATATATATATATATATATATATATATATATATATATATATATATATATCAGAAAGCTGAGTAAAAACAAAAAATTATTTGCATCGCTAAATCAAGTTCACGATATTCTAAATAATATTAGTTACCCATTAAAATAACAGGTTTCCAAAAACAAAAAAAGTAAATTAGTTTAGTATAACTGTAAGAAGAACATTTTTTTTTTTTTTTATTATCTTTTAAACTTTTTTTTTTTTTTTTTACTTTAAATAATGTTTTAGTTATATTAGAATATTGCAAATACAAAAATTAATAAAAAAAGACAAAAAAACTTGAAAGACATAAAAATATAAAATAATTCCATCCTGAAGCTTTGCTTCGAGAGCTTATATAACACAGCTTATAGCAAGTCATAATTTTGAAGATGTAAGTTCAAGGATATCTAAATAAATTACAAAGAAAATAATAATACAAGCTTTAAGCCCTAGCTAAGAAAATTTTATACAAGCCAAGGTAAACAGGCAGCTATTGTATATTATGTATGAATATTGTTACCTATAATTTAATAATCATGCATATTAATCATCATAAAAAAAAAGAATAAATAAAAAAAAAAAAAAAACTCAGTTACACTGTTCAGTGTAAATAAGTATAATTTTGCTTGTATTTGCATAGCTTAAAATGAAATAATAATAATAATAAAAATCACATCACGTAGACAGTGAATTCTTAATTATTAAATAATATCATCTGATTTAATGACGAATAATTTTTAAAATAATATAGTAATTAATTATGAAGCTAATTAAAAATTGTGTTTGAAATTATAAGTTTTCTGTTGATTATCTACGGCGTAGCAACAAGCACCAGTGACGAAGATTGCTATAGCTTGCTTGCCGCGCACCTGGCTCATATGTCTGACGTATGGAGAACCGCGGAGGAAGGTCAAGGTAACACGTGACGTCACCACAAACATGACCTCAGCTGGAGTGGTCAACTTCACCGTGCAATTTAGCAGGCGTTCTCTTGTTATTGTTTTTTTATTATTATTTCCATGCATATAACTCATGCGTGATACCGGGATGAATATTTTTATGAGGAACAAAATTTTTCTTAGTTTCCATAGTGACATTACCACTGCAAATATTAAATTAAAGACAAATAAGCTACATAAAAAATTAAACTATTCTATTTCTTATTTGTTACATTTTTTTTTTCTATTTGAAACGTTTTTGCTCATATTACAAACCATTATGCGAGAATTAATATTTATAACACAAAATATCAAAAAGATAGGATATTTAATTCAGCATAGTAAATAAATAATAATAATAATAAAACTACAGAGTATAAAATTTTAATCTTCCTGTGTATTAGTAAAATATTAAGTTATCAGTTTGTCGGTATATAATTTTAAATTACATTACTTCACCTCAGAAGTGTCAGGAAATAATGCGGTTGTTCATCAAATCAAACACAATATGTGGTTTATTTTTATATTAAATTTTATTTTGTTTGTTATATTAAAAAAAAATAAGTTAAGAAAAAAAGGAATGGGTTGTTGATGTTGTTTTGGGAAGCGTTAGTCCACATCCTCAACTTTCTGGCCGAATTAAAATGAGCTTACTTCCCGACAGACACGGTTCCTACGTTGGCATTGCTTGCAGTTCCGCTCAATCCTCCTCCCAAGCCTCCTCCTGCATTGAAAGATTGACTTCCAGCGCTAGCCGTCCCTTCGCTGCTCCCTAAAGAATGTTTTCCAAGCCCTTGGTTGTTGGTGCTAGTTGCTACATTTGCATTGCTAGCAGTTCCACCTATTCCTCCTCCGAAGCCTCCTCCTGCGTTAAACGATTGACTTCCAGCACTAGCCACCCCTTGGTTGCTCCCAATAGAATGTTTTCCAAGCCCGTGGTTGTTGGTGCTAGTTGCTACATTTGCATTGCTAGCAGTTCCACCTATTCCTCCTCCGAAGCCTCCCAAGCCTCCTCCTGCGTTAAACGATTGACTTCCAGCACTAGCCACCCCTTGACTGCCTCCCGAAGAAAGTCCTCCAAAGCCACCTCCTTTGCTGTTTGTGCTGGTTGCTACATTAGCATTGCTAGCAGTTCCGCTTATTCCTCCTCCTCCGAAGCCTCCCAAGCCTCCTCCTGCGTTAAACGATTGACTTCCAGCACTAGCCACCCCTTGACTGCCTCCCGAATTAAGTCCTCCAAAGCCACCTCCTTGGTTGTTTGTGCTGGTTGCTACATTAGCATTGCTAGCAGTTCCACTCAGTGTTCCTCCACCTAAACCACCTGCATTAAATGATTGACTACCAGCGCTGGCTGCCCCGTGACTGGCTCCAATAGAAGGTCTACCAAATGCACCTCCTTGGTTGTTCGAGCTAGTTGCTACGTTGGCATTGCTAGATGTTCCACTTACTCCTCCTAGTCCTCCTAGTCCTCCTGTACCGAAAGACTGACTTCCAGCACCTGCTTGCGCCTGGCCACCACCCGCTCCTCCTGCACCTGCTCCAAAAGTGTTGGAAGCTACGTTAGCGTTACTGGCACTTCCACTGGCACCTCCACCGTTGAAGCTCTGGCTGCCAGCTGCGGCCTGATTTTGACTACTGCTGATACCACCGAACCCTGGGGCTCCTCCAAATCCTGGCTGACCTCCAAATCCTGGCTGAGCTCCGAATCCTTGCTGACCTCCAAGTCCTTGCTGACCTCCAAATCCTTGCTGACCCTGACCAAACCCTCCTGAACCCCCAGGTCTGTTTCCACCCCCACCGGGTCTGTTTCCACCCCCACCTGGTCTGTTTCCAGGGCGAGGTGGTCTACCTGTACCACCCCCTTGGCGTTGTTCGTTAGCTGACCTCACCACACGCCATATTGGCATGGGCTCAGGGTTGCCTGCACAGAAAAAAAAATAATATCATCAGTAATTAATAATAATAAATTTTTATTTAATAAACATACAGAACACAGCTATTTCAGCCATATTACATCATGTTCTTTAACTACTTCAACTTTGTCTCATTTATATAATAATTTTAATATTAAAGTTTATGAATAATTAATAATTAATGATTTAGAATAACTTCAGTATGAATGTACGAGACTTGGTGCGCGTTTGTGAGCCAACGTTTTTAAATATATATAGTGTAATAATATTATTTATCTTTTTTAATTGAATTTTTGACCTTTCTGAAATTGTTATTACTGTTTTGTTATACATATAAACACATAGAATTATGTTTATACTTTGTAATACTAACAAATAGCATAATATGCACCAATGAAGTTCAATTTTTAAGTTGTTATAATATATAATAGTAATTAGAAAACTTAGAAAAAAATATTAAAACGATGCAAATTCAAATTTGCAAATATACTGATAGTTTCGGTAAAACCTAGTAATTTAGTTTGAATATAAGATACTAATCTAATTACTGGGTGTCAAATGACAGTTATACGCACGTACGTACCAGGTGATAGATAGACGACTGCATATCCAGGCTGGGGCTCGAAGTACTGCGCGGTGGCCAGGCAGGCCAGCAGGAGCAGGGATGCTGCAGTTACGACAGACATTTCACAGTGCATAACATTCAGCTTGGCGAACCCACCTTATATAGCAGTCACGCCCGCTGTGTACATTGCCACGCAAAATAACTACAACTAAACCTGCCCCTCCCCTCCACCTTAACATGGTGCTCATCATCTTGACCACATATAATATAACTCACACTCTAGTTCAAACCTGAATGTGCAGAATTAGGTTGCCAAATTTCTAAAAAAATTGTCTCCAAAAGTTTATCTGGAACTTGTGACAGATAATTTATCTCGTCGAGATATTTTTTTCCATTCCTATTTTTTACTATTAAATAAATTTTGAAAGCTTTTAATTACTTTAAAACATTTAAATTATAAATTTTTTAATTAAATACAAGGAAAAATGATAATGTTATAAATTTTCCTATTCGTACAGTTCTGAACTTCTGAATTAGAAAATGGAAAAAAAAAAAACAACATCAACAATAACAACAACAACAAAAATCTAATAATATAGTTATATATTTCTATCCCACTTATTATTTACAAGCTACAAAATTTATTTTGAAAATATTCTCGTTTCAAATAAATTGTTGATACTTTGACACCGCATAATCCCTATATTCTATTTGCATGGAGTTGAGTGAGAATATTACTCGGATAATTATTATATCTTAAGTCATTCAAATTAAATTTTTAGCTATACTAAACACAAAACATAACTAAAACTATAACTTGCAAATCTAAATTATTTGCTTGATAATGTACTAATTAAGAAGATAGACTGGGAAGCCCCAGGATAGAGCTCAATCGGGTACTAATGAATTTCATTTTTGTTGACTTTAAGAGTGATGTGACTTTGCATTATTTAGACATCGTATGCAAACATTTTTATTTCAATGTCTCTACATATCAGCAAGGTAAAAAAAATAAATTGTGTTAATGAAAGTGATCTTGTTCTGTTTGTTTATTTATTTCAAAGTACACATTGACGTTGGTGCTTTACTCATACGTTGTAAAATTATGTAACAAAATCTCTTCAATTTTCTCATATTTTAACTGTAAAGAAATAAAGTAAATCATACGCATTAAAATTATAACCTTCAAAATTTTCCCCCTTTTTATTTTCTTAGAATTACCTACTTTTGTAAACATACTTGAAATGCAACGTAAAATTATTATTGACCTTTTTATATGGATTAAAATTAATTAATGTTCATAAATATTGATTTATAAAACAGACTATAATATTTAATATTATTGTAATGGTGCACTTTTTAATTTCAACTATGATATAAAAGTAGGATTTAGTAAGATTGCTGCATTGAATACAGTAGAAGTGTAGAGAATATTAAATTTTGCAAATTACCTACAAGTAATGGTTCTAAACTTAAAGTTAAATAGTTATAGTTTACATTCATATGTTAACTCATGTTAAAGTTAAATTCATCTGTCAAAAATATGACAACTTATTTATGTAATAATGCTATATCATATAGAGAACAAAAAATAAGCAGCTTTTGAAATGGATTGATTTTGTCATGAATTATAAAACCTGATCTCGACAATTAATTTATTATAATATTTACTTTGAGTTACCACTATATGTATATATAATAATAATAAATGGTTTTTATTACGAGGCCAAAGAGGGTACAAACCCACTTACATATAATTATATATATATATATATATATATATATATATATATATATATATATATATATATATATATATATATATATATATATATATATATATATATATATATATATATATATATATACACACACACACACATATTATTAGTATTATTAACGTTCGATATTTCATATTCTTTGCAAAGGAAAGTAATTACTAATTAACAATTAAATTAAACAACACGCTGTTAACTTTAATATAATATTGTTATACTATAATTTTAGGTATAAACTATACTGTATTATAGTAATATAACATGTTGTAAATATGTTTAATATGTTTTTTTCATTATTATACATATTTTATCTATTTAATTAATCATACTTACTTTCAAATAATAATAAAAAAAAATCAATTTATTTTAATTCTATACTTTGAGTATACAGAGGAAATGGTAAATTAAAACAACAACAATTATATGCATAATTAATAATAATAATTTATTGATCACTTGATGGTACAAAAAAAAATGTTCAAGGTAAAATAACTTAAATTTTAATGTTAGTAAAATATTAATTTAAAATTATGGTAGTTTTATATTACTGAATTAAAATTATAAGTAATTAAAATCAACCGAAACAAAAACCATAAAACTTGGCGCGATCAGCAACAATAATAATTCTAGGCACTTTGCTACCGAAAATAACATTTTCTTAAATGGGAGATAAAACTTGAATTTTATTATTATTATTATCCTTTTAATTGGCATGATATGAAAGCCTGCGTTGATTGTAAAATTTTGAATGAAAAATTCGCAAGTTTGATCTGAGACTCCAACATGGAGAAAACCGTAGGAAGTGATTTCCACATTTTGGACGTTTATTTATTTATGTTTTTCAATCAGACTATAATAGGGAGCAGATTCTACGTAATGAAGTGCGTGTGTGTATGACTTATTTGCCCCAACCACTCTGGTGGAAGTTCTGACTAGCAGCATTAGCATTGGAAGCAGAGCCACTCAGGCCACCCCCGAAACCACCTTGGTTGAAAGTTTGAGATCCAGCGTTGGCTAAGCTAGAGGAACCTCCTGCACCTCCACGTCCTCCACTGTGGAAGTTGGAAGAGGCAGCATTGGCGTGGGAAGCTGAGGCACCTATACCACCACCAAAACCTCCTTGGTTGAACGTTTGACTACCGGCGTTTGCATTAGCACTGCTTGCACCAATAGAGGGACCTCCAAATCCACCTCCGGGACGTCCACCGTTATAACCATTATAACCACCGTTGAATCCACCCTGGCCGGGACGTCCAAAACCATTTTGTCTACCATATTGTCTGCCTCCATATTGGCGTCTCTCACGGTTCTCTTCACCCTCTAAAAATTAAAAATATTATCCATGTTAGAGTTATAAGTTTCTTTACTTTTATTAAATAAAAAGAATTATTTACACTAAAAAATTTGTATGTACTTAAAAATAAAAACAGTATCACTTTTAAATTGTTTGTAACATAATTTGTTTCATTAAAATAAATCTATTTAGTGTATTTATTATATATTATTCAAATAAATGTATTATTAATAATATATGGTACTTTTAGATATTCAATAATGTGTATGAAGAATCCAATTATTAAAATAATATGACATTTTTGATTAAATTTATATAATGTTTGAGACTGATTGCTCACCTAATTGCTCCGCGAGAGCAGATGCGACGAGCGCGACGCAGATAACGATGAGGAACTTCATGGTGGTGCAGTGCAGAACAAAAGCTGAGCAATAACAATAAGGGGTCTAATCTGTCAATATATATACTCGCGAGATCCACCCTATAGCTCACCACGACCGCTTCCTTAGGTGAAAACAAAATAACAACACACCTTCCCGTCCTAGAGGCACGCCACAAAACATCCCATCTTACTTCTGTCAATACCACAACAAGCAATACTCGTGACAATGTGAACGCCATGTATCAATGGAAATATATTAATTTTCATTCATGTATAAGTGATTTAATGTTTGTAACAAATTACGTAGGAAATATAGCATTTTGATTTTTATAACTGTTACAGTTAGCCGGATGACTTTGAATCTCCTTTTATCTCTACTTTGGGCACTCGTTTAAAATTTTTAAAATATATCATTAAGTTTAAAAACAAATTTGAACGAATTGTAAGATTATTCAAAATTCTAAAATGAGACAGAGATATTTGGTTGTTCAAAGTCACCCCGGTTAAACGTACAGGATTGATAAAATTTTGATCTAATTCTAAATTTTATGAAATGATATACTGTGCTTTAAAAAATATAGGTTAAAAATATAGGTTGGTGGTTGTAAGGTTTTGTAATTTAATTCCAAACTTGGCAACCTAATACAAAATCTTAAATTCAATATTAAATATACCACTACAATAGCACATTGTCATGGGTCTGTATACTGATTCTCGCTATGAATAAATCCAATAAATTAATAATTAAAATATATTTAAGAAGTTCATCATCAATCAATGGTGCCTAAAATATTTTAAGTAATAATAACAATAAAAATGATACTTTAAATAACTATTTACTTAATGGTAAAAGGGGACTCACTAATTTGTCATTAAATTTAAAGTAATGCATTCATTATTCAAAGTAAAGCAAATCATTCAACTTTAAGATTATGTTTCTGTTTTTTTTTATATATAATTTGTAAAGTGCGAAATAAAAAAAAAATTATTTGTTAAAAAAATACTTCGAGAGTATAAGAGATAAGTAGAGAGAGAGAAAGAGAGAGAGAGAGAGAGAGAGAGAGAGAGAGAGAGAGAGAGAGAGAGAGAGAGACCATGACTTTGTATCGAATTACGACTCCGATCGTCTGTTAACATTAATGTTCAAACACTAGCCGGCCCGTGTTTGTCGTTCATGTACTTGTTGATAAGCCGAGATGTCTTGACGGGACTATGGAGAAGAAGGGCTAGCACAGTAACACAGTATGGCAAAAAAAAAAAAAAAAAAAAAAAAAATTGAATAATATATATCCTTATGCTAGATAGGCCTATAACTAGATAGAGTAATTCATATCTGCTTTCGTATCATGTTCATATATTTTTCAATCTTATGAGTCGTAAGTTAAAAATGATTAAAAAAGTAACTTTTTATATTTATACGAGTTTTATAGACCTGACACGTTATTACTATTATTAATTATTTTTAAACAATAAAAATAAATAAATATATTCCGACCTTAAAAGTTTTACATAAATATAAAAGTTACAGACGGGATAAAAAGCATTCTGGTATTCGTTTTATTATTATTATTATCATTATGTTAAATATATTTAATATAGTTACATTACTTATAAGAATGTTTCGTTTCAATGAAAATTTTAAATAAATATATTATAGTATAGGTTTATAAAAAGTATACCTATTGTTTATGAGTAATAATAATTTATTTATAAAATTTTAGAGTTAGAGGTTAATAATTATATGATGTAATCAATTTTAACACTCACAATCAGTAAAAGTGTGTGCATATAATATATATATATATATATATATATATATATATATATATATATATATATATATATATATATATATATATATATATATATATATATTATATGTATATAAAATATATACTTATACTATATGGTAAAACCTTTTTGAAATGTTTTGTTCTTTGTGTAAGCATGCGTAGAAAAGAAAACATAGTGATATATATTTTTCATTGATTAATTTATTGATCACTTGATGGTACATACATTAAATAATATAATATTATGAGATTCTTACGTATAAAAAAGCTAACGTAATTTTATTTTATTTACAATACTTATAGTATATTAAATAATATAATATTAAAATTTTTGGAAATATTTTGAAAATTAAATGCAAATTTAAAATATTTCCGATGAAACCACAAAAAATAGCTACATTTGATAATACTTTCTTGTACTTAATTATCATTGAAAATAAACGTATATAAAATTTAAATTAAAATATTACATACTATTTATTATTTACAGACAATTTTTTTATGTTATATAATTTTGAATTACATTTAGAGAGAGAGAGAGAGAGAGAGAGACAAAGCCCATATATGAAGTATAGGCCATTATTGTGACTTTGGTGATGATAGATATTATACAATTCTCAATGTTTACTTTCCGAAGCCGAAACCACCACCAGAGTTGAAGTTCTGGCTTGAGGCGCTAGCCTGGGACGCAGAGCCGCTGGCACCACCGCCAAATCCGCCGGAATTGAAGGATTGAGTCGCAGCATTAGCGTTGCTGGCAGAGGCACCAAATCCTCCTCCGCCGAAATTAGAGCTGCCTGCATTGGCACTAGCAGCACCACCGCCGAATCCGCCCAAACCACCGCCTGAGTTGAAGTTCTGGGTAGCAGCGTTAGCGTTGCTTGCTGAGCCTCCGAATCCACCTCCGAATCCACCACCATTGAAACTTTGAGATCCAGCATTTGCATTTGATGCACTAGCTCCAAACTGAGGTCCACCAAAGCCGCCTCCGCCGCCTCCAAATCCGGGACCTCCGAATCCTGCTCCTGGTCTTCCAAATCCACCACCGCCTCCTGGTCTGTTACCACGGTATCCGCCTTGTCCTCGACGTCCTCCAGGACCGAACTGTGGAGAGCGTTGCACGCGGACCAAGCGGTACACCAGTGGGACCTCCTCTGTGAACATGAGTTGAAGGTTAGTATCATCTCACGGAGTGCAATTTACAACCACAAGAACAGGGAATTCAATATTTTCTAGTCACGTTTAGCATTGATTTACAATTTGTTACGAGCTCGTTATACTTCAAATGCAATAATGTTAATTAAAATAGAGAGAGAGAGAGAGAGAGAGAGAGAGAGAGAGAGAGAGAGAGAGAGAGAGAGAACAAGTTTTTCCAAAGCATCCTTATATGTTTTTTTTATTAATTTAAAACAATAACAATGACAGAAAAATTGCAATATTTTTACTCCTATCTTCTCACCCTTTCTCTTTTATGACTTTAAATATTAATATTATAAATAAATACAAAATTATCTAAAAATGAACTTCATGGAATAGTATTGGCCTTTAATATTTGATCACTATTGATTTTTTTTCTTTCCTTTTTGAAACTCACCGTATTGGAGGTCCTGTGCAAGAGCTGCGGCCGCGAGGGTCACGGCGAGTGCTACGATCATCAGCTTCATGGTTCGTTGTTGGTTGCAGAAGTGCCTCCCGCTTGAGTGCGTGTCCATGCTTTATACCAGCTTCCCTCTCCACCGCTTGCAAACACAAGATCAATGTTGCGGGGCGGGGAAGCCCCCCATTAGTATAATATTTACCTACATTTAATAATTAGAAAATAAATTAATTAATTATACAAATATATAATATAATTATTTTATTATTGTCAATTGTCATAAATAAATCCCAAGCTACTGTATATCAGGTCCTTATAGTAAACATGAATGTTGTTGATGATGCATCTCACTCTACTGCTATAGAGTAAAAAACTTTGCATATAATATTTGCTCAATTTTTCTTTAATTTGAGGTTGGATGTAAATTGCTGCTTGGATTTGCCTTTAGGTATAAGCTTTAAATAAAAATTTGAATAAACAAGTCCCAGAGTTCACTGTACTCTTATATAATAAACGAAACAACAGAAAAAAGTAAATATCACTTACTACAACATGGATAGAGTTAGTGTGAAATAAATTTGTATTGAATTACCTTATGGTAATGCAATACATTCATATGGAAACTTTAATGAACGTAATTATGATAAACCATAAATACATAATTAAACAATAGTATATTTCTATAAGGCAAAGGCGCATATCAAAAATTTACATCATCTCAGTGTCTATATATAAGACTGTTAAGTTTAGGTCATGTTAACATAAAACAAAATTACCATTATTAAAATATTTTATATATAATATTTTTCAAAAACTCAAAATTTTAATGTCCCTACATAGTGTTCTAGCCTAATGGGAACTATTTAAACTCCACGTAAATAATTTAGTATAATATAAGTGAACTTATTTTAATGTTGTTGGGAGATTTTTTTTTTATCTGTTATTTATAAAGCTGCTTACTAAATGAATAAACTTTAAACACAGTGTTTGCATGTGTGTGTGTGTGTGTATGTGTGTATATAATAGTTTTGGTTTTTATTAAAAAAAATCTCTGTGAAACCTTCATGACAATTTTCTCAGCCTAAAACATAAATTTTCAAGGCTATAATATGTAAAAAAAAAAAAAAGAAAAAAAAAAGAGTATTTTAAAATCATCTAATTAATAAGCCAAATACTTGTCCTCATAACTTGAAATTCTTGTTTGTTAATTGATAAAAAAAAAAAAAAAAAAAAAAAACGACATTATAGCAGGACAAAAAAAAAGTGACGTCAATTCCATTTTCTGTACATATACGATTGCTAATCAAATAAATACATCAAAAGTAGTAAAAAAATAAGACAGAAATCCTGTACTCACGTCAGAGTAAATTGTTACATTCAATCAAAAAGCGAAGCTTATTTTTACTCACAATATCAGTTTGCGTGTTGCTAAAAATTGAAATAAATATGAAATTATCCCGGAAGAAAGTAACAATTTAAATTTTGATTCATTTTTCGTGTCGATTTAACATATCCGTAATATTAAACTAAACATAAGTAATAAAAAGTCAATTACAGAGTTTTAAAGAAACAACTATTACATTGACGCAAGGAGGCAATCATGTAAATATATTATATTTAAAAGAAAAAAGATGAATAACAGAGACCTCGCATGAAAAGGTCACTGTGTATTGAGAGATGGTAAACATCTTTAAAAAAAAAATATTGACTTGATATTTTTTTTTAAAGCAAAAAACATTTCAACATGGTCAAATTTTTTTGTTTACAATTTTGTTTATTTCCTTTGCCATAATTAAATATGCAATTTATAAGTTTTTAATCTCTATATTTTATGTTTCATTGTTAATATTTCATCGCGATGTTTGCTCCAGATTAGCAGCGGATGACGCACTTGCACATAATTGTGTGAAAATAAAAGTTTGCGTGATAGTAGAGTACGGTTGGTGTCCTCTGGGATTGCCCAAAGTGAAGGTCCTGCATGCTCCCCTCGCTCTCTCGCTCTCTTTGTGTGAGTCGAGACGAAAAGCATGGTCAAGGTGGACAAGAGTAATCTCTCCACCTCTCACGTCCTTGCTTCCTCTCTTCCTTCCTTTTCCTTGCTTACCAGCCTGGCCCACATACACCAACTGCCCTTTTCCTTCCTTTTTACCAAATCTTTTAACACTTCACTAAGCACGTCATCGTCCTCATCAATATAGATGTTCTTGTTTTACCTCCACTAAGGAAAACTACTTTTTTTTATGAAGCTTTACAAAAAAATTTATACAAGTTCATTAGGGTAAAGAGATTTATTACCCTATTAATTAATTACGCTAATTTGAGTGACTTACTGCAATTAAGAACTTTGAAACCTGTAATATTCTTAGCTTGATATATATTAATATTAATATGCAAAGATAAATGTTTAAAAAGGCGAAAGAAAAAGGAATTCAACAATAAAGTTTTAATTAAGTCTCTTCATTTCATTAATTTTGATATTGGTCCATTTCATCATTGTACCTGTGTTTTTCAATTTTATTCAAAATAATTAAAATAGGATATTGTTTTGAAAAAAATCCATCTGTCATTGTTTTGGATTATATAAAACTCAGAACTACTGTATTTAGGTAATGAAAAAAAAAGTTTATTGATATTATAATGTATTGCAAAATAATAATAATTCGTATTGACCATCATTTAATCACCCCATGACTTCATTTAAAATAAATATATTGAAAAACTGTTTAAAAATTTATACCATGAAAATAAGATTGCCTTAGAATTAAAAGTCCAAAAATTCTAACGCAAGAATGCATGACATTAAAATCCTGTAAAATTCAGTTAAAAATTAAGATAAAAAATTGTCTTTTTCCAATGAAGATGTTTAAAGCCGTTGGTGGTGGTTTGAGCTGTAAGTGATACATACTATTCTATAGTTTACATCCATGAATAAAATGTTTTTTTGCTAATTGTCTGGTTGACTGTTTTAATTTAAAAAATTCATAATATGCATATTATTGACAAAAGTGTGTGATTACAAATGATATTCGTAATAATACAGTATATTGCCTTCCCATAATTACTCTTGCAAATGTAAAGAAATAATTGACATTTGTTAATGAGTGTACAATGCAGATTCATATATATTAATGTATTCATATAGTTGGCTTTTCTGCAAACTTTTTGCATTTGCCGTCTTAAAGTTTGTGGCAGCACCTCGCATTACCAACTCAGGATTTTTCTTTTGTGGTGTCTGCTTGTGACTTCAAAAAATAAAATAAAAATACTTCTACTGCTTACAGAAAATTATGACGCAATAGTTATTACGTCTTTGCTTCGTATATATGGTCATTAATTTAAACCCTCCGACGTAATTCCAACTTCATATCCCAGGCACATCAGATTGTAAGATTACGTATTTTCTTCGTCACTTTATAGCGCTGCGTGCTCATCACAAAGACGTCACAAGATATGAGAGATAGAGAAAAAAAAAGATCCAAAAGCAATAAATAATCAATAACCATAGTTATTAATTTTTTTTTAACTTTCTGTTGCGTAAACATCAATTTATTTCAGACAAAAAATTGTTCGCCAATTTTTTAATCAAAACAAACTCTTGAAACAAAATTTATTGAGGTGAAATTATTATTTTGATCGAGGTTACTTATTTATTTATAGCTCCACCTATGTTTTATGTGTTAGAGTTTCACGTGTCTTGGTATTGAGGTAACAAATTCAATGAGCGGTCAATGTGCCCAAATGTCCTGCAATGACGCAAATGTAACTGGACATAAGCCAGCATTGCACGCAAAAAATGTAATATACAAAGAGGAGACTTTAACGCTCGTACCTTCTTGAGCTTCAAGCTTCTAAGAAGATAAACGGAAATGCGTAGTTTTATTACAATATAATACAATAAGTAACATTGGATTCAAATTATGCTACACTTACCTTATTTGTATAACCATGTAATTAACTCTAAATTTACTATCATTATTATTATAAATTATATTATTAGGTTTATTAAAACTTTCTTTGTATATCCGATTTTGAACGAAGTAATTTTTTTTAACTTTATAATATGTACATAATAAAATATAAATCATTGCTTGACGTAATGTTTATGCTATAAAATAAGGAATTTTTATAGCAAATTTTCAAAATAAGGGGTTGCAAGGTTAAATTATAGAAGGGAGAATCCGTGGGTTCAAGGTTAATGGATTACCTCGTATACGCATTAAATAAAAATTATTTCTCATCCGGCAATTCTGACCACATAGCATTCATTAAAAACACAAATGTCCTTCAAATCTATTTCATCGTAATTTCTTTAGACCATCCCTAATTTACTCTCTTCCTAGAATTAAGTCACCATAAAAATAAACTACGGAGTTGGAGGACCTCCAGTATCGATGTAGACGCTAGCATAAAAAAGGACATCATTGGTTTCGAGTCACACCAAATTCAGAGTATTTAAATTAAATGTATATCGTCTTTATTCAAAAAAGCAAAGAAAAAAACAATTTTTTTAAAGGGCGAGGTCTAAGCCAGATAAAATGTCTGGCCCACTCTTATACACCTAATCCCAAGTGAAAACAATAACATTTTTGAGTACATACGAAATTATCATAATATAACATAATGTAAGAAAAAATAAATAAATAAATTTGTCACAGGTCGCTAAAATTTGTTGTACATAATTCTGATAATATATATACGTACAGTCATCAAGGGAAAGAAATAACAAAGATTCATGAGTCACGTGGTAATCGTCTAGAAGCTCGTTTAGAAGCTATTTGGTAATTTGAACCTAACCTTTTTGCACTTACAAATTTCACTTTTTTTTTTCTATACAATTAAAAGTAATTTATATAAAATGTTGAGTTCTTGTTTGCATGCATGGTGAATTATTTTACCATTTAATATTCAGATTCATTATTTTATTATTTGTCACTATTTCAGTAATTTTATTACTTTTCTCACAATATTTACTATGATATATTTATTCACCATAATTTTTATTACACTAAATAAAAAAACATTAGTTGATTTTTGGATCAACTTAATTGAATGCCAATGATAACTTACAAAATGTTATGCATTATACTCATCAAATCAATGGTAAGTCTAAAGCTTTTTATTAAAATCATTAAATCATTGGCGACCTATGATAAAAAAGAAACTAATCATATAAGTTTACAATGTTTCTTCGGTGTAATTAAATTTTGAACGTAATCTACGTGTATATTATACACACACACACACACACACACACACACACACACACACACACACACACACACACACATATATATATATATATATATAAAAATATATATATATATATACATATAAAATTTCTAGCACACTATATAGTGATATAATGCAAGGTTAATGCTACCGAGCTGTAACAATAATTTTCTCAAATCAATTTAACTCTATTATAAATAAGTGAATACCAATATAACGTACAGCTATACAGCAAATAAATATAACATATTCAAAAAAATTAAAACTGATGATTCATAACAACACAATTAAACAATTTAAAAGGCATCCGGAAGTCACTGTTTGTAATGATATATTAAAATTGTTAATACATTTATATCATGTACACATCATAAAACGATGTAATTGTTTTTAAACTTGTTTATAATAATACCTTAGGAGTATAGTAATGTATAGAAGATTCTGTGTAATTCAAGGCAGGTAAGATACGTATACACTGTACCCTACCCCGACCTTCGCCTTTTCAAAACAAATCAAGATAGATTTGACGTCATGTGAATTAAACACTTTCAGAGAAGATCTTTTGTATAATTATATTAATTTACGACGATGGCTTATAATTCATTGTCATTTTTCATATAGCTGGTTATTTTCATTTATATTCATTCATGAGCTCATTTAATGATTGTAATAATTAAGCATGTAAATGAAGAAGTTATATTGAAGTCTTTTATAGCTAATATAATATTTTTAATAGGTAGGTATATGCTATAATGATTTACTGAATAGGCAATATAAAAGTAAATTGAGAGTAAAAAAGAATATATTATGATATTTTGTTATTAAATTATTTATTTATAATATAATACATGACAGAAGCGTACATTATAGAGAGATGAATGATTGAAAATTATGCAGAGTAATGGGCAGTGTCGCCTGAGTAGTGCTGGTCTCGGCGAAATGACAATTTGTAGTTCATTTCTTTAGGTTTTTAACGACCGAATCTGAAATAAGAAGGAGAAAAATTAGCATTTTTAGATTTAGAAAAATCTTTCACCCTTATTACACTATAGTTTTTGCAATGCAAAGTTAATATTATAGTTAGAGTGTTAAAACATTTTTATAGTATAAGTCTTATTCTGATTTAAAGGTATACAGTCATGATAGATAAAGTTTAAATATTCTCAAATATTAAGCGTAACAAATTATATGATTGAACAAATTGATCAAAGTACTATTATTTTAGTTATTTAACATAAAGTTTCGTATGCAAGGAAGGGTAAATATAAAATAGCCTAAAGTAACGGTATATTTTACTCACCCGAAACCTCCACCTCCTGCGCTAGAACTGGCCTGGCTGGAAGAGAAAGAACCCTGGAATGGTCCAAATCCTCCTCCAATGCTGAAACTTTGAGAAGCTGCGGCACTTTGAGCACTGCTACCACCAAAACCACCGCCGTATCCACCAGGGTATCCACCATATCCACCACCGTATCCACCAGGGTATCCACCATATCCACCGCCGTATCCGCCAGGGTATCCACCGTATCCACCGCCGTATCCACCATAACGGTGTCTGCGTCCGTATCTGTTGTCAAAATTAAATGCATGTTATTAGTAATTGTCAATCATCTTGGGTAAGCGTAATTCTGAAGTTGAATTCTGTGTTAACTTGCTCAAAACAAAACATCTGAATTCATGAATTAATTTTAGGATCAAAGAGCCTAAATGTACTTTAAAAACATTGGGATTTTCAATAAGTTAAGAAGTTAATTGTAATATAAACAAAGACGACTGATGTCAGAGGGTTAAAACCATAATATTATTGAAATTACAGTTTTTTTTTGTACCCAGCAATATTAATGAATAGATAATTAAATTGTATTATTATTTTTTACAACATGCAAATATTACTAATACATACCCGCGTCTGCCATATCCTCCACCATATCCAAACTGACGCTTCTCACGGACAAGTTCCTCCTCTTCTTGTTGAGGAACCATGGCAATAACAAGGTGGCGGGCTACAGGGGATACATGGTCAGCAGGGGGAGGTGCTAAGGCATGATCTGGGGCACCAGGGTCGCTCACAGCCAGGGGTTGTACTTGAGGGTTGGCGGCGGCATGACTATAGCTATCCTGAGAGGGCAGCACGATTTCCACACCTGCCAAACACAAATACACGCACTTAATTAAATATCTCACGTTCATTGTGAATTTTGTGACACGCTATAAAAGATTGACCTTTTTTATTGCACGACTGTTTGTTTATTCCAAACCTCCAAGATATATTGCTTAAATTTTAATTTGTTTATTTAGCGTGACATGTTGAAGGATAAATTAGTCTAAAGAAAGAATTCGTACTCCGGATATTGCGCAATGAGATCACTTTCAGTTTCATCAACTCGTGTGCCCTTGACCGTCTGCGACAGGGAAAGTGATGAAGTCGTGAGGAAAACGAAAGTTTTTCAGTCATGAACTTCAAACACACGACTTTATTAATGAAATAATGCATCATAAATTTTTTATGAGATTTTCTATTAATTTACTGCTATTAAAATATTTTGTAATTTTTTTTTCTGAAATTTTTTCTAAGAACTATATAAAATTTATTAAAAGTTGATAGCAAAATTTAATTCAATTTGCATATATAATGATTTCTAAAATATTTGTTTTACTTTCTGGACAGAGTTAAGAATCTCTTTCTTTCAATTAAAATACTCGTTAAATTAATGAGTCAATAAAAAAACTTTATTTCCAACAACTTCAAATACTTTTATCTTCTATCTAATTTGTCTACTTAAATACTGAATTAATATTTCATTTTTTAATACTATAATAAATCAACATTACATTTCAAAACGAACATTTCATGAGTTAAACTAATTTTGTTTTGACATAAGAAAGTAAGTGATAAATGTGTAAAAGGAATTTAAAAAATAAAGAATATTTATTTGTACACTTTAATGCATTCAAATCTGCACTTAAAAAATAATAATGATAATTAAAAAAACAAACACTAAAACTAAATTTATAATTATATAAAAATATATTATTTGCATTAATCTTTAATTAAGATTGAGATCAATATTTATTTGAGGACAATTTAAATTTTTAATTTTATTTAGCACTATACCAACTACCACAGTAAATTTCAAGAATCAGTCTATTCAAAATCGGAGAGCCATAGTTCTCTCAAGAATAAGCGATATAAACAAATCATTCATAAATTTTTTTCTTGGTTATTTTAAAATGTTATAAAATTGAACTTTGATATAAATTTTCTATGATTTTTTATTTTAGAAAACGTATTTTTAAAGTGAGATAACTTTGTGTAAGAAATCCTAGAAAAGAGTGCGTACCTTGTTCCTCGGCTGGTGCTGCTGCTGCTAGAGCTGCTAGGCACACTAAGCCAACGAGGGTTGCTGATGCCACCATGTTGCTGATGTAAAGATCACGAATATTGTGTCCAGTGCAGCTCGGCTCCTCACTTATATACTCGGAGTGGGGGATCCCCCAGTGCTCTACGTGAACGTAAGGAACTCCCACTTACGTGAGCACCTTAACTCAAACCTCCTACCTTATTTTAAAAAAATAAAATCAAAATCCCCCTGGCCACAAAAAAAAAAAAAAAAAAAAATAGCGTCGCCTTGGATGATCCTCTAGAGACCGACCCTGGTAAAATCTTAACTTATAACAATAATAATAAAACTAATTCCGCTACTACTCTAGTTTTACATCACACACTTATCAATTGTTATTGGCAGTGTGTGCGTGACCTTACACTTACATTAACTATATCATGTTGTCACTTACAAAACTGACCTTTGCATTAACATAAGTCGTGTTTTTCTTAATTATTATTAGTTTTATGTTGTCTAGTTTTTAAATTGCTATTTGTTTCTAAATAAACCATGCGTTGAAATCACTGAGAAGTCGTGCGATTATTATAAAATATATTTATATACAAAATAAAAAGAAAATTAAATTGATATATAGCATGAAAAATTATAAGCAGGATGTTTAAAGGCGATAAAAAAGGATTAAAATTATCACGCTATATTCTTCCATTTTTTTTTTTGGAAATTTGTAGAATAAATCGCATGAAGTTATATGTTTATGTCACGATTATGTTTTAGTGCAAAATAATAAAATTTAAATTATGTAAAATTTCTTTTGTTATTGGGTTTATTCAGGATTGTGATGAATCACATCATCTGCTAATACAACTGTGGTATTCACTATTGTACTGTTTTTCGAGTAATGCCGCAATATATTATTATGTAACTTAAAGATATATAATATAATTATATATACTATATAATACTTAATTACATATGATTATTTATTAAGTATTTTATACTGTATTATAAAGCTTTTTTAAGAAGCAACAGTGTGTGTGTGTATAATATATATAATGTTTATAAAAAAGTTTTCATAAGTTTCCAAATGGCAGTAAAAAATTATGTTTTTCAACTGTTCATGGTTCAATTAAATAATAAATAATATTGTCCTTGGTGTAAAAAGAGTCTCGTTTATAAACAAGAAATAGATTAAATCTTTTTTTTTTTTTTTTTAGTTGAAGTGTAAAAGTGAGTGACTTGGAGCGTACAAGGCAACTAAGAACTTTATAAACAAATTATGTTTTTCATTGTTTCTACATACAGAGAGCTTGCTAGTGGTTGGCAACTTATATTCTTCTGGGGAATTCTTTGGGAAACTAATATTACAATAATTTATACTTGTCTTGAATTATAATGCAGTCGACAAGATGATGAATCATCGTTTGATATTTTAATGCGTACGCCAGTGACGTCATTAAAGATGAGCATTGCTTCAGGCTATAAAATTACAAAAATTCTCTTTTTTTTCTCTCTTTTTTTTTCGTATCCGTAAAAAAAATTAATTATAATAATTTATAAAGAACTCAGAGTGAATGTCTTTATTTTCAAACCTTGACTGTTTTAGTCATGTTATTGCACTTTTGCGCAGAAAACATCATCTTTTATAAATACTATAACTTCTTCATCCCTATATATACATATATGTTATGTCCTCGAGTTTTTATTGTTTCCTGGGTTTGTGTTCATCAGTTTGTGTTGTGAGCTATACGGTATTCGATTAGTAGAGGAGATCGAGTAGGTGTGGATGCTTTAGTCTTGGTGACCTTGCTATGTCTCGCCTCTTCGTATATAAAATAAAAATAAGAAAGAAAAGTAAAACGAGCAAGCAAAAAAAAAAAAAGAAAAAAAAAGCAACCTTTTTTTTTCTTTTGACCATTTTCAGGTTGTACAAAAACTATCATTTATATTTACATACTTCATAAATACAAGTAATGCGTTAATCTCTCCTTCAAGGTTATCTAGCAATATTACGATTCAATTTTTAATAACAAATTGATTATAGCCATACATTATATTTTTAATGATTACGTAACATAATATTTATGTAATATAAATACAATATTTAGGGTTTTCCGTTTTTTAAATGACCAAAATTAATTGAGCTTTGTGGTAAATAGAAAGTATTAAAGGACAAAAATATTATTGTGGTAAAATAAATAATTAAATATATGATGAAATAGTTACACTTTTTTTTTCAGTTTTGGCAAATTAGAGAATTTAATAAATCTGATAATTAATAATATATTATTTGGTCGATTCATGGACATTATGTTTGTTTTATATTATATGGAATGTTTTTCAATGATATTTGTATAAATCACTGCAGGATAAATTCAAAATATTTCCTTCATAGTAAAAAATAAAACACACAAGGTTAGGTTTCAATTGTGTTCCTTCAAACTATTTATTTTTATCCAAATTTAGATGATAAACAGTCTGCCAATAAAATTTTGACAGGCATAGTAATTTCACTTTTTGATAAATGTACAATGAAGGCAATACATTCTTTCGTATATCTCTCTGCTTTTTTTTTCTCTCTCTCTCTCTCTCTCTCTCCACAATTTTAGTTTCAATTCTTCAGCTAGGAATTAAGAAAAACAAAACAAAAAAACATGGAAAACATTATATTGATTTTTTTGCAACCTATTTTGGTGTTAAAATATTTAATGAACAATATATTTATCTGCAGCACCTTTAAATAAATGTTTTTTTAGTTTTTTCTTTTGCTGATGTATATACTTAGACTTAAAATATTCATAAAATGTTCAGTAAAACTTCTAATACTTAATACATTGATATAGCTTGTAATTCAAGGGCGATGGCTATTGTATGGTTTGTATTCTGCACGTAGGCCAAAAATGTTTTTGTTAACTGAGAGTCCTCTTTATACTGTCCATGAAAGTCATAGGTCAAAGCAGGGTCACTTTCAAAACCTTAGTTCAAACATTAGTTAGATCAGAAAATGCATCTTCTGTATCCTACAGAGTGAGTGCATACATGTCAAGGCTGAGATAATACACGCTAAATGCATTCATCAAGTATTTATTTTATCTAATGATAAGTTCAATGTACTGCCTCAATGTTATGAATATTTTTTTCTGAACTCGTTGTAAGACATATAGGTGTACTTTTTTTTCTTTCGTCAGGTAAATGTTAATTAATTTTGGTATATATTTTTTTATTATTAAAAAAAAAAAAAATGAAAATAAGAAGAAAGAACAGTAAAACTCACTCTCACTCTCGTTTTCCTTCCCTCCACAGTCCACACGCAATTGTATTGTAACAATAATAAAAGATAATTCAGTCTAGTATATAGAAACATTTAGACACAATAACAAATGAATTATATATATATATATATATATATATATATATATAAATATATATATCATGTCAGTTGATCCAAGTATAATTTTACGACATTATTTGTAGATTAACTATAAAAATATAAAAACTTAAATTTGTGTAATTAATGAAACTATAAAGACATATGTAGGTAAGATCAAAAGATAAAACTCATCATAATGTTTCATTATTATTAATTTATTATTACTAACATAAGTACATTATATTCTGAAGGTTATAAATCAAATTTAATTTCTAAAAAAATGTGTATATATCGAGTAATATTTCCCTATAAAATAATACATGGATACACCCTTCAAACACCTTGAAGACACAAAAATAATACATGGTAGATAAAGGTCACCAAATGCATCCAGGGTCATGTTCCCCTATAATGTAGTTTAGTAAATGTTTTCATATAAAAAGTGATCACTTATTTTCTAACCTTATAATAATATCAAAGTTAATTTCAAGCCACATCAATAAAAAGCGAAGAAATTTTATTATTATAAAATTTGCGTTCTTCACAGTAATATAAAAACGTGCTAAAATAAAATAACTTCTTCCCACAAAATTACCTTGAACCTGCATGCAATTTTCTTGTATATAAAGCCTTTGTACACATTACAAAAAGCAGAAGATTTCAAGGACAAGTACGAAGATTTTTGATACAAAAAATTACATTTTTAATCTAACATTTTGATAATCATTATTCATTTAATGAGTAGGCAGTTTTTTCTTCTCTTTTATAAAAATATATATTATTATATATAAATAGCAAACCCTTAGAGGTACTTTTTTATTCCTCGGTTTAAAAATTATGCAAATAATATAAATATTCCTATAATAATAATAATGGATCTGTGGTATAAAAATAGTAATGTATATAATATCGAAATAAGTAGTAATTTTGCGTATGAGTACACATTCATGGTTTGGAAATTCCCAGGTGTCGGGTGTTAACCTTCACAGAGTCCAAGGTCGAACTCCAGCATCTTCCGCGTGGTGCTCGCTTGACTTGCTTGCGTCTGCCGGGCAGCGAATGCGGAGTGGAGGACCGAGTAAATGTGTGTGTGTGTGTGTGTGTGTGTGTGTGTGTGTGTGTGTGTGTGTGTGTGTGTGTGTATGTGTGTGTGTGTGTGAGAGAGAGAGAGAGAGAGAGAGAGAGAGAGAGAGAGAGAGAGAGAGAGAGAGAGAGAGAGAGTAACCTTGCGAGATGTGCGAGCGAGCAATGCAGTCACTTTATGGAAGATGTTTTTAACTAATAGTGACATTGTCATATAACCTATAAAACCTTTTCATTTTAGCAGAGCCAACACTTTGAATGTGATTGCTGAATGAACATTTGTCATGAAAGTACCATAAATAAAATAATCAAGCAATAAAAAAGAACATAGTATAGTTTTATATTATAATTTTACTTTAAATACTTTAAATTTAATATTCCAGATGTGGTCTTATACTATATATACTAGAAACCACAACCCCAAAACCAAAGTAATTAACAAACAAACAATGAAAGTTCAATTTTTATAAATTACTATTTTCAATACCTCACATGCTTTTTTTTTTCTCTCTCTCTCTCCTATTTATTCTATTACGGTTCAAAAATATTGATCGCACTTTAAAGCACAAGATAATGAAATTCATATTTCTCATACTAATGCACAAATTATAAACTATTATTATCATTATTCATTATTGCTTCATTGTAAGAAAAAAAAAAAACAAAACAAAAAACAAACATACGTAGTGTACATCAATTAAAAAAATAAATAAAATATAACATCTATTTCATGCATATCAAAAACTTAATCCCATGTTTCTTAAGAAAAAAACATATAAAAAATAAAAAATGTTTTGCGGAACGAATTTAGTCAATTTATATTTGTTGGCCAAAAAAAAAAAAAAAAAAATCATTGACAAATAAAGAAGACATAATATACAATATGAAAGACAATATAGATGATACTTCAACATTTATTTCGTACAAACTGTGTTCATATGATGATTCAGAGAGCTTATATACGCCTAAGTTTATTCTCCCCTCTCTCGTCCTTTCTCTTCGCATATTATCTTTGCGGCTTCATTCCAGTCAAACGTTTGATGGCATTTCATTGCAGAAACTAAATACTACTACTTCATTATACCTGTCAACATTCCAGCTCAAGTATATGTAAATAATAATGTATGTATTGTTTGTTGTTAATGGACATCATTGATGAGAATTGCAATTTTTATTATGGACTATTACTACGCAGTTTGGAGGTACTCGTACCTTAATAGGAAATTGTAATCTATTAAAAGTATTTACATAATATTTTAGAATGTGTACTTATGCTTTGATAGTGAAATATTAATTAATAAATATTAATTCAAATATTGAACATTAAGAAACTATTATGGACTTTATTTATGGACTTTATTATGGTCTTTCATGAGGGCCCTTAAAAAAATACTTTCAGTTTTATACTTTATAATAGGCTTGTAAATAGCACAGAGCAAAATCTTTCTGAAAAACTACATTTGTACAAATTGACTTTACTCAAACTCACTACTCAAAGAAATGATGCTTAAAAACAAAACAAAAATCATGACAGAAATAGTATATTATTTATATAATAAAATATGCGTATTATGTAGTTATTCTTCAAAAAGAAGAAGAAGAAAAGCAATCCGTTTGTCGTTGCATTACTACTGGTCCCAGTCTTAACCGGTTGCGTATGACCGATCTTCAAGGGCTGTTTGCAGCCGCGGAGAAATTTTTAATCGATTGCGGCCTCAACCAAGACCATGATCTTGACCTTTTTAGTGGTATTTAGCGGTCGTGTGGACTCGATCTGAAAATTGATATTTTTTCTTAATAAAACTTTGACAGTTAAAAAAGAAAAAAAAAACAAAAAAAAACTATTTTGCTACAATTAAATAATTATAAAAATAATAAAAATAAAGAAGAAAAATTCACACCTAAATTTTTAATCCCATGCAAAAATCTAAAATAAGAAGAGTTCTTATGCCAAGTGTGACGAATATTTGATGTTAGCTCTTGCAGTATCAGATCAGCTATGAAGAAGATTTAACATTTAAGATCCAATTTAATTTGCTAAATAAAACTCTAAATTTTTTAAGTAACGAAAAATTAATATTCATTAATATTTTTTATGAGACCATTTCAAATATGAGTGACACATTGTATCTTATATGTAATTATGTAACAATATGTTTACTAACTCTTATTTTTCCATTGTTACATTCTTATTATTACATTTTTTTTTTTTAATAAAGTAATTTTATTTTAACTTCTCTTCCAATATTCGTAAATATAATGAAATGCATACTAACAGCACAAAGCACTAACAATAATGATGAACCATGAAATTAACAGCACGTAAATTACTTTTAACATTATATGATATATCAATTCTTATTACATTTTCGCAAACACTTGATGTACATTTGAGACTCATAATTAAAATTAAATGAATATTTTTTTTTTATAATATACAAATTAAATACCACGTCTGCTTAACTCTATCAAAATTTAATACTAACAAAATATTTCTACAAACTATGATGATGTGCGCATAGGTTAAAGTCTAAATTACTAAAAGCCTATTTATACCTTCAGAGATATATATATATTGCGATAATGTTATGTATGTGAGTAGTTTAAAGTAATAAATAGTTTTTATTATATTTTGCCATCCAATAAAATATTATTATTAAAAATAATATTTAATGGTATTTAAGTGTTTTTTTTTAATCAATTGAATATATTTATTATTATCACAAATATAAACTAATTAATTATTGGAAGAATGTAATAGTGACTTTGATATTAAAATTATTTAATATTTCTTAACCTGGGCATTAAACAGTTTGACCTCGCTGCAGCGTGGCAATTATCAAAATGCCACTTCGCAAAGTGGTAAAAATGTATTTGCCAGTCCGCGATCTGCTCATATCACAATGACCACTTCGCGAAGTGACTTTTGTTAAAAATCACTCCGTGACGTGGTCAAAATCACAATGTACAAGTGCCGAATTTCGGATCTTGGAAAAAACGTAAAACCACTCCGCGACGTGGTCACTTATTTCAGCCAATGAGCGAATGTGGCAATAGTTGCCAACATTATATATAGAAGTCAATGTGCTTAAATTGATTTCTTAAATTTTGATTTGAACTCTTTATTATTTTATTATTTAAACTAGAGCTAAAACTTGACCTTGCAATACCTAAATTAGCCTAATTTTAAAAGATAAAAGAATGCAAAACGATTGCACGTGTAAGAAACTTGCATAATAACAATGGTGACTGTATTATTATAAGTTGTAATTTTATATCTTTGTAACAGTATGCATGTGTACTGTATGCATGTGTATGCATGTATCAGTCTATAGTGTAATATAAACTGAACATCACGAGTTTCATAAATTTTCATCGCTTCAGTGCGATTATACTGTATCTTGTATCAAATTACTTGAGTTGCATCAAATTTGCACCCTTCACATATTTATAAAATTACTTATGAAAAGAAAAGAAAAAAAAAAAAAAAAAAAAAGGAATAAATAAAATAGCAACAGCATTTTAAAATAATAAAATTTTATAGGTCAAGCTATTTTTATAATTAGCTTTTTCTTTATTATTATTATTTGCATTTTGAGTAAAGTTAAGAAAAAAAAACGGATAATTAATTCTCCATTAAGCCGTCTAGGTTATATAAGCCCAAGTTGCTTTTATTATTATTATTATTAATATTTATTATATTTTTCGTGAATAATAATAATTAAGTTAGTATAAAAATACATGTATTTCAAACTATTTCCTCCTATACGTTATATTATTTTACTTATATATCGCCTCCATTACGCCTGCAATTTTATTCTTATATGCAACCCGCAGAACAGATATGCTCAAAAAGTTGCATAACTTACAGGCGTTTTTGAGGTTGTTAACTATAGATAATAGATGGCGGTAGTATTAAAATAAAATTTTGTATAGTGTTTAGTGCTGTCAGCTGGCGGGGAGGCGTGGATTTGTTTCGGCTAAAGTGGAGGAATTTCTCAGGCCTACTTTGGATCGTGTGTGTATAAATATCATGTGAAGGACATTCTAAAGCCGGTGTGCATATAGAGAGCAAGAAGTGTAGAGATTACTTGTGTTCGTGTGTAGATTTTTTTGTTTGATATAACATCAATTAACATTATGGCAGGTGAGTACAAACATCAAAATTACCGGCACGCCTACTTTTTTGTCAGCCAAATAAGAACCTCGAGTTATGAATTAAAAAAGCTTTGCCCACATTTAAACAATTTCGAATATATCAAAAATTTCATATTTTATGTGACTCTTGTAGACGTAAATTGATGGGATAATTGGGATGGCATTTTATTTCATTTTTAAGAAGCTTCATTGTGTGTGTTATCGTTATTAAACTAGGAAATCTTTTAGAGGTCAGACAAGGTCGTCACAAAAATTTTAACCATCCACAAATTTTAATTTAGATTTGGTGCGTATTTTTTAAGTATCAGCCTTGAGTTGACAACTCCCTATGGTCATTTCCACTTTGGGTATGTTATTTATGTTCATCATATGTATTATGTCGAACCCAGCCGGGTTTTGTCAGCCTTCATCATTTTTCTGCAATGGCCAAAAATCTAAAAGCCGCATTTGTGCGTTTCAGTAGTAAAGTAGTATACGTATACTGACCCGATCAAATTACAATTAATTCATAATTATAATTTAAATACGAGATCCAGAACCTAGAAATGACCCGTTCCTCATCTATCAATTTTATTGTTTTAATTTTACTTATAATATTATTTTTCACTTCACTTTACAAGAAAGTTTCAAACCTCGTGGTCTCAAGCGTGTGTGAAGACCAAGAATGCGTCACGTGGACCAAAAGTGATCCAAACCACGCCCCCAGAATGTGACATGCTCATGCTTTTATTTATAATTACTTATCTCTGTTTTTCATTCAAGATTTTAGTAATTTACAGACGTCATAATACTATATTTTATATTGAATTTTTCGAGCTATAGGTATCATAAAAATATTATGATAACGAAATACACATTTTCTATTGGAACAGAACTCTCTATAATTACAGAACCCGTTACATAGCAGAGAGCAATAATTGTAAAATAATAATATTCATAAAAAAATGACAGAGTTATGAAACAAATTGAAGTTCTTTTGAGCTGCGCCACAATAAAAAGTATAAATATAAATGAAATTTAACGAATGAACAAAAATATGTGAAATATTACGAGTCAGCAGTATACTTGTACTCAGGATTTTTTTTTTCCCCATGTACCGAAATGAAATGAATAACCTGCAATTTTAGTGATGCTTTTCAGTCTATAGTTGTGCAGGTTTTTCATTTCCTTGCGGTACATAATAATATATACTGTACCTATATTATTGTTTATCAATTATCATTCATATATACAGAAATCCAACCAAGGCCTAGGCCTTATCGGTTGGTTTTAGTTATTTAATACATAAACTTTACACATTAAATCATCTATTTAAATGAAAAAAAAAAAAAAAAAAAAAAAAAAAAAACTTCTTACTGGAAAAAAAAAATAAAGATAGATTTAAATTGCTTAGCAAGTCCATAGTGTGAAAAGTATTATGTCAGTTGAGCAATGTTAGAGGGGTGTGAAAAAAAAAAGTAGAAGTAGAAGAAGTGACAAATTAATTAGTATGATAGCTTGAAAAGTGAGTTTGTAGCTAAAAGGTTCTGTATACTTGCTGTAATTGAATCTTTCTATTGTATGAAATTGTACATGACGTACGTATGTACAGTAGTTAAAATTATAACCGGTTGTTTCTCTGCGTAACACAAGTACCTAAGAACAAAAAAAAAAAAAAAAAAAAAAAAAAAAAAAAAAAAAAAAAACGAACGAACGAACACTTAAATAGAAAATAGCTTTAGACCTCTTTTTTATATCTATAATACTATAATGTAATCTAGGGTAATCTAACAATCATTTTTATTTTATTACGTAAATTTGGATATCGAATTGTTCTGCAATGCCTTTGCTACTTGTAAAATGTATTCATAATAGTAGTGTGTATTCATAGTTGTGTAAAACTTCATCCTAAATGTGGAAATCTCACATATTTGTATCGAGCAGTAGGTTATATAATTTAATTCACTATACGAGCACGATGTATTGCCATAAGGCAATGGCTCTTATTGTTGGAGAGCGCTATCAAATCCCAGGTGGTACGGGAAAACTTAAGGGTCACTAGCTTCTTATCATTTATTGTGAGACTTTTTTTTTTTTTTTTTTTTTTTTTTAAAAAACTGCCACCTAGGCTACAAAAAACTGAATGAGGGATATTGGATACAATTTTTACGTGTTTTAAGTTAATAAAAATTTTCATCATCGGTAACATCCATTGGATAAAACTTATTTACATGACACATGCAGTGTCTCTGTACTGTACTGTACAGTACAGTAAGTACACGAGGAGGCTCGTGTAGCTTAAGTTACCTTCATCGTCTACTGCACAAGACGTTTGTTTGTCGCGGCCTAGTTAATTGTCGTGCCTTTAGTCTGTGCAAGAGGGATTATTTCTCTACTCCGAGATCCACTATGTGTAGAAATCTGCATTTATGTTTTGGATTACGTTTAAGTTTGTCTAGAAATTAGTAACTTATACAAATGAATATTTATATTTTTATAGTACACTCCTTTTTTAATTTTGTGATTATTGTAAGATATCCAAAAAGTGATTTTACACGAAGGTTTTACATTAAATGCCTATTTTGATGGCTCTGCATTTACAATTGCATTTCATAAAATTAAAAAAAATATATATATATATACTACAACAATAAAAAAAAAAAAAAAATCAAGACATCACAGATTTTTAAATAGATGTACATACATGTACCTATAGTAATGCTTAGTGTAGTGTATTTTGTTTGCTTAAGTTGATAGATTTCAACTGTGTGGGTCATTATATCATGTTAGTTGTAAATTATCTTAAACGCACAGTGAATTTAAATTAATGTATCCAATTTTAAGCTTTGTTTTATACAAATTCAAAGAAAAAAATATTAACTTTTACTTAAAATATTGAAAGATAATAAAGAAGGAGAGTAAGAAAATGTACATTATTCATAAATGATAAATATTATGAGAGCAGTCGAGTTTCAACTATAGTACAGTATACACTACAGAGTACTCGTTATTATTTTTGATTGTGCGTGGGCCAATAAAAAGTGGGCCAATTCTGGTTCAGCCTTGCTTGCTTTACGACCTCGTGACCTGTCAAGTCAGTTAATCAGCTGCCTTCATGCTCATAGTACGCAGGCTGGCACTTCGATCTGTTTCCCACAGAGGGTGGACTGCTTAATTATTGCTTCTTCAATGAAGTTTAAATCTAGCAGGCCCCACAACCAGCATTTATTGACGAATTAGTCACAAACTTGGCTTCAAGCAACTACGCAAGAATATTATCTAACTTTTTTTTTTTAACACTTCCTAAGCTTTAGCGATATCATTATTATCTTTTTTTTTTTTCCTAATATATTTTTAAGATAATTAACTGATAAGCATTTTATTATTATACTATCCATGAGCTGGTCGTTAGATTTTAAGTGAATACAAAAGGAGTGAAAGAGAGAGAAGCGATGTATTTTTTGTGAGAACGTTTATCTGCTCACAGGGATAAAAAAAAAAGACTTTCACTGCGTTAAAAAACTAATGCACTTTATACTTACAATCCCTTTTGTATTAAGCCTATTTCATCTGACACTTCACATATTTAAATATTCAATTCAAGTGTAACTTAACCCCAGCTTGCAATGCAAGCAAGATCTTAAGTGGAGCTTTCTATGACATGGTATTATGTGTGTAATCCAAGAAGTATCTTTTACTGTTTAAGTCACTGACTTTACTATTTTTTTTTTTTTTTTTACTATTTTACTCTGATGCATTCATATGAAGACTTCAAGCTTCAATGAAAGTAATGCTTCATAGTTTATAAGTAAATTATTATCATCAACGTTTATTAATTGTAAATAGTGACTAGACCAACGCTTAATGTACAACAATGTTACTAAATGAACTGCCTTCAATTAAATTTAATTCTTATTATTCTTAAAATAATAATAATAAAATAAACATGGTATTTTCATAAGTCAATATGGAAGACCTTTTCTGTCATGCTGTGACTGTACCATTAAAAATCATTTAATAAAGTTAATACTGAGAGAGAGAGATTAAAAGTATGAAAACAATATTAATAAAGAGAGCATAAAGTGATTGCGTACAATTATTATTTCTTAAACGTAAAGTATTATTTTCTTCAGGGGGCGTGATAAGAAACCTGAGAGGCGCTAAGAAGTTCATGGTCTAGCGCCGGCAAAGTTACTCTCTCTCTCTCTCTCTCTCTCTCTCTCTCTCTCTCTCTCTCTCTCTCTTTATTCGCGAGCGATATCGCACGCTAGTTCGTATCTCTAAGTTTAGAGCGTACGCTATATACGCAAGTCGGATCAACGTAGTGGCTATTTTGAGCTGCACTGCCTATAGCATGGCCAACTCACATGTTACTAAATACTGGCACGCCCGCGCTTCTAAAAAACGCAAAAACACATTAATTGTATGTAACAGAATCTTTTGTCACAGTTATTTGAGAAGCTGCTCCATATTTACATCTCAACTGCTAATCTTAGACAGATATTGATTAAATAATAAGTGCATGATATTCCAATACGAGGCGTATATAAATAAAAAAAATTGGCCACCTGATGATTGAAAGAATATAATATAATAAATAAATGTAGATTTAAACTGAAAAAATGAGGAAGACGAAAACAAAATTTGGGGGGATATTTTAGTTCATATTCTAAAAGAAAAAGAGAACATTGTCCTGAATCGATTGATACTGTATACGTGAACTTCTAAATTTTGAGTTCAATAAGTATTTTTAATAAATTTTTTAAAATCAAAAAATGACGCCACGGTCTTTGGCATAGAAAAAAATTGCCGAAGGTGTTGATGTTTTGCGACTTTATAAAATTACTTAAAATGCGTAACGATCTCAAACATTAGAAATTTGCAAATCCATCGATTCAGGACGATGTCCTCTTTTAGAATATATATATATATATATATTTATATATACATTAAAATTACCCCCTACTTTTTAATTTTTTTTTGTGATCTTCCTTCTTATATACAATTATGCACCTAAAATAAATAACAATCCCAATAATTATTAATTTACTGCAGCATATATAATATTATACTAATTATGCAATACACAGCAGGAATGAAAACGCCAAATTGTTGTAATACTGTACACACTACAGTACACTGTATATACTTGTATTTACTAGTTTCTTGTTAGGTAATAAAGCTATGATGCTTTGCAAAATCCTTCAATTTTTGTAGGCAATAAATAATACGACTGACAATGCAAAGGATCTGTCTTTAACCAAACAATTAATTACGCGATTTTTTTTTTTCTCAAATTGATTTTTATTAGCATTTTATCAAAATTCATTACATGAAAATTTTAGCACCCAAAAAATGTATGCTATCATTGCTATGTATAATGCAGACAAAACTTTGGTATGACTATGAAAACCGGTATTATAGAGAGAACAGGTTGGCGCTTAGAATTTAGCACCATCGCCGTGCGCGCAACTTCTTGGTGTCTATACGGTGTGCTCCATCCTCTGCATCTATAGCTTAGCGTGGGTCATAGAATAACTGTTATTATTGACGAATTTTTTTTGTATAGTCAAATTTAGTATTCTCTAAGTTATGCTAATTTTGATCTGTTTGAATAAAATCGTGAGTAATTATATACGTCAAAGAACAAAAATAAAAAGCCGGGATACAATTAAAATTTAAACAAAAAGTAATAAAAGTATATTATATATATAAAATGTTATGTTTATTTGTTTTGTTTTTTTCATAGTATTGTCCGCGCAAACAATTTCGAGATCTAAATTTACTTTGATATAAAAGCGCAGTCATTAAAACCCCAGAGAGTGATCCGCAGCCGGCCACTTGGCCACTTTATATCACACGCCTCGAGAACCTTTCGCTATTTATACGTGAAGTTGTGTGCGGTTTCTCGTGCATTTCTCTCACCATGCACGATTTGTAATGTCTAGGCGAGCAGCGAGCGAGCGTCTGAGCAGTAATCTTTTACTTCGCTGAATTCCAATATGATGCACATATGCTTGCCTACTATACTCTCTCTAGATAACATATCGCTCGCTAAGTGTGCAACACTAAAATACTAAAAATAACATTGAGTTCACATCTTGAGCGTTTCTGTTTGTGGCAAAGTAATAAATATAAGATAATTTCTAAAATTATTTTACCAAATAATATAATATACATTATATAATATGCCTTTAGCTTAAAAAGAAATATTAAAAGTTCAATTGATTATAAAATAATAATATGAATGACAACAAAATATTGAAACAATTGTCTTTAGTTGAACTTATAACGGTTTATATTAAATGGGTGAAAAGTATAAAAATTAAAACTTAATTAAATTTTCCACACTATAAATACAACACTTGGTGATCAGTGATGTCACGATCAGTATTATTTGGTACCAAGGCTAAAATTGCTTTAAAAATAATTATAAAAGCTATAAATAAACATTCAACTTGCGCATTTTGCTGATGCACTGTGAATAAATGTAATCAATGCGATAAGTGAAAGCCAGAAGAATTCAAAATAAAAAGTAATGCCGCGCTTCACGCCCCACTAGATGTATTGAAAATTTATTTTTTATCTTATATTTCATTGTCTTAAAAATAGATTTTATTTGTCTAAACCTAAAATCTGTAAGACTTGCTATTGAGTACACTACATTAAATTTGTTAATTTTAAATACAATTAACTAACCGCAGTTAATAAACTTATTGTTTTTACAGAACAATGAAAATGCATTTTGCACATTTTACGTCATATAACAATAAAGAATGCTGCATTATAATTAAAATAAATAAAAAAATACCCAAACTTTAAATTATTATTACTTACGGAAAAAAAAAATATATGGAATTAATAATTTAGGTTGGTTTGTAGTTTAAATTAAGTTTTAGATAATAGATGCTATTGCAGAAGCGTATTCAGACCCCCCGCCCCTCCCTGTTAGGTCTGAAAAAGCATGAGTACAGGGCGGTGTTTCCTCCCTTGACCCATGCTTGACCAATGTTCACTACAGGCAGAACACTCCCCCCCCCCCCCTTGTCAGAAAATCCTGGCTACGCTACTATGATAGTGTATGAAAAGTGATGCTAATAATAAAATAAAAGTTATAGCTGTTATACTTATGTCAGTTTCTTGTATTTGCTTAGAGTCCAGCCAGGCTTGGGTGACCCTGGCCACCAATGATTCTTACAGTTTGGGTGCCATGGTGTTGGCACACTCGTTACGTCGTGTGGGCACCACTCGTCGCCTTGTTGTTATGATCACACATGGTGTTACCCTCTCTATGCAGTAAGTATCTCATGAAATACTTTCTAATCTTAACAGAATCAAATAATATAAATCATACTGCAGAGTGAATAAAATGAGTTAATTATTTTACTAGGGAGCAACTGCGCTCAGTATTTGATGATGTGCGCATGGTAGATGTGCTGGACTCCCAAGATGCAGTTAACTTGGCACTGCTCGCTCGTCCTGACCTCGGGATCACATTCACCAAGCTGCACTGCTGGAGACTTACCAATTATACCAAGTGTGTCTTCCTTGATGCCGATACCTTGGTGAGGATAAATAGATATCACTGTCAGCCTCTATAGATAACATATTCTTGCAGTTCATTTTCCTTAAGATAACTAAAATACTATTATAGTTTATTTGTTTTTAACTTACATATTAATTAATTAAACAAATTCCAATGTGCACTGCAGGTGTTGCAGCCTTGTGACGAGCTGTTTGACCGAGAAGAGCTCTCCGCAGCCCCAGACCCTGGCTGGCCTGATATTTTCAACTCTGGAGTGTTTGTTTACACACCAAGTGAATCTACATACCAGGCCCTCCTCTCACTTGCGCTCACCACAGGCAGCTTTGATGGTCAGTGTTCCAGATCTTGTCATATAATTTCATAAATAAAACAATGTGTCTATAATTAAAGGTGGAGACCAGGGACTGCTCAATACATATTTCTCAGACTGGGCAACAAGAGATATCAACCGACATCTGCCTTTCCTTTACAACATGTGTTCACCATCATTCTACTCCTATCTGCCAGCATTTAAGCAGTAAGTATACTAACAAAATTATAATATTTTCATAAAAATTTTGTATCAGCAATTAATATTTCAACTTAAAAAAAAAAAAAAAAAAAAAAAAAAAAAAAAAAAAACGAGTGTAATGTGCAGTCTTTCTTTTTGGTTTTCTTTTAATGTTAAATTCTGTGTTTTACTCAGGTTTGGAGAAGGTGTAAAAATTGCTCATTTTATTGGTCCCAATAAGCCATGGAGTCAGTACTTTGACAGTGAAACCCGGCAAGTACGCCCTGCCCGAGGAGCTGAACATCTCAAGTATCTACTGCAGTTTTGGTGGGATCTGTTCTGTGCTCACGTGCACCCACACCTCAAAGTAGACATGGTAAGTAGCTTCATCAAGACATCACTTGTCATGATGTAACCATACTATATAAATACATGTATCTTTCTTTCTCTGTGCAAGCCTGATGCCCCTCAGGCAAAGGAAAATACTAGTTGTGATTTTACACAACCTGACGAGCAACAGGTAACCATGTTAGAGAAGTTTATTATAGTTATATTGTATACTAGGTGGTGGATTTGTATATTTGCACAATTTTAGAATTTAATGCTTTTGTATTATTTTATAGGCCCTAGGAAATTTAGATCAAACAAAGTTAAAATATCAACTGATAAAAGTTCAAGCGGGGAAATAAATTGTCCTTATAAAATCAAAATATAAATCATTAAGGCAATTGCCTTGTAAATATAATTATTTCTGTGGTTGTGTGTTATTTTATATTGTCTTTTTGCACAAATTACTCCCTAATTTTTTTATTATTGTGTTTTATGAATGAATTAATTGTTTATTTCTTTATTCATTTTGTTTTAAAATTAGTAATTTTCAATAAGACTTTAATTTTTTGCAACTATATGTTTTCATTGCACTGTATACTACTTAAAACTTTTGTTGCTAGCTTTGTAAAATATATAAAACACATTGCCAGATTTGAGAGGGTGGAAAGAAAGGGAGTGGAGTATACCAATCCTTACATAAATTTGACTTGCTCAAATAAGTTGGCATACATTTTCTTTAACAAAAAGCTAGCTCTATGCTAATCAATTCCACAAAATATCTTAAATTTCCTTTTTTACATAATATTATTAATATCTAAATTCAACTCCCTTATTTCCACTGATCTATAATCTAATCCACAATAATTACTAAGAAATTTTATATTAAAATAAAAATTCTTGGTAGTTTTTTTGTTTTTTTTTTCACTATTTTTTTACAATAATAAACTTGTTTCTTTTTTTAACATAATCTCCCTTTGTTTATAAATAATATTATTTCTTTTCTTAATTATTGTACATACTGTGCATGCCTGCAGAGTCACAGAAATCTCATCTTACCTCAACTAGGTCCATTTACGGCTGACTCTTTTTATCTCCCACCCTCTGAACCTATACAAGAACCTCCTCCTCATTTAGAACAATATCATGAACCTCCAAGATACCCTTTAGATCATTTTAATAAACCACTGAAGCCTATAGTTCCTCTTGATAACCTACCTGAATTACCACCTTATAATCCCCACCATCAGTCATATTCTTCATCTCAAAGCAATTGGGATAATAATGGCAATCCTCCTCCAGTTCCTGAACCCTGTAACAATAACCCCCCTCATTGTGAACCTACTCCAGTTCCTGAACCTTGTAACAATAACCCCCCTCAATGTGAACCTCCTCCAGAAATCCCAAGCTCCCAGTCATGTGACAGCTCAAATCATACAGATTCCCCTCGACCCCCCTCACCCTCATCCTCTCCCGATGTGCAGACACCTCAGCTTCACATGGACAATAATAAACCGCAAGTAAGTATTGTGTCATTGTCTCCCTGTACATATCACTTGTTACATTGTATCAATATAACTACATCCATCTCATCTCATGGATCATATTGATATTAATGGCAAGTGAGTTTTAAGCCTTTTTTCTTTTTTCTTTTAATATTTAATTTGCATGGAATTGATTAGCATGGAATGCATGTGTATTTTAGCATGATACAAACATCAATGTATTATTATATATATGCTTGTGTATACAGTAGTGCAAAGTATTTATATATTGGATAGAAAAAAAAGGGGGAAGCTTTTTGTAGCTTTAGTGATTGATTATTGGTGCCTATGTGTATTAGTTTGTACAAATGATTTATTTGTAAATTTGTAAATTATCATTTCATTAAAAATAATTCTTTTTCCAGTTATGGCAACATCTTAAGTAATAAAAAAATTCAGAATTATTATAATAATGATAAGAGACTTTTTTTTCCAGAAATATAAAGAAAAAAAGAGTCAATATTGTTAAAATCTCAATTATAACTAACATAACATTTCAGTTGATTGCTTGCAATTGACCATACATGTGTATTATGGTTGAGGTATGAGGGTAAAATATTTTTAGTTGCTAACAAGGTTGATGTTGATGACTATAGGCGGGATTGGCATCAGCTTTCTCTCAGATGACAATGGGCTCTCCTTCACCAGCAGCCACAGTGGAAATGCAAGAACATCTTCGTCGTGCAGCTTGGGAACAAGGCAATGCTGATTATATGGGAGCAGATGCCTTTGACAAAATCTGGAGTAAAATTATGGACACTGTATCACAAGCTCCTGCCTCTTCCTCAACTGCAGGCTCCTCAGAGACAAAGTAAAATAAAAATAAAAGTCATATATATACATGTCTTATGAGTCCTCCAGCTTTTCTCTGCCTGCATTACTTCATGGGGTTGAAATAAATTATTATGATAAAATATTATTTATCATATTATACATTAGACATCTACAATTTTTAGCAGTTAAATTATATAATATTGTCATATCTTAACCCTTTGTCGAGTTAAGTTTTGTAAAGCAGAGACTAAAATGACATTTACAATAATATCAATTTAAATAATGTATAGCATTATGAAAATAAGCACATTTATTAAAAGAAATATAAATTTATAGTTAAACAGAAATATTTTTTAAACTGTACAAGGTCATATATGAGATGTAAGATTATGAAAAGAGACTTATACCTTGTTTTGTATTGCATGAAGAAAGAAATCAATTTTGTTTTCCTATTGTCAAATAATGACAGTATATTTTCTTTTTATTTGAAATTGTCATTCAATGCTTTCAATTTAAGGCAAAAGATAAGAAAATAAGTAATATGTGCTTACTTATTAGTTCTCGTTGCTCAAATAATATTATGTTTAACATCATTATTTTCATTGCTTATTGACTAATAAAGGAGCAACTGTATTTAGGCCGCCTTTAAGCAATTTCCCTCATATCCACTTCCGTTTTGACGTACTGCACATGCGTATAGTAGGTACAAATGGAAGCGGATGTATCTGAAATCAATTAAAAGTCGGCCTCAAAACTGTTGTTTCTTTATTAGTAATTCATATTATTTTGTTGCAACCATCAATGTTTTAATGTAATTCTTTTATGTTTCCTATAAATCTGCTTTAATATTTGCCATATTATAATTATTAAGCAATTGGTTTTTGGTTTTTATTTGTCAGCTTTGTAAGCTACATCTGATGCATTTTTTTTTTTTTTTTTTTTTCAATTTTGCTGGCATTATATTGGTGAAAGTTTCATACTGCCTGATTTAAAGTTACTACTTTTAAACTTGCTATAAATTTATCTAGTCTACACCAATTGAAGATATAAGAAATAGCATTGTTATATTATCAGCAGTCTGCATTATTAATAATTTTTAAGCACAAAACAAAAATTATATGAAAACTAGCCATTTATATTATATCACATAGCATTTAATGCTATGCTTATGATTATAATTTTTTTGTTTTAAATTATATTAAAAATACTCTTTTTACATAGAACTGAATAGATTAAAAAAAAAAGTACTTGTGCCATAATGTGTTTTTGGTGTTAGTTTTGTGCCAGAGTTTATCTACAGTATATGTACCTATGAAGTGTTATAAGTAAAATCTGGTTTTATGGAAAAAAATAAAATATATACCTACTATTGCCTGTTTTCAAATCTATCGTGTATTATTCATTTTTTTTTTTTAAATGAACCCTTTACTCTTTTTGAGAGAAAAATATTTATGTATAAGTAGTTATATTACGGGAAAAAATTAGATGTGCATGAAATAATTACACTATTTAGAGGGTAATTAAATTTTTATTTTAATATCTGAAAGTATAAAAATACATTTTGACGATATAATTCTGAAAAATTATATAGGCCTACATATAATATTTTATACAAGTAACTCAAATTCAACAGTAAATAAAATTGCTTTTTTAACATGCAATTGATAGGAAAAAAAAAAAAATAATAATAACATGCAAATATTGATATATCCAATCAATAGATTTAACATTTTGTACTTACAGCTAGGAAATTTATAAATTATTGGATTATTTAAGTAAGCAGAGTATAAATATTTTTGCTGATATAACTAAAGAATAAAGAATAAAAAAAAAAAAGCAATAAAAAAGTGATAAAAAAAAAATAAAAATACCAATAAGGCTATTGTAAGCTTACAATATCAAGCATAATCATTTTTTAACTCCCTTTAAATTATTAGCCTTAAACTTAGAAGTGATAAAACTATTGTACAGCTTTGACTAAAAGTTCCCGAACAATTTGTAAATTTGTATAGGATAGGAAACCACACTTCTATGTTATATTTATGAGAAAACGCAGCGGCCGCCGCTGCCCCGTGCAGGAACTTTTGTCCAGAGCTGCATTTGTTATAATAATTATGTGACGTTTTTGCTAATTAATTTACTTTTGTAAGCCAAAAAAAAACTCTAATTAATTAACTAATCTCTATTTGCTTACGAGCTTCTAGTTCATACCACCGTGCATACGGCGCACTATGCGTCATATTTTGGCCTGGGTTTGAATATTTTTCTCTCTCTTTTGCGGGGTCCCTGAACTAAGCTCATTATCTCCCATTCCCCAAAAATCTTTTACCTCTCTTTTTTATGTGTTTCTATCTATCTTTTAATTATCAACCTATCGCAAAGTCGATTTTTTCCTAATTATATAATTATAAAAGGATATACAATTAGGCAATTAAAAATATTTAAAACTCTGGTTACCCATCCCATCACTTTGGGTTTTGGAATATCCCTCCCCCTCCACCACATACAAGCAGAAAACACATATTTCATCTAAAAAAATGCTGTATAAAAATAATTTGCTATTCTTTTCTTTTATAATTATTAACTTAAGAAATATGCATTAAACACACTTTCTACTATAACTTAATTTTAAAGATAAATTTGGCACATAAATGAGTAAATAGCACCTTGTAGTGTTAACTTATTCTATACCTGTACCCCCTATCTATTTTTCTAATGATGAGGAATGTAAATCACAAGACGTTTGAATTTTCAATCACGACCAAACTGGTGTGTGTCTTGAGGTCTATCTATACGATAAACAGACTCAGCAAGCCCAAGGTATGCCAAGTAATGAGCATTTTCTGGTTCTGTATCAATGTGATAATGGCCTGCCTCCCCGTGGTGACTAAAACTGTGGAAGTGTTGCACTCTCAAGTCCAAGCCCTGTAACAGTTCATTATCTAATAAATTATACCATATAGTGCAAGGTGTTTTTGAAAGATATCGTCATTTCTGAATTTGTTTGATCTCAAATAATAATACAGAAAATTTGGATTTCAAGAAAATATCATTGTCACAAAATCAACAGGTTTAACATTGAAATGCCAATGTTGGGGCTGTTGTGGATCTGATGATACAAAGAATTGAAAGTGTTACATCATGGCTTCTTCAATGTTAGATAATGAAAAGAACTGTTCATTGACTCAAATATGATGACTCAAAGCCCTTCCGTAGCCCCATGGTAGCCCCTCAAACTTGCACTCATCCTGCGAGATATGCAACCCGCTACAACATTTTCTATAGTAAAGCCATAACTATGACGTAAAAGATACGAGAAGGCAGGGACGTACGCAAGGGGGGAGGGGTTTCCGGGTCCGGACCCCCCCCCCCCCCCGTCAGGTCCGAGGAGGAAATTTTTTTGAGGTTAAAAATAGCAACTTTGAAAAAAAAAAAAAAAAAAAAAAAAAAAAACGCGTCTTTGGTGCCAAAGTTTTGTTTTCTTTTTGGTATCAAAACTAACTAATTTATTAATAAAATTGTGATTTTATTTAACATGGTGGTATTATGTAAGCATTGTGATGTTTAAGTATTCCCTTAAACTAAAATGAAAAAAATGTTGACCCCCTTACTATTTTTTGAAATTTGAAAGCCATAATGGTAACAACTACCGATGATAAAAAATATACATAGCATTTGACCAGTTTATTAAATTAAAATTAAATCAAATAATTCGTCATGTCCGGTCATGTCATTATTCAAAAACCAAAAACATTGAATTTAAATAATTGGGGGATCACGCTCAAAAATTTCTCTGATATAAAGTCTATACAATTTGATTATCATAGAGTTTGTAACTTAACGCCTTTTTTACACAGGAAGATTTAATGAAAGTGTTGAGTGGTCTGGGAAACCAAAGATCCGGGATCGAGTCTCGGTCGAGCCGAATTCCTTTTCAATATCAGTTTGCTGCTTATCCTTTATAACACGGTGTAACACGAAAGCCAAACACTTTCAATTTGATTATCAATATATTATATTTTTTTAGGGTACGTTACCTTACCTGATCACTAAAAATATTTAATTTACTGATAATCAAATTGTATATTAAAGGCTTTGAATCAGAGAAATATTTTGAGCGTGGTTATGAAATAAATAAAAATAATATATTATTTATTTATTTTTGATCTGTTTTACCTTTGAAAAATATTGTATTATTGCTTCTTTTTTTTTCCTGCCTTTCTAACTTTAAATTTAACCATCACGGTATATCTCACTTTTCAAATTTTGAAAATGAAAATTTTGAATTGCATGTTTTTCCTCATTTTGTCCAAACGTATTTTTTTCCCCGTCAGTGAATTTTTTACTACAGAATATTTCATTTCATTTTCTTCAATTAACATGTTGCAGGCCCCTATTTTTTTTAAATTACTAGTTACTCAAAAAAATAAAATCGTACAAATAAAAAAAAAAAAATAAAAAAAAGTTTGCTAAAAGTATTTCAAAGTTGGAAAAAAAGTGAATATTAAATTGTTTATTGCATTATAGGATTGTAATTATAAAACTAAAAAGTTGACCACGTATTTTTTTTTTTAGACCATTTGAAAGTTAGTTTAAAGCAACTGATGATAAAAATTGAGCCGAGTTACTTATTTATTTTAAAATTTTCAAACAACTCAATTACATGAAGGAAATAAAAAATAAATTCTAGAGTATGAAATGTTATGTTGTTGTAATACCGTATGAAAATGCTATAATATTTGATGGAGCAATGCGTTTAATATGGATACAGTATTTTCATATGACAATGATTCAAATTTTGTATCACGCATTATTGTCTGTAGTTGCACCATTCTATGACTAAAAATATACTAAAAAGGGGTACCGAATCACATATTTTTACATTTAAATTTCAAAAATTTCTTGCAGGGGTATCCCCCACACCCCCAGCAGGGGGGTGTCCCCCCCTGCACCCCCCCTCAGTATGGTGGGCTTGGACCCCCCCCCCCCCCCCCCCCCGTGACAAAATCCTGCGTACGTCCCTGCGAGAAGGGTTGCATATCTCGGTCATCGCTGGTCAGCGCTGGGTCATCATATGTGAGATTATGAACAGTTCTTCTCATTATCTAACATTGAAGAAGACATGTTGTAACCCCTGAACTTTCTCTTTAAGATAAAATTTAAGGTTTTTCAAACATTTTTGAATACAGTATAGAATTTTTTTTTTTCAAGAGAAAACACCATTTAAATAAGTAGTATGCACGAAAAAACATATTAAACAAAAACGTACTGGATCAGTGGAAACTAACGTTCCGACGGCAATCAGTGGTGCAGACATGTTGTAGAACTTGAGCCAGTTGTTGAGCTGTTCATCGTTAGTTATTGGTACTTTAGAGAAATCGCGCATCACATGTTGCTTAGCTTTGCCTTCTTTCATTACAAATACACCTCCAAGACCTGGCAAATTAACAAATCAACTAGAGACCTACATTTCATTTGATTGCATATTATAAAAACTGAAACTGCAATAAAATTACATTTTTGTGAGGAAGTGAATATTTTCTTAAATGATGTCACTTACCAACTGCCTGTTTTCCATAGTGTGTTTCTAATGTGTTCCTGACACTAGCAATGAAGTCATCTCCCCCTATTCTATTTTTACACTCAATTTCCAGAACCTAAGCATCACAGAATTAAACATCATTATTATAATTCACTATGTACAGCTCTAGCCAAAAGTTCCCGAACGGGGCAGTGGCGGCCGCTGCGTTTTCTCATAAAGATAACATAGGGTGGTTGTGGGTTGCCTTTGCAAATTTTTCGGGAACTTTTGGCCAGAGCTGTACCACTTAAAATAATATCTGTTACGTGCCTTGCCAGGCAATCCTTCACTGCAGTACAGGTTACCAAGTAGAGCATTCCGTGTCTCTTGCAGGGGAAGTTTCTCGGCAACACAATGCTCATCATCCCCCACCACTTTTGCAATCCAGGTGTCATTTTTCACTGGCTCCTCTCCAGACACCTCCAGGTTGACAACCATCTGTAACATATATCAGTAGAAAAACTGTATTATTACGCCATAGTGGTCTCAGAGGAATGTATGATCACCTCACAGTTGGTGCCTGCATGTGGCCAAGGCCCTGCTCCTGCTCCAATAATGAAAGCTTTCTGAGGCATGCCAACCAACGTGCCAAAGTGTCTCATGTCATACAGTCGTTCTCTTTTTACAAGAGGCAGTAGATAAGGAACACCACCTACTTCAATTAACCTAGGATTGCCTCCAAGACCTTAAAATATAAATTTTATTATTATCAAATTTATAACATGTACAGTACTGTATACGTGCATCTATATTTGAGATGAATTTTATTATGAACAAGTACGACGTACAGTATATTGTACATAAACATACCTTCACAAGCAAGTGTAAATGGTTGCTTGGTTAAATTGGGACAGTCAGTAACGGCCACTTCCACTTCAACATAATTACTTTTTAGGCCATTCTTCAAGACTAAAAAAAAAAAAAAAAAAAAAAGTACAATATGTATGATAATTAGTACAGTAAATGAAATCATCAGTGCTTCATTATAATGCGTGTATGAAGACTCATCCCAATGATGTTCATTTTGTCAAATTTGTGTTATTTACAGTTTATGCATGCAAGACATTCAGATAATGTATGTATGTACATACATTCGTTTTAATTAACGCTGGGTTACGTCGGGTTACGTACGTACATACCTTCACAAATATCAGTTAGTTTTGGACAAAAAAGTTCTTTACTTTCTACATTTAGTTTATCTTTTGGAATTACACTCATTTTTACACAAAGGGAGAAAATAAAGAAAATAGGTATAAATCCCGAAGAAAAATTCAACAGCTGCCTTTTGTTGACGTTTGACGTCAATAAAGTGAAGTTGACAACATATAACGACGACTTCAGTTTTACCCCGCCCTCTTTTGAAAGCATTTGCGTATTTAGTTTTTTGGACATCTTCACGTTGTTAGTAGAGTCCACCATCAACCACGTGTGTTGTTTTTGTCGTGCTGTGTTTTTATAACACGGCTTTAAAATGGGACAAAAAAAGAAAATTGGAAAACACAGAAAAGATAAATACTACCAGTTAGCAAAAGAGACCGGTAAGAATATCTCTTTTGTATATTATTTTTCTGGAAGGGTTTCATTAACATAAAATTTGCAGGTTACAGATCTCGAGCCTCGTTTAAGCTCATTCAGCTGAACAGAAAATTTGGCTTTCTGCAGAAATCTCGAGTTTTAATTGACCTTTGTGCTGCGCCAGGAGGATGGATGCAAGTCGCCAAACAAAATATGCCCGTGTCCAGCGTGGTGATAGGTATGTAGAAATGCTTAAAGTGTGTGTTAAATTAGCTTTTTCTAATGGTCCACCGATGGACATACCGGTATTTCTAGGTTGTCTTCTAGAAAGAACGAAGGTTTGAGTTTTTATTTTTTTCTAGGTGTGGATTTATTTCCTATCAAACCTGTGCCTGGGTGCTTGGCTGTAATAGAAGATATTACTACAGAGAAATGTAAACAAACACTGCAAAGAGAACTGAAAACATGGAAAGCAGACGTCGTGCTCAACGATGGTGCACCAAATATTGGTGAGTATGTACATATATGTAAAATAACTGTGCACAAGTTTTACTTGGTAAGTCCAGTGGCTCCTTCTGACAGGCTTTTATGAGAAAATAATACATACGGTATCATACGATATGGCATACCAATGTCATGTCATCATCATCATACGTTATATGTTTCAATTTTATAGTCATTTGCCTCAATTATCATTCTAGGTAAAAACTGGCTGTTTGATGCACATCAGCAGTCTCTGCTTACTCTGAGTGCTGCCAAGCTTGCCTCACAATTTCTTAAGCCAGGTGGCTGGTTCATATCTAAAGTCTTCAGATCAAAAGACTACAATGCACTTATTTGGATTCTTAAACAACTCTTCAAAAAGGTAAAACTGAAACACCAATATTTATAAACTTTATGTTTCAAGTAAAATGAAAATTAAATAAACATATTCTAATGTTTTAGGTCCACTCTACAAAACCTCAAGCCTCCCGTAATGAATCTGCTGAGATTTTTGTTGTCTGCCAAGGTTTTATAGCGCCAGATAAATTAGATGCTCGTTTCTTTGACCCAAAGCATGTGTTTGAAGAACTTGAACTTGAACCTAAGAATCCCAACAGCATTTTCCACCCTGAAAAACAGAAGAAGCCTAAGGCTGAGGGTTACCCTGAGGGAGTGTCATCTATGCACAAATCCATTCCCGCATCACAGTTCATTGCAGTAGAAGATCCTGTTGATATCCTTCAAGTTGCTACAGAGGTATGTTAACAATATTTTTAATGCTTATATCTTTCATATGATTGTTTATTCTGATTTGCTTTTAGATTGTGATAGACAATGATGCCATTGCTAATCATCCAAAAACAACAACTGAACTTAAAGCATGTTTAAAAGATATCAAGGTGCTTGGTCGTAAAGATTTGCGTATGATCATGAACTGGAGTGCAGCAGTGAAGGCAAGTCTTGCTCCACCTGAAGTTCCACCCACTGAAGAGGCAAAACCTGAGGAGGAGGAAGATGAAGACACAATCATTGCAAAGCAACTTGCAGAGCTTAAGGTAAAGTATAAATCTTTGTGTGTTTGAAGTTATTTTACTGAATATTTGATTTATATTTCAGGAAGAAGAACGTCGTGAGCTAAAACGGAAGAAAAAAACTGTATTGAAGGAAAGGAGAAAATTACAGGAACGTCTTAACCTTAAAATGGTTGTCAAAGATGATGGACCAACTCACACAGAAGGAGAAGATATGTTTGCTCTCAAAACGGTTCAATCTAAAAAGGTACAGTACCCAAGCATTTTTAATTTTAAAGTACTTAATGTATGTTTATTATTATTATTATTTTTAATTAGGCCCATTTTTTTTAACTATTCAAATTAATTTTTTTACAGGATCTAGAAACATTAGATGATCAGATCCCAGATGAATTAGCTTCTGATGAGGAAGAAGCGAAGGAGCCAACAAAGAAGACGATGGCTTATGATCCTAAAGCTTCCAGGCTTGACAGTTCGGGAACGTAAGTACTGAACATCTCTGTGTAGTTAAAGGAATAGACCAGAGAAAAACATAAGCATTTATATCACAAAACACTGGATGGGATTTACATAAATAACATTAGTTTGTCTCAAAACCCAACAGTAGCCCCGTAGCAGTGATCAGAAAATTCGATTTATGCAACCCGCACAACATTTTCATACTAATTTTTGCATATTTCTGACGTCATAAACATGAATTTTTATGAAATTTGCATACTTTACAGTTTTTTCACGCTCTCTCATGAGGCTACGTTAACATTTTAGTAAAAAGTCATCAGTTTTGAAGATCCCATTTCGTGATTATTCATTACAAAGCACATGTTGTTTTAGGTGGTCTATGGCTTTAATATTTTTCTGATACATATTTTTGTTCCAGGTTCTACAAGGAAAGTGATAGTGAGGCAAGTGATGGAGAAGATAATGATGCCAGCCACCTCTATGATACGAAATTAGAAGAAGGATTGGGTGAATATATTTTTATTTTATAAATTACATTGTTAAGTTCTTTCAGTTTTGTAGGTCTAATCCATACTGTCTTGCTCATGTAATTAATTTGTGATATTATGTGTCAGGTTTGAGCGATTCTGAGCTTAGTTTTGAGGAAGACAGTGGCCAGTCCTCAGCAGGTAGTGACGAAGAAGGTGACGATGACGAGCAGCCACAGCAGCAACATCCACTGCTCACTGACCTTGATACCCGCTCAAAGACACAGAGAAGAGTGCAGAGAGCCCAGCTCTGGTTTGAGAAGGTAAGAGGAGCAATTGTTTTTACTCTGAAGATACATATAATATATAAGATACTGTACCTTAGTTAGCACTTAAATGCTATTTATGAAAGATGTCCGTGTTTGCCTTATTGATGGTATTGTTTTGCTTGTTAGGATATATTCCAAGGTATTGAAACAGAAGCCGATGAAGATCTAGAGTTGGATGCTCTGGCTAAGGAATTGCAGGATAAGGGAGGCAAAATTATTGGCCAAAGTGAAGAGGAGAGTTCAGATGATGATTCAGGAGAGGAGTCTGGCTCAGAGCAAGAGCAAGTGGAGGACTCTGGGGATGACTCAGCCAGTGATTATGACATGCCCCTCCCACCAGTAAACAAGAATAACAAAAGACCTGCACCTGACAAATCTGATAGAAAGGCAGGATTTCAAGTTGTGCCTCAAGAAGGTTAGTTTCAACCCTGAACTTAAGCATGCCATTTTATTATTATTATTATTTTATACAGTAAGGTACAAGAAGTTAACAGGCTCAAATTGGGTCCTCTGGGGCCAGTCAGCAATTAAAATAAAGGGCACCATATGGGGAGGCCAAATAGATAAAACATAAAAATGCTATATATTTTTTTACCTTTGGGGGGGGGGGGGGGGGGGAATTGCTGGAAGTCAATCAGCATATGCAAACCTTTTCGTATGGCCTTTTCGTGTGTTCATCCCTATAGGGTGGCTTCATTCATGTTAAAGTCGATGTCATAAGTGAGTACTAAATAGCATTGGCCGGTATAGGAAAATGGCACATTTTGCCAGTTTAAAAATACTTTGCAATTTTTTTGAGAGCATTGATGCTGTCAACAGGTTGTATTAATACTGTACCTCAAGTATGCAAGAAAAATAATAATGACCAAAAAAATAGCTAATTTTCATAAGAAAGTAGCCAAAAACTACGTTTGTCCTATGCTTAGCAATGTTACTCATTGCTCAAGAAGAGCATCGAAAAGCATTCAGAATGACGTCATGCGTACACATCCTATAATACAAAATATAATGTTGAATTGCATCACTAAATTATTATGAGCTTGATTACCTAAAATTTGCTTTCAAGCATAAATTTACACAGAATCTTAATAAATGAAAATATTTCAGCACCCCTTGGCGTAAAACGAATGAAATTGGATGAGCAAGGGCTGGCCATGGGAGGCATGATTGCAACATCTCGTAAGAAAAGACGTGACTTTGAAGATGCAGGCTGGCACAGGTTTGCATTTAATGATGAACACCTACCAGACTGGTTTGTCGAGGATGAGAAGAAACATCACAAGAAAGAGGTTCCTGTGTCCAAGGTAAGCCATCAGTCTTCAAGGTTTCATGATTTTATCTAGAATAAAATTGAATTATCTAATGTGACATACAATTTAATAGGAAATGGTAGATGAAATGAGAAAGAGAGCACAGGAATTAAATGCCAGACCAATCAAGAAAGTGATTGAAGCAAAGGCTCGTAAGAAGAAGCGTGTTGTCAAAAAACTGGAGAGGGCAAAGAAGAAGGTGGAAGCTGTTATGGAGAATCCAGAAGTTCCTGACAGAGAAAAAGCTAGACAAGTGAAACAGTGAGTATCTGACACTAACTCTTAAAAGTCATTATAACACTAGAAATTACATCTTTTTCTCTATCAACAATCTACAAATGTGTGCATATTTGTGTTTAATTAATTTTTATTTATTTATTTTATTTAATAAACACAATGCGTGTACAACATACATCTAAACATTCAATATATTAAAAAACGAGACTCATAAACATTACATATAATAATATCAAAATCAAATAACAGCATTATACATGCCGAGGAGCATGCTCTAATCACTCTAATATTTTCTGTCATGTGTTATTATTATTAATTCTTTAACAAGTATAAATTAATCAATCTTAGAAAATTGTGTTATGCCCACTATGACTAAGGAAATTAAAACAGTGTAATACTCTTTAGCAGTCTTCTATACTTATGTATTTAATTATTGAAGTGGTCATACACAACATTGAAAAAAACAAAAAAAAAAACTACTGTATAGGTCTATATTAATAATATAATATAGGTATTGTTACTCATTATCACTTCTTATAAAGAATGTATCAAATTGCAATGTCTGATAAATGATAATACCCTTGAAATTATAATTTATTGTTTAGCAGTGTACCTAACTCATGGTTTCCTTTTTCTTACCAGGTTGTATAAAAAGGCAGCAGTAAAGAAACCTGAAGTGACATATGTGGTGTCACGAAGACATACAACCGGCAAAAGAGGGGGGCGACCACCAGGAGTGAAGGGACCTTACAAAGTAGTTGACCCTAGGTTAAAGAAGGACACAAGAGGCAAAACTGTTCGAGCCAAGAGGGGGAAAAAAGGTGGTAAAGTAGGCAAAGGCAAGAAAGCTCCAAGACCTTTGTCCAAGGGGAAGAATAGGAGGCCAAAATAAATGTATAATATCAAACATTTAGATTGTAAGGATTATGGAAATTGTAATTATCATGAGAATTATTGCAAAATAAACAAGTTAATTATAAATACATTGATGTACTGTACAAATTTTCTTGAAGTTTCCTTCTAAATCCTTCCAAAAATAAGTTAAAAAAAAAAAAAAATAAAAAGTATTTGACAATAGAATACTAATGCTGTTCGTAGCCCGTTCTCTGCTCCTAAAATAACGATCAACTGTGGTTATTCAAATGGAATGCACAATTTTTGGTGCAAGAGAACAGGGTTTACGAAGAACATTACTGCAACAGGGGATAGTGAAAAAATAAACAAATAGAAAGTCCAGTACTACACTAAAAATATGCAAGCAGACGACTTTTTGTTCCTGTCTTGATTTGACATATTATTGTATTATGTTTTCTTAAGAGGGATTGAAACAACTCTTGCTCTAGTATGAAGTTTTGTTGGGACTAACATTTTTATTGTAGTTTACTGAGCCTCTGTATTTGTTTTCATAAATTTCATGGCAATTGGATGAAAATAAAAATAATTTTTTGAATGAAAATCAGGAAAACAAAAACTTTGAGGCTCAGTCAGCTACAGAAAAAAATTGCAGCATCAAGAAAAATTCTAAGCCGAGTAATAGTTGCTTCATGTCCCTACATGAAAGCATGTTAAATCAAGACAAGAACACAAAGTGGTATGCTAGCACCTTTTTAGTATTGTTGTTCTTCAAGTTTGTTTTTTCACTAAACCTACTTTTGCGGCTTTGTATTATTTTGAATCTCTGAGCTAATTGAATATATAAATTATGATATAAGAAAATATTCATATGAAACGGTAGTAAAGCCTAGCAAGGGTGTTAATATAATTAAAAATGTGTAATTATTGAACTAATAATGATCAGCGATAGTAAGATTTCTTACTGATAGTATAAGTATAGGACAACTTTTATGACTATAATTATGTTGTTGCTATTCCTGTATCCTTTTATTTTACTTTATAAAAAAAAAAGATCATTTTTGCCAATTTATTTAAAAGAAACGTTTTGATTAATGCAGGTAATAACTAATAATATAATTGAAATAAAAACTTATAATATAGTTATTTTTATTTAGGCATCACAGAATATTAGTATTTATTATGTATATAAAAATCATAGTTAAGGTTCAAGTTTTACACAATTAAAGTTTCACAATTGGATTGATAAGCCATTGCCTTGGGCCAATAATATGTTTGTTTTATGTTGTATCACTTTGTTCCACTCGTGGATCAATTAACTTCATACACATGTCAACAAATTCTGTGAAGATTGGCTCCTGCATTGCAGCCTCCATGACGCCTCTGGCATTAGATGCAGTGTCTACTGTCCTCAACATGGTTTGAAGGTGGGGATTGCCGAGCACAGCTCGTAATTCTGCACTCTCACCTAAAATAGTTACATTAAATAAAATTATGAATGCTAGTTAGTAAAATAATTAGAATGAATAAGATCAAAATCAAAAGTAGTTTGTAGTACACACAGAGGTTACATCAGCCTCTTATTTACAATACGCAATAAAAATAATACAGTCAACCACAGTGAAATTGAAAGCCAATCACAGACTCGCTTTTAAGTGCTCTGTGTCCTGTGTCTATAGCGAGATAGGGAAAAGTGAAAGTGAAAGCTTGCACATGATTGGAGTATCAATATCACCCCGGTTGACTGAACACTATATTATTTAACATAACATTATTAGGTAACAATAAGTTATATCACAGAGAAGACTACAGAGATATCAGGTATAACCAAATTTGATGTCGCTGAGAGTGGGGAGTGTTTCTAAGCAGTCGTGTCCCCGACTACAAGAGGGCTCTGATTGTTTTCTATGTTATAAAACATAGTTATGTTATATAACTATATTATATTCTATATGTTATATGTTATATAACATAGAAAACAATTAGAGCCCTCTTGTAGTCGGGGAGACACGACTGCTTAGAAAAACTAGTAAACACTCCCCACTCTCAGCGACATCAATTTGCTTATACGTATAATACCTGATATCTCTGTAGTCTTCTCTGTGGTTATATCTTTTACATAGTCTTTAAATAATAATAATAAATGAAGTTTTACCAAGCAAGGCTAGTTTTTCAGGTGAAACTGTGTCCTCTGTGGGAAACTGCAGAGGATCTGAATTGTTTTGATTGTGAGAAGATACTGTATTTTTTGTGTTACTGTTGGTGTTTGGCACAGCAGCTTTGCAATTAGGGCTGCTTTTGTGGGTCTTGCAGCATTCTACCGAACAACTGAAACAAAAAGATGGAAATTTAATTATGTATGATGATGCATGCATACAGTACAGTACATGTGAAAATGATGCAAGTAGCTATAGTATGTATTGTACATATGTATAAATGCGTACTTGGGACTGTACATAATATAATTAGATTTATACATCTGTATGTATAAGGAGGAAGCAAGTGAAGTATGTCAGGATAGGAAGTTGTGGAGATCTATCACTGGGTCAGGATAAAACATCTGTGTTGTTGGCTTACCCCGAAAGGGATAAGCGTCACGATAAGTTATGTACAGTACATATGTATAACAGTACATATAAGGGAGTTATATATTAATTTATTAATATCAGTATATATATATATATATATAACAAAAACTTTATGAAGATATAAAGAAATTGTGATTGTGTATTAACATAAAATATGCATAGAGAGGACATAAATAAGATTAAAAAGCTTTATGGAAAACTTACTATGGACTCCGGCAGACAGGACATTTATATTTAGCTTCCTTTTCTCTGCACACTTCACACTTGCTCGTAGATATCATTTTTCTACTTAACAACTATTTGATGAAAAATCAGAAAATATGTATTTAAATTGCGAGTTAATCGTTTTATGCGGCTTAAAAATACTTAGTTTACGACAATTTATAATACTTCATTCACAACCCAAGTGTGTTGACAAACAACAGCTGCCTCTTTTCCTATTGGTCAACTCTTACGCACACGGATGAAGATTGGTCCATTTAAAAAAGCGCAAAAAATTAAAATATCTACAATGTTCAGGAGATACGAGGAGATACGAGGAGATATAAATCCGCATAAATCGCATAAATACACGACAGATAAAAACTATTTACTACTTTTTTCCAATATATTATATTGAAGAGACACACAAAAAGGTTTTCATTTTTTCCATGGATTTTAACAATATTTTGACCGCAGACCGCAGCAGATGTGATGGAAACATTGGAAACACACATCAGACATCACGATAGATTTTTTTAATTTTTCAGCATAAGTTTGTATATTCGTTTGTATTGCCTTCAATGTCATGTGCATCAAATTTCAAATCAATTTGAAATTTGGTACACATGACATGCTACTGAATACAATACAAACTTGTATAAGTTTTGCTAAAAAAAAAAAAAAAAAAAAAAAAAAATTCATCACATTAATCCTTGAATAATTTCATAATTCCCTATAGCGGGAATGTCAGATTGAATGTGCTACACTTCAGCACATGGAGAAGACTGCAGGAACTATAAGTGATCTGCTGCAAATCATATCTTGCTTCTAGTTCTTGCAAACTTCTCCAGTTGCTTAAGAAGCGTGCATTCAGTCTGACATTTCTGCTATAGGAGATGTATAAGCTATACTGTGTTATACAAGCAGTGTGTGTAACAAAAGATTACAATTAACATCAATATTATATAAAAGGAGGAGCCAACAAAAGAAAATCTTCATATTAGTGCTGTAATAGCAATATTTATTTAGATAAGAGTATAAAATTTTTAACAAAAATTAAACATAACAAAAAAAGATGTTCTAAATAGAATCACAGCTAAACATCATGAACAAACACCTTAGAAATTGACAATTCAACTTTCTTGATTTAGACATTAATGCTATTGGATTTCAGGCATTATAAACCCCTATAAACTATTATAAACTCAAAAAGTAAAAGTTGCAATTCATAAAAATAAAATAAAAAATATATTTTTTTAAAACATATATAAGTAAACATCATTGGACGTATACATAGTTGATACACAGTATGCATTATAACTTAATCTGTAATAAAAAATAAAATAAAAAATTCCAAAACCAAACACAGATCAGTTATTAAAAATTATACCTTTATTAGTTGCAGGTTGATAGGAGAGCAATTTAGTTTACATGAAGAAATATATTTCAATGTTGTTGCGAGCAATATGTGTGCAACTCGTTTTTTGTCACTCAAAGCAATATGTGTAAGTCGAGCGCCATCTCCATTACATTCGGAAACAACGCACACATTTTGCTTAGCGTGACAAAAACGAGTTACACATATTGCTACCCGTGACAAATGACGAAATATACATTTTGCATTGCGTGGCAAAAAACGAGTTACATATATTGCTCGCAACAACATCGATTTGCACTATGCAATCAAATTTATTGCACATTAAAAAATATAGCAAATAACGTGTAAGCGTATATGATTTTAAATAACAAATAAGTTTATTGCCCAATGAATTTGCTAGAGGATACATCAAAAGGTGTTAAATAGATACTCTACTTATGCAATTTTAAACTTTATGATAACAAAAATACAAATATATAGATATGTTTTATAATATTATTGCACCAAAATGTATATACTGTGGTTTCTTTCTTATGCTTTGAGTCAAGGGCCTATACATTCTAATCTCACTGATTTTTTTTTTATAATAATAATAATGAAAGCTGATGTACAGCTTACATAATTGGAAGAAAATGCTTAATTACTATATTTGAGTCATCAATAGAAGAATTCTCAATCCACCAAAATTTTTGTATGTTTCATATATTCAAATAATATAATAAATGCATTCACGATTGTTACATTTTATCTGACATATATATGACATATAGCTTTGAGCTTTATAATGTAGGTATTGAATTATGTATTATGGTTTTATGAAAATGTGCATGGCATTGTGCATGCTATGCTGACAAAATATTTTAAAGAAAACATTTAAAATTTTAGTCCCTGATAGAAATTGACCATACCATATACCTAACAGTAATGGTTTAGTTTCCTTATCTGATTACAATATTGTGTACGAAGAGGACCCTGATGCCACTGTATTAAATCTGACATTCAAGTATCATTATTATAAAAATTCAAAGTCTTAAATAGATGCAAGACCATTAGATACATATTATATAAGGAGACTAATGATGTTCATAAACCCTGTTCTTTACTCAAAAAATATGCACAATTCAGCATTAAATTATCAACTTTTTTTTTTCTCTTTTTTTTCTCTTTTTTTTTTTTTTTTTTAGAGTACAAAAAACAGTACATACGAACACCATTAACATTAAAATGAACAAGGGTTTCAAAAACTACATTCTTATACAAATGTTTACAAATGAGCCAGCTCAATATAATGTATCAAAGAAAAGTAAGATAATAAAAAATCATAACAATATTTGTGTGATGTAATTAATTGACACTTACGGTATATAATTAATATATCTTATGTAACATTTCAAACAATAAGCCTTTAACCTCTGGTCTAAAATAATTCAAACGTATAAAAAATAATGCTTTCTCATAATTTTTTTAGAGAAGGTAGGTTAACAACTATATCTCACAAGTTGAATGGTTACAAAATTTAATAATTAACATGATGTTAAGATAATATGTTAATTTTAAGTTTTGGTTTGGTAAAAAACATGCATAGATGATGAAATAATTAAGTTATTCCATTTTAAAACTTACATTTTGAATGACAAATATTAAAAAAAAAAAAAAAAAAAAAAAAAACTTTTTCAATTGTTGTGGTAGTTTTAAAATTTGTAAATTAATCATAATAAAATTTAAAATGATTGCGAAAATTAAGTTCTGTAACTGACTATTTTTGGCCCAAGATGATAACCTACTTCTTTACTTATAATTAAGTTTTTGGCAAAGAGAAAGATATAAAGAGAAGTGAAATCTATGATTGTATACAGTACAGTCTGGTATATTTTTCACTGGCAAGTGCATTAAATATAACGTTATATATATTTCATTAAAGCTACAATGTAAAATTGAATTGTAAAATTTGTATTTACGAGAAAAAATGAGCAATCTGTACCAATAAAAAATGTATATAAATTGGTACATATTACGAAGAAGGAAGAAAAGTTGATATATGTGTGAAAAAGAGTGATGTATAAAGTTTGTATATAAGAAACTTTAGTATTTTGCCTTAAGTAAAGGTTCAATACTGGTATGGAAAGAATCATGCACAGGTTTTGCATTCAAAGGACTTTGCATTGCAGATTCTATAAGACGTTCATACACCTGTCCATCATAGGCACCCAGAGCAGAGCCAAGAATCTCATCTCGGAAGTCAAAACTGTCGACAAGGCCAACTGCATTGGGACGTAGGTCTGCCAGGAGACGGCTCTGCCACTCTATCAACTCTGTCACATCACTGCCTCGCATGGTCGTGTGCTGTGAAACATAGTAAACTTCAAGCAATTATCATGGATAAAAAAAAAAAAAAAAAATGCCACGCTTAAAAAAAAAAAAAGAAAAAAGAAAGAAAGAAATTATGTTAACCTACTAAAACTGATGATATTTTATTATTTTGAATTAGGGGGGGGGGGGGGGTAAATGTGATGCATTTTTTTATTGTTGTTTTTTTAAAACAAGGTAAGCTAAAAGCAGTGTAGCAAATAGGCCTAAACATTATTGTAATGTAAAAACACATCACAATCAAGATTACGGTATGAAAATTAAGATGATGATCACAATCAAAGGATAGAAGATAGATTGTATAGAAAGAAATAAGTAGAAGTGAGTGAAACCAATACAAAAAAGTGATTTCACTGTAAGGAAAATTGAAATGATTTCATTAATCTACTAAATAAGTCTAACATAAGCATAACCCATCTGAACTAACCAGTAAGAAGTCCCCTGTGCGCAGAAGAGTCCAGTACACAGCATACAGTTGACAAAGTTGTTCCATGACTTTCCGTAGGTCCTGGCTGAGGTCGTTCATGCCAGTACGTACTGAGTCAACATATCGTGCCACCAAGAAAGCACGACAGTGAGACTCTGCTGCTTGAGTCAGCTGTACAGACACTTGATTCCATGCATCTTCAGGAGATAGGCCAGATGCTGCTCCTTTATCAAGAAGATCAGCACATATTTTTATCTGAAATTACAATTAGCGTGTTATAAAATAACCAAACAAACAAAAATGCAAAATTAATTACATAAGAACTGAGGATAATCCAAGGTATAATGACTAGCAAAACAAACATTTATGTCTCTCTCTCCCCTATTTATTTTAAAATGTGTGGTCTACCAGATAACTAGAAAAGCAAACATTACCGGCCCTGTGGCACAGTGTTAGCTTGCCTGTGATGCTGGTGACTCACACATGATAACAAATTGATGGTTTTTACACAGCAATGTGTTTGATGTCAGATGTTGATAGCATGTCTAAGTATGTTATATCACTGTGTTGTTATATCACTGTACAGCTGACATTCACCAACATGAATGTAAGCTGTATGTGCCAAAGAGGTTATATAGATAGAGAGGTAAGCCCTATATGTTAATAACATTGAGCTCTCTGTGCCGCCAAAGAATATATGCTCAAAGATACGTGTTAAAAATCAGTGCTGGACTATGGCAGACGAAGCATGATTGGCGGTCACCGCTTTGTTTACATCGCACCATCCAAACAGGGCCGCTGAGCTCAGGCGTGGGCGGGGTTAGCTCTAGCATGGCGGAAAGCGCACTCAGATTCCAATACTGAGCATGAGACCGCAGTGAGAGCTACCCTCACCTCTCTATCTATAATAACTCTATGGTATGTGCATGCAGTTTTATGTAAAAAAAAAAAAAAAAAAAAAAAAATCCATATACACCTCTGTCATAAGACTGGACAATAGCAATAACCACCGCTGCTACCTTCCCAACCTTTCAATATCCAATCTTCAACCTATTTCTCAACATTCCCCCGAAGAGTAGTCTGAACCCAATTTCCTTCTGATTCTAAAGCCTACGGTTTAATTGCTTTTTAGCCTGCTTCTGTCACTGCTGAAGAGTCGTTGAAAAGACACGAATCCAGTAGGCCAGACAAAAACTGTATATATTTTCTAATCAACTAATATTTTATGCTTATATTATTATTGTTGAATTGTGTTAAGTGATTTTCAAAATTATCGTTTTTATTGCTTTTTAGCAAGACCAGAAAATTACAGGTTTCTATAAGTAAATATATTTTTTCACCTTGCCAAGCGCCACTTGTCTGAATCCTTGCACAAGCCCATCCAGCGTGTTTGACCAGGGCTGCACAGTGTCAACGGACTGGGAGAGATATGCCACTGTCGGGGTGAGCTTCTCCTGCACAACATAACATTTTGCCTGGGTCAATAAACAAAGCATACCTTATCTTCTCTTATGCTTTCATAATGAGCTCTCTTATGGTTTTGGCTATTATAGCTCTTTGATTTTTTTATTAATATTTTAATTAAAAAATAAAGGCTAAAAAAATGCCAAGAAAATACTTTGACTAATATTCATTGATTGATTGATTGATTGATTGATTGATTGATTCATTCATTCATTCATTCATTCATTCATTCATTCATTCATTCATTCATTCATTCATTCATTCATTCATTCATTCATTCATTCATCCCCCCCCCCCCCCCCCCCATTTGTCAACATTTGTTTGCATCATTTTTAGAGTAAAACTTTCTGCCATAAATTGTAGTGCTAAATGCTAATAGTTATTATTCTCTATCAAAAAAGAAGTTGTAGGGTGCACTTGGATGATGGATCTAGAGTATGAAGATATAAGTGAACTTGGTACATAATTGTAAATTTATGTGGAGATTGCACTTTGAATCTTGGTTATCAATCATGAACGAGTGCATCAAGGCTATTGTGATATAGAAACTAAAGGTCACAAAATTCTTAAAATGATAACTAATAAATTCTATTATTATCAAATGATACACATAATATATTAGTGCTGATCATGATAAGATAAACATCATACTGTATTCTCTCACTTACCCCAGCGCGTGCTTTGGTCCAATATTTCATGAGTGCCCTGGCAGTCTGCAGTAACATAACTGTGTTCTCACCCTCGTACGTATTAGTAGCTGTGACGAGGCCATATATATTGGGCAAGTTGCTGCAGGACATGTAGCCGTGGCCACCGCATGCCAGACGTACTGTCTCCACGGCATGGGCAGCGTCAGCAGTGCATACAGCTTTCAGACAGCATGACAGAGCATGGAGCTGCAAAGATGACAATACATGTTCTACTGTCCAAAACAATAATATACCATTACACATACAAAACATCAACAGTTACTACATTTCTCCCAAAATTACTTCAAGCGGATACAGTGTAAAGTCAACTGTGATTGGGTAGCTCTCTGATTGGTTAAGCACCCCGGATACAGCCTTTGGCGGGAACGACCTTGTTTTGGTCAGTGTTGAGTTTTATATTTAAATGCAGGGTATAATGAAAAAATAAGTACCGGTAATATTACAAATATTAGAAAATATACAAGAAAAGTTCAAGAAATGTAACTTTATGGTAACCTAATAAATTATGCTTTATTTTTTTATTGCACGCTTGAAAAAAAATGCACAAAAATTTAGAAACTTATAAAGTTTATAATGTATTATTGTGAAAATGTATAATAATAATAATACATTTAAAATAATGTTAATTTGAAAATAATTTAGCTTTTATTAAAAAAGTGTCTATGACCTATTTTTAAAGCAATTTAAGAAATGATTTCTGTAGAATATAAATACATTATTGTTGTATAAAATAAGAAGACACATATATGCTTCAAAGAAGTAAAAACAGTTGAGTCATTAGTTGTAATGAGAAGCTTTTCTCAACACAAATTTGACCTACATTATGCTCCAATGATTTTATACAAAAATAACATAAAGATGTATTGATCAGTGCTCAACAATTTTCATATAAGTTATTACTGGGGCCCACACCAACCTCTGGCAATTCCTCCAGGTCTCCGAGGTCCATCTTGGCAGTCACTTCATTGTACATGTCCCAGAGCCATGCAGCAGCCAGACGGAATGCAAATGAGAAGGCGACATAAGGCAGCAGCTTGTATTGCTGTGTTTGATAGTCGAGAATCTGAGGTTCCCGCTCACTGAAATCAGGATATAATGCAATATGTAAATATGTATGTAATAAAAGTACTCTCTCTCTCTCTCTCCATATTAATTCTTACAAAGTAACACATGGCGCGTAATGATAATCAAAAGATTTGATGGAAAATCACATAGATGAGGAACAATTGATGAATGGAAGATAGTAACAAGCTTAGACTGTGAGAGGGATGCAATTGTTTTGAATAAATAAAAATCTAACCCATATTAAAATCCCCCCCCCCCCCCCCCATTTAAAAAAATGTTGTGATAGTATTTATACGTACTATCACATAGTATGTATAGTATGTTGTAGTATTGTGATAATACCATTTAATTCCAGCACATGTCTTTCTTATAATTTTTCTTATAAGAATAACATTAAAATTTTAATTTAGTGCCAGATTTTGAATAGTAAAATATATTGTTCATGTAGTGAAAATGAAAACAAGAAGATGGAAAGACAGAAAAATAAATAAATAAAATATAAATAAAAAGAGGATAAATTTTTAGTAATTTTATAAATATTTTTTAAACGTTTTTTTTTTTTTTTTTTAGTGTTTACATTTAAAATTCCAGAAATATGATATTTATGTTCACAGTTCACTCATTGGTAAACATAATACCATATATCTAAATGTATATAACGTAACTCACCCTGGTTTCATTTCTGACTGTCTCCTGACAGCACTGTATCGTACTGCAATGGTGACAGCCTTGCTGAGGTACACTGCGACGTCTTGAACCAGCACCACTCTCACAAACATCATGGTCCCATACGTCAGCTTGCTGCTGGGAGACTTCACAAAAGTCCCATCCTGTATGAAAAAAACATGTATTTATACATAGCAGACATGTGGTAACATTATGGACATATCAATATTGTCAAAAATATATCAGTAAGTTTAATACAAATGACATGCAATCAAATATATGGAAAATATTGCATCATGTGAACAAGCCTTTACTTGTATACTTACAGGCAGCACTTGAGCATTTTTCATTAGCATCTGGTTACGAGGAATCAGAACTTTGTTTAAAGCTAAGAAGCCATTGTTAGTGGCATTCATCCCAAGCTTACGTCCAATTTCACCAATTCTGATACCTAACGAGAAGAGAGAGAAAAAAAAGGTTCAAATTATGTGTTTATGTTAATTGAGAATTTGTGTGCCTACCAGGCATTGGTCTGTGTGTTTTCTCATCACGTAGTTGCACAATGAAGGGTTGAATACCGTGACACTCTCCTTTAGTGTAGAGTTGAGCAACAACAACAGCATAGTTGGCAGTGTGGCCCACTAAAATTAAATGTTATTAAAATCTTCTTTTTTTTTTTTTTTTTTTTTTTTTTTTTTTTTTTTTTTGTAAACTTGCTAGGCACTTACATCCGCCAGGCCACCACTTGTATGATGTCAGTGTCGGGCTATTCAACTCAAACTGTTCAGTTTCAGGTTTGAACGTTGCTGTCGTTTCAAGAGCTCGAATGTTTGTTCCGTGGCCAAGCTCAGTCTGAAATAAAAACACGCTTGAGATATTGTTCTGTTAACAATTAAGTAAAAACTTATAGTCATACCTGAGCATATGTTCCTAAGATCCTACAGTCCCATGCTTGGCTAATCCAGTGAGCAGCTTGCTGTGGTGTACCTTGACCCATTAATGTTGGAACAAACATTACATAATGCAAAGTCAAGGGGTTACCATCTTTGAAAATAGCACCACCGAGGGCTCCTCCGAGAAGTTGTCTAAAAATACAAGGGAAAAAAAAGTATGTATAACACCACACATAAAAATAAAACATTATCATCATATTTTAAATAAAGCACATATATGAAATATAATTTTAATTTGTATGTATGTACCTATAACTTTCCATAGAGCCTCCCTTTTCTTGCAAGTCTTTAATTTTACGGAAGAGGATACAAGCTTTTCGTAAGCCATTACGATATTGGTCTTCATGACTCAACAGCTCTGATGGTACAGTGTCTCTTAATTCAGGAATGTTCAGGAAGTAATCCTCTGAAATCAAGTAATTTTACAGTTAGATGCATAGACAAAATAATCAGGTCAAAAGGTAATCATGCATTGAAATTATGCTGATTATAAGGACAATAACGTTAGGTATGTTTTTAGAAAATAAAAATAACATACCCCTTTCTCTTCTTTCGTTATATTTCTCCACACCTCCATCTAAAAAATACGTAAGTTCTTGTGTATTGAAAGTACATTTTTCCCTTTCTCTTGCTAAATCAGGGTTTACTTCTCTTTGAAGTGGAGCTTCCAGTACAGGTACTTTTTTACGACCAAACATATCAGAAATAAATTTCATAGCAATGTTCAATAGTTAAATATATTGTCACTACCCTATTATTATATATATCACTATATTCACACACAATCAAATAAAAACACGAAGCTGAATGATAATCACAGAGTATGTCGTAAACGAGCAACAGAATCAGAAAACAACAAATCTTATCAGCTGTAAAAAATAATAAGGTCAACAAAAGTGATTATCTGCATTGTGCTGCCCTCTAGAAGTGAAAAATAATGTAGTTGTGGTGCCGACTGCCGAGGAGGCCACAGCCAAGTCACAACTGTCACAAGTGCCCAGCAAGTGCCAAAAGCCGAGTCGCGAGTACTATAATTTTATTGTACTAGCTGTGTGCCGACCGTGACGCAATAAAATGTTGATAATTATTAATTATCAGTTACTTTACTTATACGTTTGTCTATATAGCTTATAATTTTATTTTATTCCAACTTATATCAATGTAATAATATATTTGTAAATTAAATAAATAAAAAAAATAAATAAAAGTGAAGCTTTTAAAATTGTATAGAAAACATCCCTTATAACGGCGCGCGTATAAATTATACATATATTTTTATTAAAATATAAATAAAAAAATTCTGTATGTATATAAATTATTTTGATTTAACTCATATAGTTATATACAGGTTACAGGAGCGTTTCCTATAGATTTTCAAAGTATATATACTTTTTTTAGCATCTCAATATATATAGAATATATAGAATATATATATAGAAAGAAAGAAAGAAAGAAAGAAAGAAAGAAAGAAAGAAAGAAAGAAAGAAAGAAAGAAAGAAAGAAAGAAAGAAAGAAAGAAAGAAAGAAAGAAAGAAAGAAAGAAAGAAAGAAAGAAAGAAAGAAAGAAAGAAAGAAAGAAAGAAAGAAAGAAAGAAAGAAAGAAAGAAAGAAAGGAAGGAAGGAAGAAAGAAAGAAAGAAAGTTTTTTTCTTCTTATTTATATATAAAAAATTCTCTATTATATTTTCTTTTCAACCTAATTATCGTTATGCTACGCAAAATTTCATTAATTTTATCATGAAATATTTAATTTAAAAAGTGTTGAAAAAGTAAAGAACTTTTATGATTAATATTTTTTTTTTTTTTTGGTCACTATTATAAGTAGAATTTTGAAATATAATAAAAGTAACTCGTTAAAATTACTCTATTCGTCACGTTTGTGTATTATTTATTTATTTTTAATTTAACTATTTTAATTAAAAATAATTACAATGTTATATTTATTCTATAATTAACTTTCAGAAAAGCTATATTGTTTTCCGTGAAGATATAGCATTTTAAAGTTAAAACTTTTTAATTATTTGAAAATACTTTTAAGTATATATATAGTTAAAATTTAATATTTTATGTCTTTAAAATAAAAATTACTTCATTGTGTTTAAGATTTTATGACAATATGTGTGTGTGTATATAAGTCAGGTTTTGACTCAAAATTTGCATTCAATCTTCAAGATGGTGTCTGCCTATTGTTTGGTCTTCCTGAGCGTTCTCTGCTGCTCTCAGGCTTACAGGGTTATGGTATGGTATTAGAATATGTGGTTGAACTATTTGTTTTGGTATAATATTAAAGACTGTGATGTATATATATAGATATAATGTAATAATATCTTATGAATTGAATAATAAATCCATTTTAGTTAAGTTTAATTTTGGTAACAATTTTTGAATGATTTATAAAAAATATCATGGTGCGCGTAAGAATAAATTTTTGCAAATGACAACATTATAGGACTAAGTATAGTATTAATATCGTACATCATAATTTTACTACACTTTTCAACTTGGAATTTAGCTTTAAAACAATCTTACTGTTTTTGATGTTGCAAAATTGTGATCTTTATTTGATTATTGTGGTGCTCAGCCGCAGCAGTTCAATCGTCGTAATAACGTGATGGCGATGCAAGCCGCTCCCATGGAGGGTATGGGCATGATGGGCGGATATGCTCCGACTTATCACCAACCTTCGCTTTCTGCTGATGAACGAGCTAGTCTCTTTGTTAAGTGTAAGCGATTCCACTTTTGTGATTGATACTATAATTTTAATAATATATTATTGAAATGAATTTAAATAATTATACTGTATTAAAATGGACCACTTGCAATGAAATGTTTTTAATTGCTACAACGTGTAAGGGAAAACGATTTTTCTATAAGAAATGCATTGAGAATTTTTCAATTTATTTTCAAAAGTTCGTTCATTGCAAGTGGTCTATTATATATAGTTTGTTCTCAGAAATTTAATAATTCAAAGAATTGCCTTTTCCCGACGATATATACTTATAGTTTTTTATTATTATTATTACTATTTTTTAAATTTTTTAGAAGCGTGTATTATTACTTTGGTAACCATACATAATGCATCATGCACGTTAAATATACCATCCACGTTATGGTTTCAGTGTTTGAATGCGGTACACCCGGCATGCCTCGATGTGATATGAAATACGCAGCCTTCTTGGAACGTTTGTTCCGCAACATTGCCGATAATATTGAGTCAAAGATGCAACAGCACATGATGGATTTGCGCCAAGTTGGTATGATCTCACCCACTATGACCCAGTCATTCGGAAGCCGCGGCCTCTTTGGAGACCGGTGGAGTGATGTCAAGAATTGGTTCAGTAACAAACTTGGCTAAACAGGCCTGCTGTCTACAATACGATGTTCAATACAGATACTAGCAGCTTCTAAAACATCAAATTCTTATTTTAATATATAAACAATTGCAATGAAAGATATGGGTTAAATTAATTATATTACATGAACAAAAACACTAAAGAATTTTAATTCAAAATTCCTAAACAATTAGACAGTAATTCTATCACCCTCATATATTTATTTGAGGCTGTAGTGTTGTTTTCCTTTTTCTTATTTATTTGCAAGGTAAATGCCAATTTTTTATTTCTTTAGGTGCTTTTAATATTTAATTCTTTTTATTCAATATCAAATTGCGTAACAGAATTCAGTGCATTTATGATCCGGATATTATTACACAAATTGTTAATATATAATACGCAACTCAATATAATGTAAACTAAAATTATAAACACATATTATATTACACCTCATAATATATTGATACCTGAAGTTAATTCTTCAACCAAGATTCTTCCTCTATGCAATTAAAAAAAATGCACCCTCGCCTTTCAAATTTCAGTCACAAACAGTAAATATGTTTTAAATTAAGATTGTAATGTTTTGAGTTATTCTCTAATAAATGTAGCATTCATGAATTATGAGTGTTATTTTCTGTCTACAAAATTAGACACCTTTTGAAAACAATAAATTCTATCTCCAAAGTTGAGATACTGTTCAAGGAAAAAAAAAAAAACATTGCAATTTAATTTAGTGATAAAATAAAGTTTCCACGGCAATAGGCAAATCCAGAAATTCTATTGCAAAGCAGCAGCGGTGCAAGGGTTAGTGACGCATGACGATCGCTCCCCACCTCTCCTCATAAAAAAAGTCTGGCCAAAATACAATGCAAGTATTACGACTCACCGTGATAAACATTGAGGAAAAGATTTGAATTCCCCCCTCCCGCAAGATTCGGACCTAGATCCACCCTATTGCTGAAAAATAGCATAAATAAAAAATAATAATATAAAAAAAAAGAGAGAGAAAAGCAGTTGGCCATTGGGTTATATACTATAATAGCAGAGATTCTTTTTGTATTTTGCTTATGTTCTAGCTACGTTCTACGATAAAATTTGAATTATGTTGCTTTAAAGGGATAACAATTATTATTAGCGATGATTGAATTTAATTATCATGTATATGAGGAATTATTAAACCAAACACACATCTATAAGTAAACATATACGTTAGATAAATAAATTTTAAAACGTCGCGTATATTAATGCAAGCTATTATATACACTTCATAATTTATAGTAACTATAATAATAATAAAATATATATTTCATAAATGCGCACTGTTGTTCGTGTGTTCATATTGAAAGTTGAAAGTGGTGACGTGCAATAATGTCATTGTCAATCATGTAAAAAAATAAAAAATAGTGTATACATAAAATATGTGACATTGTAGCATAATAATGACCTTCTAAATTTCCTGTATGTTATTCCGAGTCGTACGTAACAACAATTTTCCAGATAATTCTTCTCATTATTTCTCATTTTTTCAGTTTTGCTTTATTTTTATGCAAGCTGCGATCTTTAGATAATTTATTATTGATTTAATTATTTAAACTTGACAATTAAATTACACGTCATACTTTCTTTATATATATATATATATATATATATATATATATATATATAAAGAAAATAAAAACATCGATAGGTTGCTGCCACAAACTGAAAAAATTAATGATCCGCCAATGAGCGCTGCAAAAATTAATGTTTTTAAAATATCGGAAAAAAATACAATGCGTTCCCACGGTGCAATAAATATGACTGCAAATGTTTATACATTCAAGACAATCAAATCACGTTTTCCCCCCATAACAAATCTATTAAATCTTAACATTTATTCAAGGGAATTTTTAAAATTTGAACCCAGGAAAAATAAATATAATGACTTTGTTCTAAATGTAGCTCCATTTTTATAATTACTTCGAAGAAATGATATTAATGTTATACAAAAATAAATATGATTTCTCAAGAAATTATACCAAAGAAAATATAAAACTCTGGGCGTATTCCCGCAGTTGAAGATTTAATGTATCCGGGCTAAACAATATAATAAGGTTTTTGTTATGTAATTGCGCTCGAAACAAACCACTTACATCTGGTATTTAATTTTGCGGTAGCAAATTCTTCTTCTGCTTGCGTTGCACATTCATCTAACAAATAGATAGATTACCAAAATTAATGTAAAATGTGAGATTATAAAACTATAAATGAAATAAACTGAAATCAATTTCATACACTCAAACATATCGAGCAGTTTAACTTATTTTCATGTAACGTATAATATACAGTACTTATTTAATACAAACAAAAATAAAATAAACAGCTTCAACAAGTATATTATAACCTATCGTGTTGAGCGGTATAAGACACGTAGTCTGTTTGTAGTCTGCAAGCTTCTTGCTATTATTAATAATAAATATAAATATTTATTGACAAAAGTAATCAAATTTCAAAATATATTTATTTTCTCTCTTCTAATGCAATAAATTACACTTGTAAGGTTATACATGGAACTGTCAACTTACTTGTTACGTTACGGGCTAATATTAACACAATATTAACAAATACATGATAGAATTACAAACATTAGCCTCTCTGTTGTAGAACTCACCAAGACTACAAAAACAATTATTTATGAGGTGTTTTTTTTTAAATGAAGATTTAAAGAATTAACTTTGTTAGTAACAAAAAAAGTGCTCATAGTAGGATGTTTATGAATATGTATAGAAATTTTAAGTCCCATAACTAAATATATTCAAGATTACTATATAATACCCATGCAGATAAAATAGAAGTTTCAAATTAACAATGTGGCAAACAGTGCAGTCAATAGTATTAAAATGGCATACAGTGTATACTTCTAGAAACAAAAGAAGTCTTGTAATATTATGTACTGCTGCACAGTGAGCGAGGCATAGGCACTTGCGCCTAGAAAGGTAGGCAACTCTTGCAGCAGATGTGTCAAACATGATGCCTATAACTTTAATTCAATATTAAAATGTTAATGAGTTGAAATTTTGATGTGGGAGTGACTTCCTTCTTGCACAAAAGTCAGCGTTCTCTTCGGTTCAAAGATCACCAAGGACAATCAATATCTGACCTAATTTTGTCATTGTTCTGTTCATATCAATTTTGTTGTAAGCTATATTCTTAAATATAAAATAAAGATACCAATTTTTTTTTTAATAAATAAAAAAAAAAATAATAATAATTTAGCCATCCCCAAATTAATACAGCTTCATTTAAATTTGATACAATTTTAGTTAAAGTACCCATTGTTTGCATAAATTATAAAAGGATTTTCAATTAAGAATTTTTTTAATGCATGTATATAAAAAAGCCTCTATGATAAAGAAACACAAAACATGCATGTTACGCAACATCAGTGTTGTTGACTAATTACTTATTGGTTATTTACGTGCTTTGATGGTGCATTTACATACAGGACTTGCAACTGCATGTGACGTCACGTTTACGCGATGCAACAATGGTTGCGTGCACTGGAGCGTGTTGAGCACCGGAAATACTGCTGGGGACAGGAAGTAAAGCAAAAGTGAGTCTCTCTCTCTCTTTTCTCTCTGATACCGTGATGCTGTGACTCCAGCTCCAGCAACAAATATCATCATCAACAACAATAACAAAAACATTATAAATTGACTATCGACACCTGCGTCTGTAAACTCCCTCACTAAATAAATATACTAGTAAATTAAATAAAAGTGTAAACAAAATTTATCAAACTTTTTTCCTTGCCTATATCAACAAATTTTTTAAAAAACATTGAGAAAACATTGATTTGATCTATCCTAGAAATATTATAATATTAATAGGGAAATAAATTACTCAATTTTCATAATTAATATTCGTGTTCAAATCAACACTAACGTTAAAAAACAACATTTTTTTTATTTACATTAATTTAAATTTATATAATTTGATAGTTTTAATTTTACTATAAAAAGGTCACTCTACTTTATTTAAATATACTCGTTTAATTATAATGCATGAAAAAACAATGAACATTTTTGAAAAAAAAAAAAAAAAAAAAAAAAGCATATTAAGTTACTATTATGTAAACGAGGTTATTATAACTAAACAGTGTAAGCTTATGGTGCACGGTAAAATATATATCCACCTTATTTATATGTTTGTTTGTTTGTTTGTATGTCAGTCAGTGAGCCGTGCTCCCCGCCCATATTGTTCCTGTGTTTGAGGGACACGCCTGCTCGCTGCCGCCCCTCATTTTGGTTCACGTATGAGGGTGTTTAGCTTACCTCTGTTGCATCAAACTGTATAGTCCAAACTGAGAGCAGTTCAATCATCATCATATCAACCGAAAAATGAACTTTGTTTTGTGTTATAATAATCGCATTGTGTTCAACATGTTACTATATCTCATTAATACTTTAATGTTTGATTAATATAAAAGTGACATTTGATATTATACTAACATATTTATTAAAAAAAAAATGTGGTGCTTTATTTCATTGTTATATTATTTAGTATTAGGATGTATGGCGCAAGATCCGATAGTTACACTTCGTCAAGGGACTTTGAGAGGAGTGAGTTTTTATGATTGCATTTAACGTGTAACATTTTTTTTTTAATTGAAACTGTGGAGACTTTAACGACTGAAATTTTACTTTTCATTTTATTGATTACTGTTTCATTACTTCTTTTTTTTTTTTAAATATAATTTACTTTGATATTTATATTGCATAATGTAAAAAATCCATCATTAATAATTTAACATAATTCGAATATTTTAAATAATAATGTAATATAATGTGTCCTTTTTTTATATATTTTTTTATTTTGTTTTTTTCACATTCAAAATATGAAAATGTTGTACCAAAATTTCTGTTATTCTTATGAGAAAAGTATAGAAGTAGAGTTTAAATGGTCATAAAAGAATAATTATTAATATATCTTGGTCGAGTGCATGCACAATTTATTTATAACATTGTCTATTCAAGAAATCGTTAACATTATCCCTTTTAAAAATTTAAAAGATTTTTTAAAATTATTTTGTCCATTATACACATGTTGATAATTATTAAATGTTTCAATAACTTTTGTTATTATTATATAATGCCCTTCTTTTCAACGCAAACGCCGGACTCTTACTGTAGGCACTGTAGCCAATAAGATGTTTGCGAGAGTAGTTGCAGTATCACTTTAAATACACCCAATTATTAATTTATAATTTAAGAAAAACTGCAATTATTTTTTCTCTTTCAATGTTTAATTATTATTTTATCTTCAAATGTCATAGATTAAAATGTACACGGACACTAGGATTGGGATAAATGCTTTTCTTGGTATTCCTTACGTGACTCCTCCAGTTGGCTCTTTGAGATTTGCGGTGAGTATTTTTAATATTGTAATTACAGCTAGTCAGTGCTTTTATTACAATATCTTTACTAAATATAAGTCATTTGACTTAATTTACATTAATGTAAAAGCTATTAGATCACATTTCATTTAATTTAATGTTGTTACTCAAGATTTCTACAATATAAACTTTGCAGTTATTACTTAAAACAGAACTTTTATAAATTTATATAATATAAAAAATAGGATCTTAGAATTAATTTAAAAAATGGGTGGGGGGGGGGGGGAGAGGGTGATATGTATTCATATTTCATGTATTTTTAAAGCTGAATTATTAAAATCAGAAACTGCAAATAGATTATAGTTTAGTTATTTTTTAAATGCAAAAAAATAATAAAATTCAGAAAAAAAGGCAACGAAAGTGACGGTGAAATGAATTGGGTCATAATAAAAATCATTTCACCTTGCATTAGAAAATTATTATAGCTTGTTTTTGTTCACACAGTTCTGTTTTTATTTATTATTTATACTCTCTCAAGGACATACAGGTGACATAAAAAATGAATATGATACGTATAGTTAGATATTTATCTTTTTAATTTTTGTAATAAATTATTATAAAAAAGGACTTTTGTATTCTAGTCCTTACATATTAACTACGGTGTCAACACAAATTATACAAAATATTAAATAAATATAAAGTCAATAATTAAAATTTTAAAGAAGTGTAGTTTTACCTGTATGGGATATCTGTATTTTATGAATTTTAAGTAATGTGCTATTATACAAAAAGCAAATAATTTAACGTTATTATAAATAACGATTAATACTGAAACTTTTGCTATTTAAGGTATGCAAATCCACGAAATAAATAAGAACTGATTGTCATAAAATAAAAATGATAATTCAAACATTTATCACAGAGTCCTGAGCGTCACCGAGGATGGAATTCAACTTTCATCGCGTCAAGCTTTGGTCCTGCGTGTCCACAGCTCCTGAGCACCTCTATGCCTGGACCCGCTAGTCGCACCAACACTCCAGGGGTCGCGGGACCTACAGAGACAAGTGAGAACTGTCTCTTTGTCAACGTCTGGGCACCTGAGGTAAGCATAACTATTAATGTAAAGCAACATATTTTTAAATTGTATTGAATCAACCATCAAATTTAAAATATAATCAGAATTTGTAATTGTCTTTCAAAAATATTATAACATATTTTGTATAGTTTTGAGTAACTTGGTTATTGTAGAACGCAGGAGGTGGGTACCGAGGATTTCCTGTTGTCGTGATACTGGAAGGAGATGGCTTCGTCAGCGGCTGGCCAGGTCGATTCCCAGGTCACGAGCTAGCAGCAGAGGGTATGATCGTGGTCTCTGCAAGTTATCGTCTTAATGTTTTCGGTAGGTGATGACACATTATCGATTGTATTGTAAACCTTACTGAGGTCTTACTGCTGTGTACAGGATTTTTCTCCTTGGGGCTACCTGAATCTCGCGGAAATATGGGCTTGCTAGACCAGTACTTGGCGCTCCTCTGGGTGAGGGAAAATATCGCCGTGTTTGGAGGTGATCCTGGGTCAGTAACACTCTTGGGCCATGGAGCTGGGGCGGCGAGTGCGCTACTGCATTCTTCTTCACCGAGAACTAAAGGTATTGTATTTCCTAACGCTTAAACAATAGTTTGTGTCGCGCTGGTTGCCTATGTGATAGGATACTTTGGTATTTTACTAGTAGTTCTTTAAATAAATTCAATTTAAGTTTAAAGCATAATATATTTAACAAATGTCAAAAAGTAAAAATAAGTACAATTATGAGGATTTTATAAAAGGATAATTTTGATTTGATTCCTTACGTGATTTCAAAAAAGAATTAACCTTTTCCGCCGACTGTATAGTAAAACCTATTCTGCGAATTTTTTTCCCAGGTTTGTTTCAGCGTGTGATTGCAATGTCAGGCAGCCCCCTAGCTCCATGGGCAGGTAGCTCACGAGGAGCTGCCCCCGTGTTAGCCTCCTCGCTCGAGTTGACTCGAAGTCTCGGCTGCTTCAGTGCAACACCAGCGCACACACTTGCATGTCTACGCAGCAAGAGCACCGCAGAGCTACTCAGAGCCTTCCACAATCAATATAAGGTGCGTCGAAATCAAATGAATGTAATTTTCTTTACGAGTCTCATGTAGGGTATTTTTAGGGAGGAAATTGGTCACACATCCCGTTACCTGTCACCGACTCGTTCTTACCGGAGAGTGACCGTTACTTGCCATTTGAACCTAAAGATGGACTTCAGAGAATAACGGTGCCAGTGTTGATAGGAGTCTCTGCTAATGATGGAGTAGCAGCATTAGGTATGTGAATGCATTTTTATCTTACTTAACATAATGTATTATGTATTATGTATGTTGGATGAAAGAAATGAATAAAGAATTTTGAATAAAGAATTTTGAATTTGAATACTAATTGAGTTATTTTAAATAAATATGTTATTTTTATATATATCGTATATGCATACTGTATAGTGTATACGTATAAAATGTATACGTATAAAATATAAGGTCAAACCTCCTTACACAAATACCTATAGAATGCTATTTTACTATAATTTATAAATCCAAAAGGGTAGGAATATTAAACAATTTTTAATACTAATTGAATGTTTTAAAATCAGACATTGCATTATTTTTAATTACTATTATTTTTTGGGGATAAAAAAAAAAAAAAAAAAAAAACTTTCGCATATTGGAATGGATATTTGATTACATTCGTTTATTATGTTACTATAGCAACGTGGGGTGAGCTTGCCCAGCAAGGCTACGATCAGTTACTGCAGTTTGCTGAACGTGCAGCAATACCTGCACTCACAGTGCAAGCTGGACTGACGAGGCGCAGCGCGACAGTGCGAGAGTTGCTCATGTATCACTATCTGCAGCGTGCGCGGTCCGGTGATGCCGAGGCTCTTCTTGCGCAACTCATCCAGGTCAGTACAATATAAGTTTGTTCTGTAAAGTAATAGTGAGGCTTCTTAACAATATGATTGGCTGCCAAAAGAAAAAGAAAAATAAAATAAACACTTTCTTGTTCTTTGAGCCGATAAAAATAAGTCGCTGTTGAGCATGGATTGTTTTTATTATTATTATTTTTTTTATGTTTTGTTCATTGTTATCAAGTCTAAAAGTCTAAACGAAGAAATAAAAATGATCAACCATATACATATAAGAGTGTAAGAGTGGGCCAGACATATTGTCAGGCTTAAACCTCGCCCTTTCAAAAATTTTTATTTTTTTTTCTATGCATTTTTTCGAATAAAGACGATTATTTATTTATTTATATAAACGTCGTAAACAGGTAGTGACGTCATGATCAGGTGTTCGTGACAAAGAAAAAATATCGAAGCTGGCTCAATATTTGTGTGTATAGGTCTTCATCTCATAATTTACAAGATGGTCCATTGCTTGATTTTAATTACAATTGTTTGGGAACATAGAGAGAGAGAGAGAGAGAGAGAGAGAGAGAGAGAGCTACAGGAAGCACACAAGACTTTTTGTGTGTTTATTTCCTATCTAATCTGTTTAATTCTTTTACATACGTTTTAAAAGTAAAATTTATACTGCTTATAATATTTATCAATAAAATACTGTAATAAGAAAGTTGTGCTAAAATTTTTCTTTTATGTATATTTCAGTTATACACAGACGCTCAGTTCCGTGCACCAAGCGCTCTCACCGCAGCCACCCTCGCATCAAGCATGACTTCTGGTTCCGTGTATATGTATAATCTGGGCGCACACCCTGCTTTACCTGGAGCAGACCTTGTTTACCACAGTGGAATAAACACTTCAGGTAATCACTACGAAATATGTCATTGTAATGAACTCAGAGACTTGAAAAATGATAATTAATGTTTTAAGTAAAGTCCTGCAATAAATAAAATGCTATATTTCTTAAAGGAGCTGCGCATGGAACAGATATGGTGCTGCTGCTTGGTCCCGGTCTTCTGGCTCGTGCTCTGGGACGTCGACTATCAGCTGCTGAGGAACGTTTGTCGTCTTCAATGAAGAGACTTTGGGTGGATTTCATTCGACATGGGTATGATAATTTCTATATGTCTCTGAATTAATATACGAAAAATTACAAAGTATTTTTAATGATTTTATTGCAGAATTTTAAATCATATTTTTATAAAATGTTATTCATTCTTAAAAGACAGAAAAATAAGGATTATAAAAAGTAATTTAAAGCAGTAATTTTATTCATTAAATTTTTTCATATTTATATGATATATATTATAATATATAAAAACTCCAAAAATTAGAATGAAAGTTTTAAAATATTTTAGGAACCCGACACCTGGTGCTTATGGTTACGGAGTAACTTGGCGACGGTTCATGGTACCTGAAGGAAATGTATTTTCTCTGGAGACGCAGCAGATGCACGCGGAGCCGATTCCAGCAACGGGAGAAGCACTTTGGAACTCACTTTTACCTCGACTTGACGCATTACCACCAGAACTGGCAGAGCAGCAACGCAAGCCGGGGTCCGAAGGAGGAGAGCTCAGAGATGGTAAGAAACTTCATAATTTATATGTTCAACTCACTGATAATAAAATAATAAAAAAAATGCAAGAAAGTCAAATTAACTGGTCGATATATGAATACCAAAATTGTAACACTAATGGATGGAATTGCATCATTTATATATATATAATAATAATATACGTAACAACAACTTTTTTCCTTCTTGGTATTCATGTGTATTATCCTATGGTGTATAATTTGCAGACGGATCGAGTCAAACATACCGGAGCACGACATTTGCCCTTGGTGGGGTGGCCCTGGTGCTTGCTGCCCTCCTAGGTCTCAGCCTACTGTTGTTGCGGCGTCGCTCCTCCCGCCATCGAGACGGTGCCGAGGATGCTTTCTGACACACGGAGGGCGGCGAGACGGAGCCCCCCCGCCCCCCGCCGCCCGCGCAGCACCCTGCCTGGCGCTACCACATCACGGCGAACCGTCTGTGACGCCAGGGTTTCGTCTTATGACGAAGAATACCCTCCATATGTGTGTGATTTGAGTGACGCAGAGACATTTGTATGTGACACCTCAATTCCTCGTAGTACACCACCTGCAGGTCCTACCACGTTATCACGTCATAGCACGTGTGACGTCAGTAACTTGGAACATCCTCAATACAGCGTGAGTGACTTGAGTGATGACGAGACACTCGTGTGACAATAAGGAAGTGAACTTCGTTTGGACAAACTATTTATTAACAATAAATTCAATTTTTATTATATAAGATTAAAAATTATGTAACAAATTCATATTTTTTTCTAAGTAACAAAAATTTGTATAAAAGTGTATTTTTAGTAAGTGTGTGACTTTTTTTTTTAACAAATTGTATATTTTTATCTAATAAAGTAGAACATAATATACAGAAACACTATATTATGTTTTAAAATTTATGATTTTGAAAATGAATGACTTCATGATTTCAATTTAATTTTTTGAATAATTAGGAAGATTTCTATTTTTAAGATATTATTTGTAAATTAAATAAATAAGCTCAGACAACAGATATATATTTACAGTAATGCAAGTGAGTCTGTTTTTTAATCTATAATAGTTATCATAGCACTGATCAAAATATTATCTCTTAGTTATTGGAATTCCCATAATTTTATATAAATCTCATTATCATGATGAGTAATAATGATAAAACGCATTAACATTCGTCCTTATATTTTTATTATATAGCTGCTTCTTACTGGTGAACACTTTTGCCAGTTTATATTATATATATTATGTAAAATATTTGACTAGCATGGGCGGCATGCTTCATTTAAAATTTTCCGTTCTTACTGCAAGTTATCTAAAAAATCGCTTATTGGATTTTCCAGCAATGCTAATATAATGAAAAGATAAGAAAATTAGATGTCCCTGCTGTTTTCTCGCGTTCTTTTAGATTGGTTTCACGTCATCACTCAAGCATTGATTTTTCACTTTTTATCTTAAATTATATACATCAATGTATCATTTATACGCGTAATTAAAAATTTATGGCAGATATAAAGTCATGCAAAATCACAGCTTTATGTCATATTTTGTACTTTCTCTTGTTTAAAATTACACGTGACGTCATAATTGAGTGATGCAACAATGGCTGCGTGCACTGGAGCGTGATGAGTACCGGAAACATTGGGGACAGGAAGCGATGAAGCAAAAGTGACTCTCACTCTCTCACACTCTGATGTCGTGATGCTGCAGCTCCAACAACAAAATATCGTCAAAATTTAAAATAATAAAACATTGCAAATTAATCACCTAAAATATTTACATAGGTGTCGAATGTATTAACGTATTAAGTAGCTTACAAATTACTGAGTTTAAAAATCTAAACACCTAATATAAATTATAATAAACAGCAATTGGCATTTGAAATGATTATGTACAAATATTTTGTATAAATATAAAATTAACATAAATTAGTTTGTATGTGGTAGTTGCATGAAATTAGTATATAGCTATACAGTGTAGCGCCAAATGCATTACCCAGCATAGAGGACAAACGTTATTTTTGTCCTTTCTCATAGGAACGTTAAATACTTTTTTGTAGTTTTATTATTTTTCTCTGGTATTTACAGCTCATAATTCTATCTAAAAAAATAAAAATAGTTTATTGGTAATATTTGCTATTTTTTCATTTGAAAAAAAACAAAAAAAAACTGTACTGCTTAGGTTATCTACTGTTCAAGTATGGCGTCACAATGCAAAGTTAAAACAATGAATGAAACCATCTAATAGAGAAACAGAGTATAAAACCAATAATTTTCAGTCGATTCTGTACCAACTGTATATATACAGTATAGCTGCTCTAACAATAATTTACTTTATTATTAATTATTTTATTTGATAATTTTTGCTGTTTGCTAATTTTTTGCATTCATTATTGTAATTAGCACTCATAGCAATATAATATAAATGTACCTCATAAAAAATCATCACATACTTATAGCATTTATATGACCATAAAATTTCTATGTAACGATAGTTTCGTGCGTAAAATCTTAACGAGAATATTGTTGAGAGCAACGAAAATTTGACTATGTTCGAGACCAGTTAAAATTGATTACCATTTCGATCTCTTAAGTAGTAATATTGAAACTAAGATTCAAAATATAAAAAAAACAGCATAACATGTTTATAAATTAATTAATAAAATTATTAATAAAAATACTATGTACAGTACAATATACCAAATTATTTAATACTCCTGGCTCCGTATTAAGCAAGCCTATAGGCTGTTCACACAGGCTCGGACTGGCCATAAGAGCAAGTTCGTGATAGCAGATGTGCCCCCCCCCCCCAGGTTTGGAGGCCCCTAAGGCCTAAGGCCCAAAAAGGGGCGTGACCAGGGTGTGACCCCCCCTTTGTGGCCCCTAGAGAGGGTGTTACACCCCTTTCGCGGACAAGGCCCATTGTCATTGATGAGTTTCAGTCCGACCCTGTGTTCACAAGACGCGTAAATTCACGTAACTCTTTCGCTTACGCGAAGAAAAGACAATCAATGTTATTTGAATTCTTATATATAGAACTTATATATATGTTGAACTTTTACGTACGTAAAAGTTACGTAATTTTACGTGTCATTGTGAACAGAGAACAGCCCAGCCCATTATACTTTACATATTATATAAGAAAATATTAGTCAATATCATAGAACCATATCGTCTTTTGTCATGGTCGCATATACATAACTCTATTATTATAATTAATAGTATATATAGCACTCTTGTTTCAAGATTGAATGCATCTTTCATAGTTTTTTTTTTTTTAATTTATAGTTTACAGTAGAAAAGCTTTATTTGTACTTATAAAAAAATTAGACAAAGAAAGGCCTAAATACTTTAATTATAACTAATTGATTTTTCTTTAGTATGAATGTACTTATAATTAATGATAATATAATAATTACTTAATCAATGTGATCATCTAGATCCGTGTCATTGGAATGCATATGTGTGCAGACATAATTTGTTCAAAGTTCGTAGGAGATCAAATGATTTTGCAATTGATATGTGTCTATAATATCGTGTCTGTATACTTAAATGACAAAAAGTTTATTTTATCTCTGATAAGTATGGCATGATTAAAGTTTCCAAAGTGATAATTATTGTCTGGATTAATCTGTTTATTTTGTTGTTCTCTCATTATATCTTCTTTTTTTCCAGTTTAAGACAAAGTAGAAATTAAATGTTAAAGTTTATGTCTTTGATAAATTACTATAATAATAATACTTCTCTTAAATTTTACTTAAGGGCTTAAGTCAGGGAACTGACGACTCGATATTTCAACACTGATTGCTATCAAATTTGATACCTTTTTATATATCTTTAAGTCGTTAGATAATAGAGAAAATAATTCAATTTAAATATAATAGAAAACTAAATTTATTTATTTATATTTATTTATTTTTGTTACAATCAGTGGCATAAAAATCCTACAAGTCAACATTTGCCTTCTTTTACCACCCTGAAACTTCCTGGCTCTCTCCCCCCCCCCCCCCCTCATATATATAATTATTGTACTGTACATAGGATCATCCAATTAAAAAAAAAGTATTGTATAAACAAAATCTAATCAACAGTTAACATTTTGATAGTTTTATTGCACTGCTGACTTCTTCGTTAAATACAATTTACCATACCATTATAGTTAGTCAGAAATTGTAATAAATAGCCTTAATCTTAAAAAGAAATAAATTAAAAGCTAGTAATATATTTATATAAAGATGCTGATATTAAAAATATTGACTGCCCCTTCCTTATTTATTAAATTCAAGTTAACGTCAAAACTAATTATACAAAGTCACTAAAATAATAAGTATTTAAAAAAATAAATAGATTTAAATTGAAATGTGAGTTTACAATTATTTTTATTTATTTATTAGAAATTGGTAGTTTATATTAAAATCACATCGTATAATAAATAATATGTTATGTTACACTTCGTCTCGTCAATTTTTCTATTTCTTGAGTTCTAGTCAAGAGCTTTATTTCAGTCACATTTAATTAATTCTAACACATTTTCTAACAATTTTAGTATTTTCATCAAAATAATTCTAAACACCATAATATTCTTTGGATACCAAAATTTTTTACAAGATTTTTAACTAATGATATTTTTAACATCATTTCTAAAGGTAAGATTCGTATTTTTTTTCTGTAGTTTGATAAAAAGGACACACGTATACCTCTTCAGAACATTTTAAATATAATCAAATATATCTTTACCTTCTCGTATCACTAAAATCAAATTCACCTTTTATTTTTACTTCTTATCTATCAATGATTTGCTCAACAATAACTGCAATATTAAACAAACAATAAGAGATATATGATATGAATTTATCCAGCTCATAAGAGCCGAGAAAATAGAGTGCAGTAAGAGTAATGTAGAAAAATTCATGGGTACCATATATACTTATACAGCATAATTTTATGTTATGTAATTTCCATGAAAAAAAAAAAGATAATGATGTAATTAGATAGATTATATATTTTTGAAAATGCATTAAAAGTGCTAAATCGAAGAAAAGTAATTAAAATTATATATATATATATATATATATATATATATATATATATATATATATATATATATATATATATATATATATATATATTATGCAAACAGTGTGGAGTGAACAAACAAAATTATTAATCGTATTCACAACAATTTTTATCATAATAATAAAGAGATAAGCAATTTTTTATTGTCTTTCATCTAAAGGCAAGGTTTGAAGCGAGATAAGAAAATTGAATAAAAAGGACCATCTTGTAATGAAAAAATTACTTAGTCTTTTCGAGTCGAAGTAATCATGAAGACTGTCTTGGCATGCTTGATGTTGGTCGCGGCCGCTCAGGTAAGTGTGTTATAATTTGGTATAAAATCAGTTACCATTGACAAATTAAAAAAAATATATATATACAATAAAATAAAAAAGCTACAAATTAAAAATTGGCATTTTTTTAATCGAACTTAATTGATTGAGATACAGTTAAAAAACTATACTGTATGACATTTTTTAATTTGCAAATTTTTGGTATCACGATCAATACTATACAATATATATATATATATATATATATATATATATATATATATATATATATATATATATATATATATATATATATATATATATATATATATATATATATATATATATATATATATATATACATATATATATATAATATATATAATATGTGTGTATTAGCAAATTTAAAAGATGAAGTGCTTACATTATTTTCAAACTGTTTCCAGGCCGTTGACTGGGCTAACATTCGCCCTATGGTCAAGGTTCGTCCTTCCATCCTCCGTAAGTATATTATGTTAAATGTCTTGACGTAAACTTGTTAACTTATAAAATTTGACCAAACAATTTTTTAATTTTTTTAATTTTTTTTTTTTACGTCTTTAAACTCTACAAGTATTTCCCTCATAAGAATAACATTGAAGGGTTAACATTAAAAGTTATAACTACCCAACTTAGCCAAAGAACAATATAAGGACATAACGTTCATTCTTGTATAATTTTCAGCCCATGTCCCCAAGGCCACCAACGGTCGCATCATTGGAGGTACTTTGGCTACTGAGGGTCAGTTCAAATACCAGGTCGGTGTGTTCATGGACAGCTCTTACTTCTGCGGAGGTTCCCTCATCTCTGACTCCATTGTCCTCACCGCTGCTCACTGCGCTGATGGGTATAATTAATTTCAATTTGCAACATACACTTAAATAATTTTAAAATAGTTTAGTCTCTTACCTCTGTTACTGTCTTTGCTACAAGTTATTTTTTTTAATTAAATTTAATAGATTGATGTTCTATAGATATTATTTTAGTGTCACCTTTTTTTTATAATTTTTATAATAATAATATTTTCTCTTATATTTGATTGGATGATATTATATTGTTATATAAATTTATATAAAGGTGCGTTTTATGTGTCTAGATTCCGTACCTGGGATATTCACTGCGGTGCTCTTAATATCCGTAACGAGGCTGAGCCTGGTCGCGTGATTGTCCGTTCCACCTCCGCTACTGTCCATGAGGCTTATGGCCCCATCTTCATTGTCAACGATATTGCTGTCATTGCCTTGCCTGAGGCTGTCTCCGGACCTAGTAACTATAACTTTTTTTATAGGTTTCTTTATATTTTACTTAAAATTGTAATACTTATCATTTGAATCTTGATAGACATTGCATCCGTTCGTCTGCCTTCTTACTCCATGGCTAGCAATCTTCTCGTTGGAGAGACCTGCCGTGTGTCTGGCTGGGGCAAGATCTCTGACAGTGAGTGGGATTTTTTTACACCTTATTATCAGGACAAAATAGTATATTGGTTCAATACATATTTTGAATATGCCTTCCTACGATATAAAAAAGTAGCATGGATATTGCATTTGAGTCTAACAGTATAATGCAATTGTTACGCAATAATTTGTTATATTTATTTAGAAAAACATTTTAATAATAAATAAGTTAAGGTTTGCGTATGGGATAAGAACATTATCATAGCTTTGTTTTACACAAAGTCCACAGTTTGACTGTATATAAAAATAATTTCAGGCGCTCCTGGCATCACCGATGATATGAGATGGGTTGACTTAGATGTCATCACCAATGCCGAATGCGAAGCCTACTACGGCAGTACCTCCGTGCGCGACAGCGTTGTTTGCGTTGGAACCAACGGCGGATCTGTCTCCACCTGCAACGTAAGAATTGCACTCTTATTTTAGTTTTAGTTAAAAATAATAATAATAAAAAATAACCTTGCCGTCTTGCAAATAAATTAGTACAAAGCTATTGTTTATTTTAGTTTGATGAGAAATTTGATTTGGTGCATGAAAGATTATGAGGTTGTGATTTATTTTGCAGGGTGATTCTGGTGGTCCTCTGGTCTGGACTGAGGCTGATGGTGAGGTCACCGAGGTCGGTATTGTCAGCTACGGCTCCTCTGCGGGTTGTGAGTCTGGTGCACCTGCCGCCTTCACTCGTGTCACCTTCTACTTGGACTGGATCGAGACCAACACCGGTATTGCCATCCGTCCTTAAGAAGTTTCTCATGTATCTTTCTGTTTTGCCTTAACATCACTAAAGTAAAATAAAATGATTTGAATCTACATTCTTTTGTTTTTATTTATGTTTACAGTGTATACTGTATTTCGATGTTGATGAATTTCATAAACTTTAACTTCTACAAAAATAATTAATAATTATGTGAATTATTGTTTTACATATTATGTATAATAATGTGTTTTTATATTGTACATAAAGCAGAAAAAAAAAGAAAAAAAAACAAACAAACATAAGAACATAAGCAAGCAGAAATTTTTCAACTGCATCGTAATTTAAGTAAAGACAAAGGGTAACATTTTTAACGATAATGACGATCTTATCGTCTTATACTACACTGAAACAAAACACACATAGCCCCTTCTTTAGACTTTTTCAAACTTTTTAAGTATTAAATTTTGTCTATATAAACTCCAATATTATACAAATAATATTTATGACAGATGTCTTGACTTTTTTCCAAAGCATATGACCAAGATTACAAAAACATACATTGAACGCGGTGTGAGCGATAAGAAAAGATTGATTTGTAACAAAATAAAGTATAAAAAAAAGTACAGCTATAGGTGTATATAAAAGACAAAAGCAATTTGCATAACAAATTTTAAAACAAAATGATAAAAGCACAATTAAGCAACTGATGAATGAAATAGATTTATTATTTGTATTTACAATCATATATTTATGTAGAATAAATAGCAATGATTTATACTATATTCATTTTTTTTTTAAACAGGATTGTTAAATCTGCTTATAATTGTTTGAAATTTTCAAACATAAAACTATAATCAATAATATAATTGATTATTTTTCTTGTTCTTATTATTTGTTGTTGTTCATATTCATGTTCATGGATATATTTATTGAAAATGAAAATAATTTCTATACTAACATAATAGGATAAACCCAAGAACGTGAGATTTAGTAGAAATTAATACAGTATATTATGTTAATGAGATGAGGTGGATTGATTAGCCGTCCCGAGATAGACTTGTCGTTGGCTCTACTACAACAACCAAAACTGACTGAAGACATGAAAGAGACATGCCTCTACTTTTTAACCCTTGAAGTGTGACTCACACTGGCATACGCACTGGAAACATATACGTGCGGACCGTGCGGTCGAAATCATATAGGAGATCATTCGGTGCCACTGAAAAAGCCGCATAAATTATCCATCGAGAACTGAGCTCATGCTCTCTCGCAGGTCAAACCAACATATTTATACATATCACTGCACTCAGTGCAGTGCACTGCGTTTCTAAAATTAAATTGAATCAGTTTGTAACGTTGTCAGTTTTTGTTAAATGTGAGTTAATGATTTTGAAAATTTAATTTTATATATATGTATACATGAAAAAAGGCAGGGAAAGGAAAGGACAATTAGAATTTTATCTTGGTTTATATTTTTTCAAATTATACGTAGAATCTGATCTGATTCTGATATATGTATATTATGTATAATCGTGTATAATATTAATTATATGATTTTATAATTGTTACCCCGAAAGGGACTACAGTATCATGATATATGTATGTATATGTAAAATTGTATATAATATTATAGATACCTCTCCTACAACGACGTTACTTTTAATGTGTTTTCTATCCAGTTATCAAAAAGAAAGATAGAAAAAAAGAAAGGAAGAAAAACAAACAAACATTAGTTAGTGTCAAATTATAATAATAATCAAAATTATTGACAACGATCAACAGATAATGTTAATTAAAATTCAAATACATTTTTAATAATTTTAAGGTTTTACAATATATGTCTCAACATTCAATAATAATTAATGTTTCTTTGAGTCGTAGCTTGATGTTGATCGCGATTACTCAGGTAATCGTGATTATAATTTCAACTATCAAAATCAATGATGTTCGTAAGATCTGTTCTGTGTTCCGAAACTGTAGTAAATGATGACATGGTTGTTATTTGTCGACGAATTTGAGCATTTTTTTTTTTTCTTACATGACGAACAAAGTTTACGAAAACGCTGGTTATCACGTATCATTATCATATATAATATAATCAGTTTGTATTATCAAAAAAAATATATATATAAAAAAAATAAACTTTAAAGAAATTGAAACATACAATATTGATTTTTTTATATTGTATATGAAAATCAGGTTACAAATATTGTTTTAAATTTTATTACATGTTCTTTTACTATATTGGTGAATTATCGATGAATATTTGTTTAGACAGGAAAAATATACTTGCAGAATAATATTCTCAACTAATTTGCAGCCCATGTACCTATGAAATTGATTTAATCACTGCGTAGTTACTTTGGCAACTGATAACCGCGTGTATCAATTACCAGGTTGGTATGTTCATGGACAGCTCTTACTTCTGTGGAGGTTAGGTTCCCTCATCTCCGACATTGTATCCGTACTCACTTGCGGATCAATGCTCTACATAATAATTTATTGGTGAATTCTAGGTAGTGCTATTGTCGTCCGATTTTTTACCAGTCTTTTCACTCCTACACCTTATTAAAAAAAAAATTCCTTGCCACTTCAAGACTTATTCGGCTGATGAAAAGGTCATGCTTGCGTCAAAATATATATCGAGATAATATTTTACATTCTCTTTTCTTTACATGATGCAAGATTTTTCTCAAGTGGTCTTGTCAACACTTTTTATATGAAGAAAAGATAAGAAGTTTCAAGCAGTTGAATAAAAAGACAGTTTTAACTGTAATAATTATTTTTAACTATAACTTTCGAAACAGTTAACGTCTAATATGAAGATCTTAGTAATTTGTTTATTGGCAGTCACAGCCGTTCAGGTAAATATTATACAATATTATATTTAGTTAAAAATAGCAATTAATGTCACTATAATTTTGTATATTGATTAAGTCTGAATAAAAGAGCTAAAGACTAAATAATTATCTAAATATGCGTTTTGAGTTTGTAAAAGATATTTTGATTATTATTATTTCATAACATAAAATACATGCCAGTAAAAATTATTGGTTTATCATAATTGTATCAGAATAAGTAAATAAGAAATAAATAAAATGCTCTTTATCATGTTTTATTACTATAGTGAAATAATATTATATATGTTTATGTATTTTATGTTTTTTATTGTAAAAATTAAATACTCTGACGATAATATCTAATTATGTTAAGAATAAGTCAGAGGACCATGTAAGTGGGTATGTACCCTTTTTGGCCTCGTAATAAAAACCATTTATTATTATTATTATTATATTTATATATTTGGGCAAAATATTTGGATATTATACAGACATTTATTCTGTAAATATGTCTTGATTATACGTGGAGGTAAACAAAATTAATAAATTAGTTTTTGAAACTACTAAATACTAACACCACGTAAAATAGCATTCTTTCTATAAAAAAATCACATTAAATTTTGTTTACTTCCCAAGATTACATTTAAAAGCAATATATATATATATATATATATATATATATATATATATATATATATATATATATATATATATATATATATATATATACTTATTTTACCTCAAATGTCTGTATTATATCAAAGTTAAAGAAATCATGAATAATTTATATTTTTCAAGCAACGAAATATTAACTGTTTTAGAATTAACAATCAACATTTTTTTCTTCAATTGTAGGCTGTAGACTGGGCAAAAGTAAAACCAATGTTTAGGGTTCGACCTGCACCTTATTTTCGTAAGTAAAAATTCATGTATTTAATAAATTCGTAAAATAAAAGCAGAAACATATCTCAGTCATTATATATACATATACCGTGTTGAGCTCATTCATTATTGTTCGTTCTAGACCCTAAGGCAAATACCGGTCGCATTATTGGAGGTACCTTAGCTACTGAGGGTCAGTTTCCTTACCAGGTCGGTGTGTTCATGGACGGATCTTATTTCTGTGGAGGTTCCCTCATCTCTGATTCTGTAGTCCTTACCGCTGCTCACTGCGTTGCAGGGTAATTGTAACAGAATAATATATTATTATCATTTTTTTACAAAGAAAAAAAAAATGCAATAAGGTCTTTTTTAATTAATTTATATGATAATCTATAATTGAGTAATTATATACGAATATTTTTTGCCTTCATAACCTGAAAATTAATTTTAAATTGAATGATAAAAACTTTTAATCACGCACTTAAAAAGAGAATTCATATGATTTTTTTAATGCTTAAGTAAAAAGGCATATCGGTTTTGAAATTTATGAAAAATGCATGACAAAGAAACAACATGTATTTGTATTTTAGATTCCAGACATGGGAAATTCACTGCGGTGCCCTCAACATTCGTGACGAGACAGAACCTGGTCGTGTGATCGTGTCCACCACCAATGCTCAGGCTCACGAGGAGTACGGTGCTGTGTTCATCGTTAACGACATCGGTCTCATCAAACTTGAACAGTCTGTTTCTGGACCAAGTAAGATATTTTAAAACTATTTTAAACATTAATTGTTAACCATAACTAAACCCATATTATATTCACAGATATTGGAACTGTGCGCTTACCGTCACGTTTTATGGCTGATGAACTTTTCATTGGACAAACTTGCCGAGTTTCTGGATGGGGAAAAGTTTCTGATGGTATGAGAAATAAATCAAGTATATTTTTATATGTCCAAATAAGTTATCTGTATTTTTTAATGTAATTTAGCTGCCCCTGGCATCACCAATGACCTGAAATTTGTCGATTTGGACGTGATCACTAACGACGAATGCGCTGGCTACTATGGTACTGTCTCCGTGCGTGACAGTGTGATTTGTGTTGGTACCAATGGTGGCACCGTCTCCACTTGCAATGTAAGTCGTATAGCAGAAAGCTCTGCAACTTTCAGCGTCTGTAGATTGTTCACACGAAAATTTTCAATGTAAATTACACTTAATTGCACATGAACATAAATATGAAATTTGAATTTGAGTTGTTTGACATATCATTGCTTCAATGTTGCAACGATGTAAATACGCCAATTAGCGCAGAATTTTTTTGTTCATTTTTAAAAATATATTAATAATAATTAAATTTTTATTTCACATTTTAAATATTATGCATCTCGTATACTTGTTCTAATCGTGATATTTATATTAAAAAGGGTGATTCTGGTGGTCCTCTGGTCTGGACTGAATCTGATGGCGAGGTCACTGAGGTCGGAATTGTCAGTTTTGGCTCCGCTTCAGGCTGTGAGTCTGGTGCACCCGCCGCCTTCACTCGCGTCACCTTCTACTTGGACTGGATCGAGACCAACGCTGGAGTCACCATCAGGCCTTGAACAATCTGCTTAGCATACTATGTCTCATTGTATACATATTTTCATATTTACATACTATCCATTACTTTTATTTAACATTTGATAAATTATTACAATGTAAAACATTATTTTTTTTTTACAGTAAAATATACTCCATAATATTTTGTATTGCTTGTTTTATTGTGTGTGTATATGTATATAATATATTATATATATATAAAATATGAAAGGTTACTGTTACACAAATAAATACCATGCAATACAATAATTACCAACAAATTGTTATTAACAATAATCAGTAAATAAAAATCTTATAGTAATAATAAGTAACTTAAGTAAGGTATGACGTTTGTGTTTCCAAACTATGAAAATATAATTATGAGATAATTTTTATCTTAGATTCGTTTTTACAAAGAATGGCACTGTTTTTCCTCCTCCAGTAGATTGCGTATAAAATAAAATGACAAAAAACTTCAGCTATTTATACAATATTAAAGTATAGAACGATATATTAGGCATGGAAGATATATATTGACAGAGGTAGAGCTTCATTTTTACACCCACAAAGGTAGATTATTTTTTGCATTCTTGTGCCTTCAAGGAGAAGGACGAGAGAGAGAGAGACAGAGAGAGAGAGACAGAGAGAGAGAGACAGAGAGAGAGAGACAGAGAGAGAGAGAGAGAGAGAGAAAAGAAGCAGAAGAAGAAGATTGTTTACTGTAAACTTGTGTAAGCGACTTAAGGTTGTGATTTATGATTTACTGTATGGTCTGATTTAATTTATATTGATTATTGTTAATGATCGTAAACTTTTTCCATAAAAATGTTTGACATTTTCTTTAAATAACATGTTGCGCTAATTTCAAACTAATCATACCAATCATACACAGTCATATGACATATGTCAATCACTAAACGCAGAGATAAGCATATGATTTTTTTTAAAGTGATTGTGCATAAACAAAATTTAACATTTGTTAATTTTAATCTTATCTTACTGTTCTCTTTTATCAACAAAAGTAATTTTTTTTATTATTATTATTTTTAAGAAATACATTTTTTACACTTATTTAATGTACCTAATAAAGTTATTATTATTAATATAGTATTATATATATTTTTAAATAAAATCATGTACGTTTGTACAAGTGCAAAAAAGACTATAGAATAAAAGCAACAAAATAATAAAACTCTATAATGTTCTATACGATATGAACCACACAGTTTGTTTTTATTAAAATTCAATAGCAATAGTTTTCATAAACACGTCTCATTATTTACAAACGCTGGTGTAATATTTTAACAATATTATGCATTTTTGTGGGGCAAATGTGCATTATCATTCATGCTCGTATTGAGTTCTTTGAGGCCAGTTGGCAATCGAGATAAAGAAAACCTTATTGGAGGGTCACCTAATTCAAGTAGATAATAGATTTTTTTTTTTTTTTTTTTTTTTTTTTTTGCCTTGGGGAGGCCAAAATTGCTAGGTACCAGTTGGCAAATTGTGAACCTTCTCTTATCGCCAATAAGAACCTGATATCATTTCATTATGCTCAACTACGTTCTGCTGTTCCACAGCAGCATATTTTTATATTGATTATAATATAATGATCGTTATTATTATTATTTATTTTTAGTAAATTTTATTCTAAATAATAATAATAATCAAATTTGCAATTTTCAAAAAACAAATTATTAGTTCATGGTCAACAGATAAAATCAATCGTCTGATTATGTCTTACGGCTTTTGTGTTATTAGGTTGTCTTACGAGATAAGAAAGGGATAAAAGTCGTCAATTTTTAATTTAATTTACTTCGCCACCATGAAGCTGATCTTCGCTTGTCTGTTTCTTGTCGCGGCATCCCAGGTAGAAAATTTAATTACATAAAATGCTAATTAATAAACCAGAAAAAAGTTATTTTTGTAATAACGGATCTTATATTCATATATATTATTATTACCACAAATAGTATCTCTATGATTAAAAATAAAAAGCTTAATTAATAATTAAAGACTGTTCTAAAATGATAATTATAGTAATAAACAATTTATATAATCCTCTAATAAATTTAAATAAATAAATGCAATAAATGTTAAGTAAATTATGTGATTCAAATAAAAATACCATAAATTCGTTGATTTATTTTCCTTTCAACAAATTTGATATACTTTGCAGGCTGCAGAATGGTCAGATTTGATCCCCATACGAAAATCTCACCCTGGCATCAGGACTCGTAAGTACAGTATCATGTCATGGAATTTTTGTTTATAATAAAGCTCCACTAAAAAAAAAAAAAAAAAAAAAAAAAAACTGAATACATTGTTTGTGTATAACATAATAATAATAATAAATAATAATAATAAGTAACTTTATTAAGGCGTAACTTTATTGGGGCAATGTATAAACAAATGTATGTGATTCAATAGTACAAGTGCTATGTTGATACATAAAAATGTTTTTTTTTCTTTACAATATATAAAGATGATGAGAGTATAATATGTAGAAAAATCATTTTTCAGCCATCATGCTGGATAGTGAGCGCATCATTGGCGGTGATTTCGCTGTCGAGGGTCAATTCCCATACCAGGTTGGCATGAGAATGGATGACGCATATTTCTGCGGTGGTTCTCTCATCACTGATTCCATCGTTCTCACTGCCGCTCACTGCGTTGATGGGTATGCTATACACACTGATCTATGCTATACACTATACATTCCAATGTACGTTTTATTCTTCTCCCTCATTTCAAGGTTTTAAGCAAAATTTAAAAATGACTATTTTTTGTAAGAAATTTTTTGTTTTGTATAAAAAAATCATTATCAACCATAGTAATCAACAGATTATCATCAAATACAAAATGCTCACATACACTTGCAATTTTTGTTAAACATATATTTTTTTATACATAGCTTAGATATAGTAAAACTATATCGTCAACTACTAGTATATAACACAAACTCATTCATTACATACGTTATTCTAAATTTGATAGGTATACTTAATTTATCTAGGTTCTCTAAGTGGGAAGTTCACGCTGGAGCCCTCAACTTTACAAACGAGGCCGAGGAAGGTCGCGTGATTGTGGTATCCACCAACGCACGTGCTCACGAGGACTACGTTGCTATCTTCATCAACCACGATATTGGACTGGTGTTCCTCCCCGAGGCAGTAGCTGGACCAAGTCAGTTGAGATTGCAAATTCACCCTCATAAGCTTGCATACTAATGCTATGTACTCAAATTTCAGACATCGCAAACATTCGCTTACCTTCTCATACAATGGCAGCCGATCAGTTTGATGGAGAAATGGCTCGCGTTTCTGGCTGGGGAAAACCCACTGATGGTAAATAATGTTAGATTTTAAAATTTCCCTGCTCTAAGCTTTTGAAAATGCTTAATATATAAATTGAAAAGTAATTTGATAAAAATTTAATACTGTATTCTGTTTGTAATACCTATATACTCGATCATACATAGAAAACCATAAAAGAAAACTTAAAAAAAAAATATATATATATATATAGCATATCATATAGACAAGAACTATATAACTTCTATCACAAAAAGTAATTCTCTCCGTTTTTATATATAAATAATAGTTTAAAAAATGTATTTTACTGTCAGAGTCTAGCACAATCAGCGAGGTGTTGAAGTTTATTGACGTTCGCGTGATCAACAACACACAGTGCGAGGCATGGTACGGCGAGGCTGTGCTACACCCCAGCAACATCTGCACCAGCACCAATGGAGGACAGGAAGCCACTTGCAGCGTGAGTATACCTTGAGGGATAGTTCAATTTCCACCATTATCTACAATACATTAATTTCCGCACAAAACAATCCCAATTGATACGGTATGGAATATCTAATGAATACACCGAATAAGGTTTTGACAACATGGTTTATTATGCTACATGAACACAAATAAATAGGTAATAATCATGCTAACTCATTTTTAGTTCAATACAACATAATCAATGCCAGACTTAATACTAACAATGTTACAAGAACATTAATATTATGTTGCACAGCGAGATTATTTGTGGTGTTGTAAATTAGATTAAGGATCATATTTACTATAAAAAAATAGATGCAGCATAAATTGAGCTACTTATGCTAATTATTTCCGTTTCTGACTGTCTTGACCATGTCTTGACTGTCTTTTGAAAGAGACACACGTAACGGGTGCTTATTATTGTCCATGTAATTGAGCTTTATTTTACACCTGCTTTACACCGAAGATTTCTCTCGCAAGTTGGATTATACAATATCTTATTTACATATTCATATTTCCATGGTTGTAATTGCAACTAATAGTAAAATTATATAGATTTATTGAGTTTTTTTTTTTTTTTTTGAAGATCTTTTTCCTATTTTTTGGTTTTAATTTGAATTATTTATGTGTAAAGGGTGACTCTGGTGGACCTTTGGTGTGGGTTGAGGAGGATGGAGAACCAACAGAGATTGGAATCGTAAGCTTCGGCGTGTCCCTGGGCTGTGCCACCAACTTCCCCTCGGCCTACACCCGAGTCACCTCGTATCTCGACTGGCTGGAGCTCAACGCTGGCATCACCCTCCGACCTTAAACTTAAAAAATATATAATTTAAAAATCAAAATTCCTTATTCATTTCTTTCATCCTACACACACAATACATACAAATATTCATCAGTCCAGGCATTATTTACCTATATGCATATTCACATATTCATCAGTTATCAGTTTGCATAAGCAAACAAATAAAGAAAATATGTAGTAAAAAGCACTCAAGCAAGTTTTTTTTTTTTTTTTTTTTACCGATTAAAACTACGCGTTTATTTCTCTGAAAATACTTGCAATTTAAGTTTGGTTCGAATAGTTGAATGGTTAAATTTTCAATATCTTTTTGTGAAACAAGACAAGCTCCTAAAAAGTATGCAACTTTTCGGGCAATTATGTTCTGCGGGTTGCATACAAACATTTCTTGCAGGCGTAATGGAGGCAGATTTTCTTCTTCTCATTTTTAATTGAATTGAAATTAAAAAGTTCAATTCAATAAAATTACAATAAAATAATAAGAATAATAGTTTTTTAAGAAATATATTTTATTGTGATCTAGCGTATACAAATAGCCAAGTGCTTTAAATTTCATTTTATAGTTTAATGTAATGATGATATTGAATTACGTATTTCAATAGCTTGTCCAATTGTTTGTGATTATTATTATAAATAATCTTATTATTAGTTTACTTATTAATTTCTTGAATTTTAGACTCATAGAATTAACAAATCATATTTTAGATTATTAGATTTAATATAACGTCAATAAATAAAATTTGCATTTAGAAACAGGAAGCAGGAAGTATAAAATAAATTACAATATTCGAATCTATAGTAGAGTTTAAATAATGATATTTTTACTGTAGTTACTGTATGACCATATGTGATAATTTGATGTATATTTTATGTTTTAAAACTATACTTTAAAAAGAGTCTGATTTTTACAAAATATACTACGTTTATTAAATATGTAACTAAATGGGTATTCATTTTTTATTTTAACCAATTCAATGATTTTGACTAATACAAGATAGTACAATTCTTATTCTTATTAAATATAATACTGTATGTTAGGAGCTATAGTAGTGATGTTTAATTTTATGCCTTGTTCACAATAAGCTTTTTCTAATTGGAATTGTTAATTATATTTGATCAAAATAACATACATTCTTATAAAGCTCACTTAACAATTCCAATATTAGAAAAAGCTTATAGTGAACAAGGCAATAGGCTATTTTTAATCATATTTTGTTATATGAATTGCATTTTTTGTCACTACAACTGCATTAAGCTTTAAGTAATGACATTAGGTCACATATCTTGATGTTATGATTACTAAAATATTAACATAAAAATACAAAGTTGTAAATTGATTATGCTATGAAAAAGATAGTTTTAATAACATTTTATTAAAAAAAATGGACAGATTATATTATACTGTATTATTTACTAACGACAAAACATGAAGATAAAAATTTAAAAAATATTCTTTTTTTTCTGTCTAAAAAGCGTATCTGATGTATAGATAAAAAAAAAAAGTTGGAAGGACATTCAAAGTTATGGAGAATAACATAAAAACAATGTATGGTACGTTGTGTTCTATAACAAGATTACGTAAATATGTTGATGTGTACCTTTCACTGTAAAAAGAATTGTCTGTGAGATTTAAAAGATAAAATTGCATCACATTTAGATAATATTTTTACCTATTATGCATATCAATTTTAGTGTGATGATAGTTGATTACGTAATTTATTGACTGATGCACCTCTATATAATGGCATCGAGTGAGACAACTTGTTGCTTTTTGCTTTCTACTACGGGATCATGAAGAGTATACTTTGTTGCTTACTGCTCGTCGCGGCAGCTCAGGTATACAAATCTTAATATTTTTAAATTTGTTTTTGTTTAGTAAGATATATACGCACTACGCAGTATAACAATCAAAACAACAGGACATTTGCATGCACTTATATCAATATAAGCAGATCGAGTTATTTTATTTTTTTATTTGTTATTATTATTATTTTTTTGCAGTGGAATATAATGTAAATATTTCATATTTGTTTATAAGGCTGTTGACTGGACCAAAGTGCATCCAGTGTACAGAACATTCAAGACCCTCACTGCCGTTCGTAAGTATTATTAACAGTCAATAATAGTGTGTTGTGTATTTTCTCTCCCATCCTGATTACTATTTTTTTTTTAATTTTTAGCAACTAACGGACGTATCATCGGTGGTAGTGTTGCCCGTCCGGGACAGTTCCCCTACCAAGTGGGTTTGTTCCTCGACGGATCTGGTTTCTGTGGAGGTTCTCTTATTTCTGATGACGTTGTTCTCACTGCTGCTCACTGCGCAAGAGGGTAAGAACGCTTTAAAATAGCAATATAATAGTTAATGAGGATAGATGATATAGTGACATTTTAAAAAAACAATAAAAATTGTATATGATTCAATTATAATACAAAATTAACGCTTCTAAGTATTCGAATACAATTTTTTTTTTTTTTTGAAATGTGTACGTTGTTTTATAGAACCCGCAGCTTTGAGGCTCATTTTGGAGCACAGAATATTTACGATGAGTCAGAGCCAGATCGTGTGATCAGCACCTCTACGGACGGAGTCGTGCATGAAAACTATAACGCAAACAATTTGAACAACGATATCGCTATCGTGCGTCTTACTGGACCAGTGTCCGGATCAAGTAAGATCACATTGATGCCCAGTTATTTCTAATTACCGATGTTTGTTTATTTAAAACTTTATTTATTTATGTTTACAGATATCGCTTCAATTGCTCTGCCAACTAGATCTCAAGAAGGAGAGCTTTTCGAGGGAACTCGTCCAACTGTCTCCGGATGGGGACGAGTTTCTGACTGTAAGTTTCATTCTTGCTTGCTGCTAATTATATAGTTCAATTCAGCTCTTTAATAAATTAAAACTTTAAAACTCAATTACAGCTGATCCTTCAATCAGTCCTGAACTGAAATTCGTTGACCTTCTTATCATCGCTAACGCAGAGTGCGAGAATGTGTACGGCAACATCATTGTGGACTCCATGATCTGTCTCAGCACAAACAATGGAAATGAAGGAACTTGCAATGTAAGTTTTTGACATTAAATTTCTATCATTAAATATTAGACTATACTATTAAGTTATACAAAAAAAAAAAAGATGAAACGAAGGAGGAAGAAATATAAATCAATAAAATAATATACAGTTAATGGGATGTGCTCATATTGAAACCATTTTTTTATTTTTACGAATTGAAAAGCAAAGACCTCAAAGCGTTTATATTGTTTATTTTTTTGTGTTTTTTTTATCCCTGTAGTATTACGGCCCTTAAATCGATCGGTGAGCGTCGGTGAGCCATATATAGGGTGTATGCACATGACGTCATACTGGAGCAATGGAAAACATTGCTCAGCATAGGGCAAACGTAGTTTTGGCTATTTTCTTTGGAAAATTTAGTTATTATTATTCTCGTATACTTGAAAACATAATTCAACCTATTAGCAACCTCTCAAAAGTATTGCTAAAAGTATTTTTAATCTGGCAAAATGTGTCATTTTCCTTCACTTGTTAGCGGCCAATGTTATTTAGTGCTCACATACGGCGTCGACTTTTATATAAATACAACCACCCTATAATTTAGGTTTCAATATTCTCGTCACATATAATATATGTAACATGTAACGAAAGATATAAATTTTAAAAATAGAAATGTTAATAATAAATATATATAGAATTTTTGCAAAATATTACAATATAACATCAAGCATATTTATCATAAGGTGAACAAAACAGATCTTAACTTCATAATTGTTACAGGGTGATTCTGGCGGTCCTCTTGTGCTACAAGGTACTCAACTTGGAGTCGTAAGTTTCGGTGCATCCGCAGGCTGTGAAGCTGGCTTCCCCGTCGGTTTCACCCGCGTCACCTCCTTCCTCACCTGGCTTGAAGACAACGCTGGAGTCACCATCCAACCTTAATTTAAGCTGATATATTATAATTATATTACTTTAGATAATAGATATAGAGTATTATTATATGATGTTGAATTTTGAAAATAAATTTGAATGGTATAAATATTGACTTGTTGTATTTTTTTTAATATAATATTTATATATATATATATATATATATATATATATATATATATATATATATATATATATATATATATATATATATAAATATATACATCACACACATACAACATACATGTCATCATCATTCTGAATGCTTTTCGGTGCTCTTCTTGAGCAATGAACAACATTGCTCAGTATAGGACAAACGTGTAGTTTTTGGCTATTTTCTTTAGAAAATTAGCTATTTTTTTTTGTCATTATTATTTTTCTTGCATACTTGAAACACTAATTCAACCTGTTAACAGCATCAATGCTCTCAAAAATATTGCGACGTATTTTTAAACTGGCTAAATGAGTCATTTTCCTATACTGGCCCATGTTATTTAGCGCTCACTTATATGGCGTCGACTTTAACATGAATGAAAACACCCTATACATGACTGTGCATAATGAGTGGTAATTAGTTTTGTTCTTTATGGTATGTATTGTGTTAAGAAATTATTATAAACAAAAAGTAAAGTGACGAGACATTTAAAAAAAAAAGCGCGGCGTCATTCCTTATGACTTTTTTTTTTTTTTTTTTTTTTTTTTGCATTTTTATGCATAGTGCAAGATCAATTTAATGATACATAATCAGGTGAAAAATTTATAATAATTTATTGTATTTTTAAGTACTGCATGTATGTAATGCATATAATATAGGCAATTTAAACTATTTAAAGTTTTGATTTAATATATATTTATACGATTTAAAATAATTTTTGGCAAAGTTTTAAACTTTATTGCGCCTTTTTCATTTACCACCATCACCAACCAATCAAATCACGTTTACGCTGTCTGTCACATAGAGTTATTATATATAAGAGAGGTGAGGGCCATGATATAAGGAGAGATGGTAGTTGCACTCCTATGCTGCGTTTGTAGGGGGCGCTGAAATAAATTTTCGTCGTAGTTGCTCTCTCTCGCCTGCTCTTCGCGCGCTTCCCATTTCGATCACATTTTAAAATTTAACATGGGAAATTTTCGTTTTTATTTTTTCTATTTTTTCGTAATGAATTGTTAACATTTATTTTTTCAGAACTTAAAACTAATACGTTTCCGGTTATTTTGCATATAATTTTATTGTAAAACTCACATTATTAACAAAGTTAACTAAAATGCATATCAAAAAATCGAAAAAATTATGCTGATTAATTTGGTGCAATTTTTATTGTTAACACTTCACGCGTTCAGAAGTTATGACGGATTTAGTGATTTTTCCCTATGCTTATGCATTGGCACTTGATCGATTTGGGAAGGCGGGAAACTTGCTTGCAGCGCTGACGCGACGTAATTTTATTTCGAATCCGAGCATAGGAGTGCAACTACCATCTCTTCTTATATCATGGTGAGGGCCCAGAGCTCTGCGGTCCTAGCTCTCGTTGCGCTTGCCGCCATCGTGTAGCTCTCTGCAGATGAAGATCGCTAAAGATACCGCCATAACTTTCAAATTCAAAACAACCAGCAACCTGCGAGCAACCGGCGTTTGTGGCATTTTGTGGAAAATGGACAAAAGTGAACCCTGTCTCGGTGTGGTGTTTGTTTTTATTCTGAGGAATAGTGTTTGTTCCTAATATATATAAAAAATAACATTAAAAAATGAAAGAGCGATTGTTTGCATTAATTTTAAGCAGTTTAACTGTTCATAATTTTTGCACTGCAAGTATTTTTATCGCCAGCTAAGTTTATATAATGTGGAATTTATATCATATTATAAGTAATAGGATGTGGACGCAAAAAAGAGGCTTAACAACTATATTTTGGCTGAACATTGCATTAATTAAAAGTGGAAATTAAAAATGCGCTATAGTGCATATGACTATCAATATAGAGACAGAGGGCACTCTGCTAGAAAATTTGGAATCATATATGATATTTATCGCTTTCCAAGTTATAACTTCAAATTAATATTTCTTTTTAAAAAAAAAATGATTATAATAAAAGTAATTAACGGGCAGAGCTGCACTTAAAATTTTTTTAAATACATATGTAATATTATATTGACTAAAAATCAAATAGTAACCTCGTAGATCATCAGATTTTGATTTGTTTCCAAGTTTACAGTAGCACTGTAGCTCAGAAAAAAATTACAAAAAATTATCTTTTATTTTATCCTAAGGCACATGTATTGCACATTACTTCAGCTCAGTTTCAAACTTTGCCAACTGGTGGTGTCTTTGTAATATTAACTATAATTAGTAACAAAAAACGATTTTTTTTGTGTAATTTTGAAAACAATGATTTGAAAAGTGCATTTCCTCTGAAAGTACAAGAGATAAAAATTTCAAATTAAAACAACCAATAAAGAAAATATCGATTATTCATTCCATCCATTCAGTAAAAAATTGCAACCAACCCCTTTGCCAAAAAATGCCAAAAACGTAACTTTGTAACTACAAGGGTTTTAAAGCTGAAAATCATTTTAGGGGTAGAATTGTGTATTGGTAATATGAAACTATTCAAATTATTTTGTTAAGTTATTTGTGCGAGGAAATATATATATTTATTTAAAAAGTATATGTACTCCGGGTTGCATTTTACAGGCTGATTGTGCTGCGGGCTGCATTTATTAGGCGCTCTCAAGAATTTTACATCATAATTTGGAGTTATTTTAAGGTTATTTCAATTAAAGTATCAAATCATTTTACCAATACAAATTTATGTCTCTAAACTGATTTTCAGCTTCTAAACCCTTGTAGTTTCAAAGTTACATTTTTTGCATATTTTGGCAAAGGGGTTGGTTGCAATTTTTTTTTTTTTGTATGGATGGCATGAATAATCAATATTTCTTTTATTGGTTGTTTGAGTTTGAAATTTTTATCTCATGTACTTTCAGAGGAAATGCACTTTTCAAATCATTGTTTTCAAAATTACACAAAAAAAGCCATTTTTTGTCACTATAATTATTTAATTACAAAAAAGACACCATCAGCTGGAAAAGTTTGAAACTGTGCTGAAGTACTGTGCAATACATGTGCCTTTTAGGATAAAATAAAAGTTAAATTTTTGTAATTTTTTTCTGAGCTACAGCTATACTGTAAACTTGAAAACATCAAAATCTAAGATACGAGGTTACTACTTGATTTCGTCGATATCTTCATTAAATATTGATATTTAATACACTCTATTTAGGAGTTTTTACGTTATATATATATATATATATCCGTTACCATAATTTTCATAGAAAAAAAATGCTTATATAGTTTTAACATAACTCAAGTAAAAAAGCAAAAAAGTACTTCATATAAGCTCATAATGTATAAAAATTCAAAATTTTAAAATTCTAAAAAAAAAAAAATTAAAATAATAATAAATAGGATAAAAGCCACATATACAGAGGATTATAATTAAGAGTGTAACTGATAACTTATAAGGTAACTTTTTTTAGTGAATTATTGGAAACTATAATAGAAAGCTCTCGCTTTGAAAAGGAAATTAAAATTTATGTTTCTTTTATTTTAATACGACTTTTTGTGATTAATAAAAGTAATAAAAATGCTATCAAATGAATTTTTTAAAAATTTAAAAGTAATATATTCATAGAAATATTTTAAAAAAATCATTTTTCCACTTTATACAATACGATGCCATACATTTTTATAAATAAAATAATTAATAAATCGTTGAGAATGTGGCAATTAAAAAATGCAATAAAACGCGAGCGTATAGCGATCGCTATTTTTTGTTACAATTTCTGCTTTTTTTTTTTCTTTTTTTTTTTTAGAACTCAAAATTTATATGTATATATTTGTTAACTGCACAAATCCAAATTTCTGACTGCACATTTTGTGTCTGACTGCACACTAAAAAAGACCCTGCTGACTCTAAATGTATATAATTTATGTTATAAATTCTATATATCTCTGAATATATAATTTAGAACAGTTTTTAAATTTCTAATTGTTGCAGAAAATATTTAATTTTTCTATTATTATTTTATTTAAGTGAACATTACCATTATATTATATATTATATATTTAATATCGTCATCATCATAATATAGGAATAATATATATATATTTTATATTTATTTATATATTTAATATATATATATATATATATATATATATATATATATATATATATATATATATATATATATATATATATATATATTTATTTATTTATATATAAATTACATGTGCATTGTGAAAACAGGAACAATATAGAGAACAAAACACGTAAAGTTTATTTCTCAGTTTACAAAGTAATCGCGATGTTTAAAAATTTCCCACTCGTCCGCCATCGCGCAGCATCAATCTTTAACAGACATCTTTGAGAGTAACTTCTTTGGCGGCACAGAGAGCTCAATGTTATTAACATAGGGCTTACCTCTCTATCTATATAACCTCTTTGGTCTGTCAGAATTTCAGAAATTGTCAGAAAAACAGCTGGCAAGGACAAGTGGGTTTGGTTGCGTGTGATTTTTTCTCTGTATTTTTATCGAAATAACTCTTAAAAATTAGAAAATTGCTGTAGTTTTTTAATACTAAATTATTGAACAATATATAGCAACAGACCAAGAGAATGCAGAGTGTTATAAACACTGTTAAAGGCACTGCTCTTGGCGTAGCGGAATACTTGACACCCGTTCTGAAGGTGTGTGTGTGTGTGATACATACATAATATGATTATGATGTACATACATATAATTATGACGCTTATTTTATAAATAATGGGCTATTCTTTTTTATTTAATAGTAAACACAGATTTGTAGGCAAAAGAAATTTGAACATAATTTTCCTTACTAACAAATTAAAAAATATAACATAACATCATACATACATACATACATTTATGTGATTTGTTACATTGTGTTTATCAATAACATTTTTGAATATGCAATGACAAAGACTCATTATTATATTATGTGTGCTGAAATGCTGTAATCAAATACACGAGGCATTGCATACATACTTTATTATAATACCCATAATATTAATATTAATGATATATTTACTGTTGAAAAAGATGATAAAAAATAAATAAAAATTAATAAATAAAAATGAACATTCTATATTTTTAGGAATCAAAATTCCGAGAGACTGGTGTACTGACCCCACAGGAATTCGTTGCTGCCGGAGACCACTTAGTTCATCATTGTCCTACCTGGCAATGGGCAGCTGGTGATGAAAGCCGTGCTAAGAGTTATCTACCTAAAGACAAACAGTTTCTTGTAACTCGTAATGTACCCTGCTCAAGACGATGCAAACAGGTAGGATGAAAAACAAACAATGCAATGACCTAGATGGCAGACTTGTATACTTTACCATTTATTCCTGTCTACTATTACACTGTATATTAACTCAATTAATAAATGTTTCATTTTACATCAATGTAACTTTTGGGTGATGTTATGTATATACAGATGGAATGCTCAGATCAGCTAGAGAAAGTTCTAGAAGCTGATGATGATGATGGAGGCTGGGTTGACACACATCATTATGACCCAGGAAGTTCTTCATTGGAAGAAAAAGTCACAGAAATGACATTAGATTCCAGCAAGGTATGATCCATTTTAAAAACTCAAAAGTTGTAAACGAACAACTGTTTTGAGGCCAACTATAAGCGATTTTGCTCACATCTGCTTTCGTTTTGATGTACTGCACGTGAGCAGTAAGTAGAAACGGAAGCCGATTGGACAGAAATCGCTTAAAGTTGGCCTCAAAACAGTTGTTCCTTTGTTAGTCAATTGTAATTTTTTTTAAATGATTTTAAATGTCATTTTCTTTACTTTCAATGGAAGCCTTTTTTGGGGGGGGGGTGAGTATCTTGCTCTCTCTCTCTCTCTCTCTCTCTCTAATACAAACAGATTGTACAATTTTAATTTTAGAGTGAATCAAAAGGAAACCCCGCAGCAGTAACAGCCAATGATGACGAAGACGATGAAGATGATGATGAAGAAGCTGCAGACATGGAAGAATTTGAAGAGAGTGGCTTACTTGATGAACAAGATCAGGCAAGTCCACTATATTTTTAATTCTAAACTAAATTAACTTAATGAGAGGTACTTTAATAAGCAATCACAGTCGTATCGAGTTGGCACAGTCGTATCGTGGTTCCTGTTGGATCACTAAAGTTAAGCAACATTGAGCATGGTCAGTACTTGGATGGGTAACTGAACAAGTACTGGCGGCGTGGCTGTGCTAGCTTGTGAGTGTTGCAATCTCTTGGATTTTCCAAGAGCCAGTGGTCCAGGTCATACAGATCTGGTAGTTGAGCCCAGAAGAATATGATAACGGGTTGAGTGCTTCAGGTCTGGTAAGCTTCAGATCATACATAAAAAATAATAATAATAATAAAAAAAAAGCCTACTGGAAAGGTTAAAACCAAAAGGTATTATGGAGTCATGATGCTTACCGTTTACTATAATAAGCTTCATATTTTAGGCTGCTGCCGCCCCTGCCCCTGTTGTTCAAGCTGAGAGTAGCAGTGGTGAGGCTGGAGGTGGAGAAATAGTGCACACTAGGACTTATGATCTGTATATCACTTATGACAAGTACTACCAGACACCTAGACTATGGCTCTCTGGTTTTGATGAGGTAAATTATGGAAATTGAATAAAAATATATATTAAAAAGTAAAAATAAAAAAAAAGAATGAGACATTGAAAAAGGTGAGCATTAAGCTGACAAGGAACACCTTTGTATTGGAGAAAATAATTTCTAAACCAGGCTAAAATTAAAGGCATACTATCATAATTATAACAAGGGTATTCACTGTACTAGCTATATATCGAGGGCTACGCGGCATTTCAGTACTTGTGCAATCTCCGCGGGTTCAATTTTGGCACATGTGCAATTTACGCCACGCCTACTAATGGCACATCTGTACAGGCTAAGCGTATAAAGATGTTTCAAAAAAGGTGAGCGCGGAGAATGCACATGTGCCAAAAAGGCACCCGCGGAGATTGCACTAGTACCGAAATGCCGCGTAGCCCTCGATATCATATTTATTATTTTGCAGGGTGGTTGACTTGCATTTCATTAAAGGAATAGACCAGAGAAAAACATAAGCATTTATATCACAAAACACTTGATGGGATTTACATAAATAACTTTAGTTTGTCTCAAAACCCAACTGTAGCCCCGTAGCAGTGATCAGAAAATGCGATTTATGCAATCCGCACAACATTTTCATACTAATTTTTGCATGTTTCTGACGTCGTAAACATGAATTTTCACGTAAATGGAATACTTTACAGTTTTTTCATGCTCTCTCGTGGGGCTACATTAACATTCTAGTAAAAATTGTAAACGATTATTTTGAAGATCCCATTTCATGTTTATTGGTTAAAAAGCACATATTGTTTTATGTGGTCTATGGCTTTAAGACAGTGTGAACATTTACTCTGACTATTGCATATTGTTTAAATAAAAGTCAGAGGACCATGTAAGTGGGTTTGCACCTTTTTTTGACCTCAAATAAAAATAATTTATTATTTTATTATATAACAGCGGTCATATTCAGCACCTAATCTCTAGCCATGGATGTCTGCTTAATACTCCCATTTCCTAATCTTTTCAAATATAAATATCCTTTGTATCTCTCTGTGTGTATTTATGTATGTTGAATTATCAAGTATTTTTTAGAAGTTAAAAAATAATAAAGGTATTATTTATTATTTGTTAAATTCAGGCTAGAAGACCTCTTTCTGTGGAACAAGTTTATGAGGATGTAAGCCAAGACCATGCTAAGAAAACAGTCACTATGGAAACCCATCCCCATTTACCTGGACCACCTATGGCATCAGTGCATCCTTGCAGGTGAGTTAGCATACTTGCAGCTAATCTACAATAGAGAAGTACCACAAGTAATAAAAGAAATATGCAGGCTTCTTTTTCTTCTTGTTTTCATTCTCTGACAACCGAAAATATGTTGCTTTAATAATTTTGAAAGCATAACTGACTACAACAAAATCTCAAATTTGTGAAATTACTAGAGACTTCTTACAGGATAGCTTCATAAAATCAAGTTGGATAGGATTGAGGCTGCTGAGGAATAGACCGAGTACTTCACAGCATTAAAAAGTACCCCAAATCATATTAAAATCAGATAGTAATTGTGCAGAGTATAAAAACAGTTGTATGCTTAGGCTGACCATATTATTTAGATGCAAAATCGGGACACTTTGACCGTAGGAGAGAGGCAACTTGGGACGTGGGGGCGGGGGCCCCGCCGGAGGTGAATTTTTTTCTTAAAAGGGGGCGTGGTCCCCGATTTTTAAGTGTATTTTGATCGATTTTCAAATGGCCATTATTGAAAAAAAAAAAAAAAAAATCTAAAATTTTTTTTTAAATATTTTTCTTTTTTGCTTCAAAAACTTTTTTTTTTTTTTTTGTTGCGCAGTCATTAATTTTTGCTCCAAAAATTGTAATTTCAATAAATAATAGCATTAATTTTTTTTGATTGTATTACCAACTATTTACCCAGCTAATAATTGGTTTAGCAAAGAAAAAAAAAAAGAGGAAATTTTCTTTAAGAGAAGAAAAACGATTACAGAATGGCACTTTAATTTTAATTTATCTTGCAAAAGATTTTATAAAATATTTTGCAACTTCTGCTATTAATTTAATAATAATTAATAAATCACGACATTTTTATATTAAAATAAATCATATGTGTGTGTGTTTTATAGATTTTTTATTTTTATTTTTTCTCTTGTTTGTATTTTTTCCCTTCATGAAAAATCCGGACATTTCAATTTTAAGCCGGGACAAGGGGTCAAAATCGGGATTGTCCCGGGAAAATCGGGACGTCTGGTGAGCCTATGTATGCTTCATGTAAGATTTTAAAATGTCACATAATTATATTTATTTTTTGTCTTCCTTGTTTTTCAGACATGCTGAGGTGATGGTTAAAATCATTCAAACAGTGACAGAGGGAGGTGGAGAGCTTGGAGTGCACATGTATCTCATAATTTTTCTCAAATTTGTTCAAGCTGTCATTCCAACAATTGAATATGACTATACTCAAAATTTCAGTATGTAAAACTAAGCAATAACATGAAAAAATTGACTTATATCTGCCTTATTAATTAAATGCCAATTTTTTTTTTTTAATTGTAGTTTATTAGAATTTTTATTTCATTTTAAAATGCAAAAGCTTAAAATGTTAAAAATGATTACACTGTAATGTCTATTAAATCCATAAAGATGAAAAAAAAAATTATATAAATATAAATAAATAATGCAGTACGGGAAGCAAAATGAATTTGTAGCCTATTTTTAGCCTTTTTTTTAGTTAAAAAGTTTTCAAGTTATTTTAATGTAATTAAAAATTAATTGTACAGTCATTAATACTGAATATTTTCCCTTAAAGCATTAAAAATAAATAATAAAAAAAGGAACAAATTTTTATGGTGCAAAAAGTGTATAATTTTACCTATAGGTAACGTATACGTTATGTTATAATATATATGCACCAGTCTATTAAGTTTTGTCTCTTATTATTATTATTATTGTTTTAATTATTAAGTAAAGTATCTATCAATAGTTAAAGTAGTCCTCTGTCCTCCTTTTTGAGAGTATATTTAAATGTTATTTACAGAAAGCATTTTGTGGATTCTGAAATATACATTTAGGGTTTATTTTTTACTGTTATAACTTAGCATTCAATATAAAAATAAAAGCACGTAAATATAATGTCTCACAATTTTGTGGATCACTTCAATAAAATTGTAATATTTAATATATTGCTGTGGTTTAAGCTTTATTAGCCATTGTAAATTTTCACAAAACAATATTGTATTGTAATGATGTATGTAAAGTATTAGTAGATTTTCAGCAAAAATATTAAGAAAACAACAACATAAAGAAATTATTAGCTGCAGCTTATTTAATTAAAATATAATGCAACAAGGAAGGTTATTTGATGTCATATATATTTTAATGTGCATATAATTTTATTTTTCATTTTTAAAATTTTAGTTTTACTTAAATGTAAGGATTATAATTTCAAATATATAAATAAATGATGATATATTGCAACATTTAAAATTTTATTTTGTTTTGTATTTATGTATTTAAAGCAACACACATTACAAATATTATACATTACAGAAATGCAATATGATATTCATATTTATGTTACTGAAATATATTCTTTTTAAATATTATTACTAAATTAATATATAAAACTGAATATATATATAACTACATTATAATATGCTTTAATTATATTTTTGGCCTTTTGTATCTTGCTTTTGGCTTTTGTATTTTAAGTATAACTAAATAAATTTATAAATAAGAACTAAGAATTAAAATAGTATTGCATGTGAAATATTTATACTTATCTAAAGCAACATTTTGTAATTAAAAAAAAAAAAAAAAAAAAGAAAAAAGAAAAAAGAAAGAAATAAAGAAATAAAAAAATATTTAATACTTGCCACTGTCTTAAAAATTATATGGAATTAGTAAAAAAGCAAATCTGCTTTCATTATTGATATCTACTGATTGAATACCTCTGCTGCAATATCCAATTGTACATGTGTACACAAGATAAATTGTGACAATATATTTTACCATTTAAAAACTTCCACTTTTATTTTCTTGGTAAAACAATATCACAATCAACTACCTATAAGTATAACACAGCCAATTATATATTCTAAAGATACAATTTAAATACAAATAAAATGCATTTAAAAAAGATAATTTTATGGAAATTCTTTTGATTTCAATTTCAAGATAACTAATAAAGTATGCTAATTGTACTATAGTCATTAGCATACTTGCCACTAAATATTGTCAGCAGTTGCATTTTTAAAATACTCTATACTCATTTGAGGCATCTGAAATGTTGGGATAAAGAGGGTTGCAATCATCTCTTTCATAGCAAAATTGTAAAGCCTTAAATTAGATTTTTTTTAATGCATTTAATTTGTTAAGAACTATAGTACAATTATTATAGTTGCATACTTGTGTAGTTTGTTTTCAACACAAGAATGCTTGTCAAGAAAGAAAAAAAAAAAAAAAAAAACTATTCTTAACACTTTTTTTAAAGCACACAATATGCAATAAAGTTTAATAATCTGTATGTACACTAAAGAAAAGTAGAGGGTTTGCTAGTTGTTAAATATTAATATTAAAAAAATGAAGTTAACAAAATAAAATATAAAACTTTTACATACAACTAGCATATTATAAGCTATTAGAAATACATAATATATATGAGTAATAAATCCAATTTTACACCCTGTTTCTTAAGTTTTAGTGAAAATAAACAATAAAGGTAGAGACACTGGTAAAAATATCGCGTTTTTATTGTGACAGCGATAGAAAACTAGCTACCTGATTGGCTTGAGAGTTCCCACTAGCCAATCAGAAAGCTAGTTTTCTATCACTGTCACAATAAAAACGCGATATTTTTACCACTGTCTCTACTTTAAAAAGCAAACACCATTATTTAAATGAAGTTAACATTTTGGAGGGACAGGGCCTATCAAACATTGATGGTTGTTGACTGGTTCTTTTGAAGAACTATTGGCCATTTGCTTAATTTTGACACCTGATGTGTACAATAACTGACATTGAGAAAAAAACTTAATATCAAGGTGGTAAAAAATTGCAAAGACTATGACATAAAATAATAAAATGGTGTAGGGAGGGCGGATATCTACCAAAGCAGGAAGCAACTATAGTAATACTAATAACACAATTTTTCTAGTCTGAAATTGGTTCTGTAAACTAAACACAAAAATTGAGCTTTGAAATTATCAGCCGAGATATTTTTTCTGTTATTAACACCTGATCACCACTTTAAGACATTAATTTGAATTTTAATTACAATTTATTTGAGAAATAAACCTCACCATAGAACTTCTACTGTAGCAAGGCCCTTGCTGGTATGCATATCCTTTTCTCAAATAAATAATAAGTAAAAATTTAATCAATGCAGTGCATAAGTTGTGACGTTAGAATCGTTGTTAGTTGTTAACAAAGAAAAATGATCTCAGCTGATAATGTTAAAGTTCAACTTATGTAGTAAAACCAATTTGAATGTGCTGGTTTTAAAAATTAATACATGAATAAGTGATTAGAGACTTTAAACCGTGCATAAAAAAACAAGACATATACAAGTATTCCATCATCAAAGTTAATTAAATTTGAAATTGAAACTCCAACGAAATTTTATTTCAAAATGTATATCAATGTTGTTGCGAGCAATATGCGTAACTCGTTTTTTATCACGCAAAGCAATATTTGTATCTCGTTTTTTGTCAAGCTAAGCAAAATGTGTAAGTCATTTCCGAACGACTTACACATAATGCTTCGTGACAAAAAAACAAGATACACATATTGCTCGCAACAACATCGATAACTTACTTACACGCTTATTCAGATCAGATTACATCAATTGTAAAAAGTAGCAGAGCAGTTAGTATTATTTGTAATTACAAAAATAATATATTATACAATCATTGTGTTATATTCTTCAAGCAGCTTTATACTGTATATTATCAAACAAAGGGAGCCTGCTACAAGCTCAGGAAAATATGTTTAGTTTTCAGTTCTGCAAGTTTCTGTTTGAAACTTGCTTTAATTGTGTTATTCTTTGGCACTATTTTCTTGACATTGCCATGCTCAATAGACCAATGATGCCACCTACAGCCAGAACTGCTCCTCCAGCCACTGCTATGCCAGCTAGGCCCTCTGTAACAATATCACACTTTTTAATTCTTTATTTCTATTAGTAAACTTTGTAAAAGTTTAGGAAAAAAAAGAAACAAACCCAGAGCCTAGTGCTAGCAGATGACCCTGTATTGATTTAACATACTATCATAATAAAGGGGGAGCAACTGCTATAGCGCAAGTATTTTTTTTTTCTATATGTTGAGATTTTTGGTGTAGCTTCACGACATTCAAAGCTATTGTTTTCCTGAATTTCAAACAAATGGTTACATTTTTTTTTATTTAATACATGACTTGCATTATAATTTTTTTTTTCTTGTTGAAAATTAGTAATCAAATTGTTTACTCAAGGCCGAGACCATGCAGCAAAACACAATATCAACTTAACATTAATTTTAAAATTCTCAAGTAAAAATTAAAAATTTGCAGAAGACAATTGAACTCCACTGCAAATTCAAACAAACGAGCATTGAAAAATGATGTAACAGGCTTTTGGGGGACGTGGTAGGCATTTTTTATATTATAAGTGAATTAATTAATGAACTGTAATTAATAAAGGTAAATATTGACTTCAATAGAATCTACTACATAGTTATATTCTTTCTAAATATGTGCTCAAATACTGTACAAAAATCATTAGTCTTGCTCATTGTTATCAGTACAATTAAAATAATATCAATAATACCTCTAATTGAGCAAATTATAACCCAATTCATTCTGTGCTATATGAGCTTAATTACTTTTTTTTTTTTTTTTTTTTTTTTTTTTTTTTTTTTTTTTTTTTTGTAAGAAGAAGCTCATATAGCACAGAATGAATGTAGTGTGTGGGGTTATAACAGTGGTGGTGCACTTCCATAAGAGGACGTTACACATTGGTGAATCCTATAGTAGCTGTGTATAAGAGCGCTCTGGTGCACCAAAGCTTACGTATTTTTGGTGCACCAACCAACCACCAATGTGTAACTCCCTCTATGGGAAATGAGCCCCCACTGGGTTATAATTTGCTCAATTAGAGGGAGAAATGATATTATTTTAATTGTACTGATAACAATGAGCAAGACTAATGATTTTTGGGACAGTATTTGAGCACATATTTAGAAAGAGCATAAAAAAAAAGTGGGGTGGAACCCTTTTTTGTTCAAGGAACACTGCTTGCAAGCTCACTATCCCTATATATAATTGCTAATTACAAATTTTCTTGCTCCTTGTTTCTCCTATCCTTTTCTTTCAAATTTATCATAATTACAAATGAAAGTACCTTTTGTCATTCTTCCTTTGACAAGTTTTTCAAGCTCCAGTACTTGCATGTTTCCAGGCTCTATTTGTAGGAATGCTTTTACAAAATGCAGAGACTTGCTGTACTCCTGAAATTAAATAATATTTACAGTATATACAAATATGAAATATTAATCATATAGCATTAATTATATAATGTACATATAAAATGCATAAAATAAGATTCAAGGAGCAAAAATAAGTAAATGAAAGATAGTTACAGCTCTTTACACCAAGATTTGAGAACAAAACATACAGATATAGGCAACCTGTTAAAAAACAGGTAGCCTCTATATGTCCCGTTTTCAATAAACTTTAGTCCAGAGCTGTGAATGTCTGTCAGAAGGTCCGCGCACAAAAGGCCCTGGTTGTGCGCAAAGGTAAAGCATATTGGCGAGCGGCGCACAGGTAGGGTCTTTTGTCCGTGGGCCTTCTGTCTGTATACAAGATCTGTATAGTAATGCATATGCTGTATATAAATATATATAATATATGCATGCTAACCTTGATTCGTGCATAGCCAATAGCAAGGTAATAAAGGTAGTCTCGTTTGTCCTGTGCTGCAGGGTTCTTGAAGAGATCCTCAAGGAGCAAAATTCCTTTACGAATATCTCCATAGTAACTGCTTCTCACCAAGCACCAGGCATACTCAAACTGCGTCTGCAGAGACACTGTGGAAGTAGTCAGTTGACGATGGTACTCCTCTTCAAATTTCTGCAAAGCAACATTTTACTAATTAATTTTATATCGCGTATTGTGTGATCTATTGCATGCATTTCTACAGGGCTTTCTGTCATTCGTATTGACAAATCTCCAAGGCATCCAATAAATGAGGCTGCAAAAAGTAAATACACATCATGCACCATACAATATAATAAAAACTACAGTACTGTATTTTTCTCTCTGCTGGATTGACAGTATAATATTATACAAATATGTATGTATGCTAAGTATGTACATATATATGTACTGTACATACAAGCATACATACAGTGTATACAATGCTGTATACAAGCATTGCATGCGGGTGCAGGCTCGGACTGGCCATAAGAGTTAGGGTGTAACCAGGGATGCACGCCCCTTTTTGAGGCCCCTAGAGGGTGTTACGCCTCTTTGGTGAAAGAGGTCCCTTGACCCTTGAGTGCCAGTCCGACCCTGCATGGGTGCCACAATTAAGACTTTTTTTATGCATATGCATCATGTATGTAAGTATGATAATACATAATATGATTATGTGTCTGTAAGTGCACTAATTTTTTAGCATACATACATTCTTTGTGCGTGAATAAATTCAATACCGCTACATCAGCTACATATTAATATTTTCGCAACATGACGCAATATAGAGGACATACAAAACAAGGTGACACATGCATACTATTATGATTGAGACAGATTGAGTGTATTGCATATGCACGTAAATCACGTTAATGCATGCATTTAAAGTCAAACATTTACCTTTAAATCTGCAGAGGAAACCACATCGTCCAAAATTTCTGTGGTAATATCCGACATCACTGTGAAATACACTTGCCCAATGGGACCGAGTGGGGCTTTGAAAAAAAAATTGTAAACTTATCTGAAACTTATTTTTCTTTTTCAGCTGGTTCGTTTCGTTCACTTCACACTGCGTTCACAAACCAAAAGTTCTAGAAGAAAATTGGCAACATTGTATGTACGATAGTGACATCTACATCATGGGGTGTGTACCTGGTGTGTACATACGTCTCACGTCAACGTCACAAGTTGTGGTGGGAGATTAAAAAAAAAAAAAAACAAAAAAAAAAAAAAAAAAAAACTGCTTTGTACTATATAATCATTTTTTATTTATTTATTTATTTAAAAGGGGACTCGTAAGGACTCTTCTATGATTTATAGAACTATAGATAATGAATTAAATAATCATTTTTTTTTTGTCAAAAAGTTTAATTTTTTTAATTATAAAAATTGATTCACGTGCTTATTACAATAAAAAATAAAATATTTGGATTTGGCTATCACTCATAATATATACTTGCAATAAGTTGCAATTTATTTTTATTTATATTATAATATGAAGTCCAAAAAGTTTGTTGATGCAGCAATTTTTTTTTACATGGATTTGAAAGACTTGGGTGAAAGGGGAGTGAGCTTTAGGGACCCTCTATGCTTGAGTCAAAAACCCAAAAACCCTGTTTAATTAAACTACATATATATTAATCTAATGCGCCCCAGTCATTTTTCCATTTTAACTTAATTAACCTGTTCACGACGGAGTTTTTTGCTTATCCCATAACATTCAGCACATAATATGACGTGCTCCGTCATGAACGGATTAACATTTATGCTATTATTATTATTTTACTTATATTACAAAACACAGCTATAACTTTGCAATGTATTTAAAGAACTTTTTGTAACTTAGATTAATATTCACAAATATTAAGTTTATGGTCATAAAAAGAGCAGGCAGCAAATATTTGATTTTTTCTACACCAATCAACTCCATAAGCAAGGCAATCTTCATCACTTCTAAATGATTGTCTAATTTGAAAATCACAGTCATTCCAGTTCATTAACTTAAAGCCAGAGAACATACAAGCAGAAATTACTTTCAGAGGAACATTTCCGTCAAGTGGTATCATTCTCCACACTCCACCACCAAGAGATATTTCATTCAAAGTTTGCCCAAGTTTTGTATTTCTTGTATCCCAAAGCAGGAGTCTTTCATCATAACTACCAGAAGCAAATTGATTTGGTCTATCTTTACTTGTCATAAAACTTGTAACTCCTGCTGTATGTTCTTTGCTTCTCCAAATTTGAATTGCAGGATTAATACGGTAATCATAACATTTCATGATAGCATCGTCACCTCCAGAGTACATAATATTTGGAATGTTTACATTAAAATTTGCAACCCAAGCTTCAAAATTATGTGATTTCCATTGTTGAATACATTTAATTGTTTCCGAATCATATTTCAGTAATGAAATGTAACCATTAGAACTTGTGGCAAGTAATATATCATCATGAAGTGACCAGTCAACATATAATGCTGAGATATTTTCACAGTTGTCAGCAAATAACTTAACAGAAGCTATTTTAAGCAAACCAGTTTTTTCATCATCTAATTTATAAATTACCACAAATCCTTCAGAATCAGCAGTAGCTAATATAATTGCTCCATCACTTGTTACTTTTGGCTTCCATTTTAAATCAAAGATTCCTGGTAATCCCACAACACCTTGATAAAATATAAACTGTTCTTTTGTTACATGAAACACAAGAATGGAGCCTGTTTTAGATTGATTTGAAGTAAGCTGATATGTCGTGCAAATTAAAATGTGTTCGTTATCTTCTACTGGACACCAAGCTACACAATCTGCATTAATTTTTGTGTCAAAAGTGTGAATACAAGTAATTGCTGACATTTTAACAAATATATTTATGTTTTTTTCTTCTTATTTTATGACTTTTTAAAGTCCTTAAAACTGTCAATAATTTCACAATGAAACACTTCAAAAGTTTAATATTAGTGTCAAAAAATACTTTGTTCTTTATGGCATATGAATATATAAAGAGCACGGGCTTTATCTTCTCATTATGTTGAATGCCAGAGGTGCTAGTTGAGCCAACGTTCTGCAACCAAATCCGATCAAAGATGTGCTGCTAAGTACACCCACAACTCCTCCAACTGCTAACAAAGTTCCGCCAGCTACAACAGCGCCTCGTACACGCTCTGCAAATATAGTTACAAAAATTCAAATAAATATTATAATATATAATGGCAAAATGCTAACTCTTTTTTAAAGTTTTTTTTAAAAGAAGTAAAGGAAAAGTTGAAAAAATACAAAAGAAATTAAAATTACTGATACAATGAGCATAAAACCACTAATACAAAGGTTACCCGAAACCACGAAAATATATATATATATATATATAGGCTATATAAATAAATAAAGCTGATTATTTTACTTAATTGGTTAAAACATGTAAAATTGTGGCCAGTTTGCATCTTTTATATTTATCCATTTCTAACTGCAGTAGTTTTCTCGTGAATTGCTTAAAGGATGGTGACGTAATTCTAAACAACAGGTAACTAGGGATCCCCTGATGTTTTCAAAGGCATGTTTGATTGGTTACATGTCACCACCACCAGCACTGCCATAGTCAATATTGCATTTTATCCAGAACAGAATGTACCTTTCCTGAGTCTTGAGGAAGCAACTTGCAAAAGATCTTTTGCCTGCTGATTGCCTGGCTCTAATCTCAGTAAGTCTTTCAAATTCTGGCAAGCTTTACTGTATTCCTGAAAAACAAAGACATTTACAAAGTCTTAATTCTGTTGTGTACAGAACATATCAATGTTGTTGCGAACAAAAAGTCTATCTCGTTTTTTGTCGCGCAAAGCAAAATGTCTATCTCATAATTTGTCACGCGAATCAAAATGTCTATCTCGAGCGCCATCTACATAACGTTTGGGAACGAGATAGACATTTTGCTACACGTGACAACAAACGAGATGGACATTTTGTTCGCAACAACATCGATATGGCAAATAAGAAGTAAGGTTATAAGGAATTTAACTTAAATTATGCTGCATACAAAATTTATAGAGTATGAATTTTTCAGATTACTGATTAATTTTTAATACGATTAATATTTAACAGCGAACAGATGTTTACACAGAAGGAAAATGTGAATTTTGAATTACTGCGACACAATTAAGGCAGTGCATTGACATATTCTTTAATTTGTTGTAACTTGGCACAGCAGATTTTTAGGTTGCACAGCAAAATTCTGCAGCTAATTTTATGAACTGGGAAAAGAGTCAACCTTTTTTTGTTAGAATTTTCTATAATTTTGCACAGCAACAAAATTATGTTACACAAAAATGTACAGACTTTCTGCAACAATTTTTACGGGTTATGTAAATATTAAGAAATTTTGAGCAGTATAATTTGCTGCATAAAATTACAACTAATAGAAAATGAAAATGCACCTTTACAAAAATTGGGGAATGGTAGATAGTATGAGCTTATACAGGGACGCGAGGTAGAGAAAATATTCTAACCCAGGCCAAAATTAAATATATAAGCGTATGTAAAGCGGCTCATATTGCTCTGTAGAAAGCGAGCTTCATTTGATAAAAGGGAATCTTGGCTTGCATATTGGTTTGGACGGCGTGAGCATTGCACATAGCACACTGTCATTTTCAGCACCTCATCTCTAGCTATGGACAGCTGTTTAGTAAAGACGAAACTAACGTCCCTATATACCAGGTATTCTGACTGAATTATTTCTGTATTGTTGAAAACCTCACTAAAATAACATGCATTTAAATGGCAATCGTGACCTCTCAACAATGAAAATAAAATTTGAAATTTCTTATGGGGCTGGAATACCTGGTATATAGTGACGTTAGACGAAACTAAACAGCTGTCCATGGCTAGAGATGAGTAACGTCCCTATAATATAACAGGTACTCTCACCCCATAAGAATTATTAACCATTTTTTTTCATTGTTGAGAGGTCAAGTTTGCCATTTAACTGCATGTTATTTGAGTGAGGTTTTTAACGGTTTTGGTGAGAGTACCTGGTATTTTCTAGGGATCTTAAAAGAGATGAGGTGCTGAAAATGACAGTGTGCTATGCACAATGCTCGCGCCGTCCAAACCAATATGCAAGCCAAAATTCTCTTTTATCAAATGAAGCTCGCTTTCTACAGAGCAATATAAGCCGCTTTACATACGCTTATATATTTAATTTTGGCCTGGATTAGAATATTTTCTCTACCTCGCGTCCCTGTATAAGCTCATACTATCTCCCATTCCCCAATTTTTCCTATCTATCTATGTGTTTTTCTATCAAATCTTTTTAATTATCAACTATCGCAAAGATGATTTTTTCTTAAGGTTTACTATATTGATTAGTAAATAAGAAACTGATTTGAGGCTCACTTCAAGCAATTTCGCTCACATCTGCTTCGCAAGAAAATCACACAAGGAGAATACTGAAATGGAAGCAGATGTAAGCAAAATTTCTTAAGGTTAGCCTCAAAACTGTTGCTTCTTTAATAGTCAATTCCTTTCATATCTTAAAACTTTATGACACACAAGAAAACAATGATGGTATCTAGATTCTTACTTTAAGACGGGTAAGCCCAAAAGCTAAGTAGAAGAGGTAGTCTCTTCTATCGTCTGAGGCTTGCGCTACAGCCTGGGCCAAAAGTGCATTTAACAGTAAGATTCCTTTTGCAATGTCTCCATGGTAACAGCTCTGCACAAGGCACCAAGCATATTCAAACTGCAGTTGTGGTGTCACCTCAGATTCGGAAAGAGAGCGATGGTATTTTTCTTCAAATTTCTGAAAAATTTTAAGAACAACTTATTAGTAATTTAAGTCAATTGCAAAAAAGAGCATGTAAACAAAGAGGGCTTCTGTTGAGAACAGAGGTCTTGTAGTTTCAAACATATATATGCATATGTGTTTGCTGGGAAGCACTGAGGGTTAATCAAAATGGAAAGGAACTATCCCAAAATATGCAAGAAAAGAAAAATCTATTATTTGTGATGAGAACCATTCAAGGTTCAAAAGGTATGAACTCGTGTAAATTTCTACTCTCTCATTCATACAGAGTATATTAGGTTTATTATGTGTACATATATGTGTCAGTAGGTAGACAGGATTTTGAGACGGAAGGGGTCCAGCCTATATTCAGCATTTAGCAAGGGTAAAAAAGAGGGAACACCCCCCTTTACCCATGCTTTTTCAGACCTGACCGAGGGTCTACACCACTACATACTACTACTAGGGAAGGGTCCGGATACCTAACACCCCCTCCCCCTCCCGACACTGAATACGCCCTCGTGTGTCAGTATCGTGTATGTATGTATCATATATAATTTTACTCTTTGCCTTATAGAGTATTGTAGAATAAATTTTATAGAGTCTGTATGTATGATGCATATACATACACAAAAGCACACATTACACATGTAATATTATGTGTCATTGGACCGGGTATGTACATGCATTATATGCATAATGCATATAATGATTAATGTACAAATCGGACTATTTTAGTTTCTTGCCTTCAAATCAGCGATGGTAATGTTATGTTCCAACAAATTTTCCATTGTATTTATTGAACTGTCTTAACTTTGGCATCAATAATAACTCACCAACTTAATGAATAAATTGAAATCTGGTAAATATATACGTAAATAGTGGTTAAAAAAGCAGAAACCAAACCTGTCGTCGAAACAACGTCGAAGATTTTTTATTTTACGATTTCTTTGTTTATTATTTTAATCAGCTGTATTTTCGCGGCAGAAATATACGCATGCGCAGAATTGAAATGCGTAAAAAAATATAGGGGGAAATTTCAAACTTTTTAAAATTGCATACGAACAGTGTTTTTTTCTTGAAAAATGGTGCTTAGAATTGTTTGAAAAATACTTTTCAAATTTAAGATTATGAGTAGAAGTAAATATTCTTCATATTTTATTCATTTTTTTTTATGTTTTACGCGTGGAAATAAATTTAACCTAATTCTAAAAATAAACTTTTTCCCCTACCTGGTTCTATTTTTGATATTTAATGTTTTCAAACTGTTTTAAAACTCTCTGAATTAGGATATTTTAGTGCCGTTTCTGGTAAATGGTTTGCGCTAGATCGTATCCGGCATTAAAATGGGTCAGTAACCTTTACTAGTTACAGCAATTATTGCAAAGTAAATTAATTTTTGTCCGAGACTTACGTTGTATTTTGTATGTATTTTGCTTGTCGCGCGCATTCCTTTTTTTCTTTGCTGCGTTGCAGCACCATCAGCTGTTTTTTTCTGTCTGCTCGGAGCAAAAAGCATGGAGGATTCTCTTGAGGACGAAGTTTTGTATCAAACTTATCTTTCACATATGAAGCTCGTATCAAAATTTGCTGTAGCTCTTCCGCTTAATATTGCGCCATTAAATTATGCATGGCGAATACTGCGAGTATACATGCTTAAACCTGAAGTTCTTGTCTTCAGCTTTGTGCTATTGCTGCTCTTCATTTACCTGCAGGCCGTCGATGTTTGGAGTAGGTCATTGCTAACTCGCCTTCAATGCAGCATCGGTTTTTCCTCTTCAAAAGTGTCTCGGCTACAATTCTTGGTTAACTCGAGCGGGGGTGACGAGCTGAGCTGGGATGAAAAAGGTCAGAATGCGGCAGTTTACGCTATCCAGGGTAGACGTCCACATATGGAGGACAGATTTGTTATTTCTGAGGACATAGAAGGGACAGGCGTTTCACTTTTTGCTGTTTTCGATGGACATGGTGGAGAGGTAAGAAATATATTATAATAAATATAGCAAAAGCCCACACTGCATGTATATGTAATGTATATGTGTATTAACATACGGTATGTATGTACAAATATGTATGCATACAATACAATGCATGTCAAATGTCAACAGCATATGTATCTGATCATATTCATATATGTACAATACCATCATAAATACATATATGTATTATGTATGTATTTAGTATATATATACATACATACTTTTTATCATACATCATTCTTACTGATGCTTTCTATAAATACTGTGAATTGTTTATAAGTATATAAAGTACATACATAGATATGCAATACATATATGATATGTATGCTATCACAATCGTGTGTATGATGTATGTATAATGACAATTTTTTTAAACACACATTAACTATACATATGTCCATGTATCTTGTATTTTCAGTTTGCTGCTGACTATGCTAAGGACAAGCTTGCTGAAAATCTTCGTCAAAAGATTTTGCTGGTGAAACGCTCTGGAAATGAAAAACCAAAAGATGTACCTGATACTGAAAATGATGGAGAAAAGGGTGATAAAAATGCATCCTCCCTTGAACGTAAGCCAAGTGAGAAAAGCAAAGCTGCAGAACAAGAAACAGGTAAAAAGATACATAGAAAAACATGGCTCATTTTTCATCAATATGTTTATAATTTTGTTCCTATTATTATTATTTTTCTTTTTTACCAGCACGTAAAGGTTTAGAGAGGAAAGAAAGTAACAAAGGCCGAGTTGGAACGACAGATGATGTGCTTGGTGGTGGTGCTAAAATGAAAGTGACTGATCCCTTGCTACTGAGTCAGCTGCGAGCAAGGCAGGGTGTCACTCGAGATGTCCAGCCAGGAGCTTCTGGAGGTGCCAAGCCACGGACTAACGTACATCCTTCCCAGTATATATCTACAGGAATTATTGACTATGGCAAAATCATCACTGATGAAGTGCTTGCTGCTGATGAACTACTTATCCAGCAAGCCAAGAAAACATTTGATGTTGCGGGTAACTTTTAATGTACTTTTTTTAATCATACCCTTTTTAAAAAATAAAAATAAATCCGTATTATCACACTATAAAGCCCTAAAAGAGTAATCAGTAAGCCAACAGCACTTCCCCTTGACCTAGTGATTCGTTCAATTTTCAAAAGTAAATCTTTTAATATATCTTTTATTATTCCTAGATTTTCTACTTTCTAAAATGTCCATTGTTCATGTTTACAAAGTGACTGTAGCATATTAAACTCTTAAACACAAAATAAAATAATTGGTTGAACGATATGTATACCTAGGTGATAATAGGGAAAAAGAAAGAAAAAGAAGGAAAAAAAATGGTGGTGTGATAACAAATTCAAAGAAAGGATAGTAACAAAAATCCATTATTACAAAGATATTATGCATATAAATTCATGTTGGACATAGACTAATAAAAGACAGCTAAAAATTAGTTTAAAATGGGTTTAATTGGCCAGTTTAATTTCAAACCAATTTTTGGATTTCATTCATTATTCTGTGTTATACATTTCCGTTATGGCTATCGGTATGTGTATTTTTCCCGCATTATATAATAATGGGCTTACTATACCTTTTTTAAATTGGTTGAATGATGTAAGTATTATTCACATGATAGTAAATTTGCTCCAACTTTGTTTATCTGTGGATGTGTATCGATGCGCATCACATTTACGCCTCATGTGAATAATACTTTACTTTTCATCCAGGATAAAAAGAAATCCAATAAAAGAATGTTTTGCTTTCCAGGTTCCACTGCACTGATGGCAGTACTTGAAGGAACCAGGCTTGTTGTTGCGAATGTTGGGGATTCGCGAGGAGTTATGTGTGATGCAAAGGGAAATGCAATTCCCTTATCCTTTGATCATAAGCCGCAACAGGTAAACAGTATTTTGTCTTAATTGCTATTTTTTCTTCTTCTAGTTTTATTTTACTTACGCTCAGTACAATAGTTTTTTTATTTTTTGATAGATACCATATTAATAATAGGAAATAATTAATAATTTTCAAAAGTGTACACAAGTCTTGTTATTTTAGTTTGAGTCAGATTGCATTGCTTAACAAAATGAAATTACAATTAAATATGCACAGGTAAAAAAAATGTGGTAAATAATATTAAAATTTATTCTATCTTTCCAGCGTAAAGAACGCCAAAGAATCACTCAGGCTGGTGGCTTCGTGACCTTTAATGGAGTATGGAGAGTAGCTGGCATCCTTGCAACATCCAGAGCTTTGGGAGACTATCCACTTAAAGATAAGCGCCTAGTTGTTGCTGATCCTGATATTTTAACCTTTGAATTATCTGACCATAAGCCCCAGTTCATTATCCTAGCATCTGATGGTTTGTGGGATGCATTTTCTAATGAGGAAGCTGTTGCATTCATCAAAGATAGGCTAGATGAGCCATTTTTTGGTGCTAAGAGCATTACATTACAAGCTTATCATAAGGGCTCATTAGATAATATATCTGTACTTATTGTTTGTTTTAAAAACCACCAATGGCCAAAGAAATAGATATATAATTATAAAATATGTAATTTTGTCAATTGACGTGATGTTATACCTGGCAAATGATTTTTTTTTCTTTTGAAATTGTATTTTGGTGAAAAATTTAAAAGGCTCTTTAAAAATTTATTGGTACAGTAAGAAAAGAAGGGGGAGGGGGGGGGGGGGAGGGATAGAAACTTTATTAGAGTAGTTAATACATACAGAGTTTAAATACATATGAATTGTTACCTGTTTTATAGTAATGTATAATGTCTATATGACAGTTGCATTATGTACTGTATTTATGTATCCTAGCTGAGCCCAACCTCAATATAGCTTGGCTCTATGGTCCTAGTTAATATTTAAATTGATTGCCTAGCCCCACAGGGTTGTGCATTTTTTTGTCCCGTCCTAATACTAAAAATACATATTAAAGCAAGTGTTGAATTAATTAATAGACTTTAAATAGCAGGCAGACCAAATGCAAGTGAAAAAAGGTTTGTGTATTCTCTGGTACTTTAAAATATTTTGATATTTCATCCATAAAATGGAAGAAAAAAAGGTTCATAATTTAATTTATCTATACAATCAAAATTAATTTGCATAACTTTTATTATTATTATTATTTTAGTACCAGTGGTTACACATAGAAACTTAAAATATCTAAAAAAAAAAAAAAAAAAAAAAAAAAAAAAAATCCTTCCTTTAAAAAATTATAAATAATAATAAAATGAAAGAACCAAATATTTCTTGCTCATGAGTGATATATTTTTTAAATAATATAATTTTGCTAAAATATCGTTACACATTTTTATTAGTAAAAGTTTTAAAATAAATTATGCTAAATATACTTTCTTATTTGTTACACTTAATTGTAATGTGTGTCTGTTGACAACAGCAGCATGAACTTTCAGTTTTAAATGTCAATCAAGTTCATTTGGCAATTTATCAAATTGTATTATAAATAAAGAAGTTTTTAAATTTCAATTTATTAATAATGTATATCACACCGCTATTTATTGAATTATTTAATGAATTAATTGTAATTAACAAAAAATAAAAAAAAAAACTCACTTTTTATGCTAGTCAGCTATTTCTTATATCTTGCATTTTTTTAGTGTAAATATTATGTTACATTGTTTGAAAGAAAAATGGTTATTATGTGTAGTAGATTGATGACAATTACAGAATATGCTTCATATTACATTATTGCTGCATGATTATATCTGCTTCAAGAAGCAAAAAAGCATAATTTACTGTGTATCATATATATACCTGTATTATTTGTTATGATTATGGATCATGTACGTATTGTTGTTGTTGCTGTTGTAATCAGTGATCTTGATTAAAGTTAATTAAAAGCGTTTTTGTTTGAATTAATTTGTTGTTTTTCATTGTATTTATTTTTACCTTCGCTAGTAAATAAATTCACTATAGGGGGACTGGAGAAGGATTTGATTTACTGTATTTTTCAATCTATATAGCCCAGTATTCCTATAGTTGCTATGACTCATAAAAAGTATAGAAAATAAATACTTGATTACTTATATTATGTTGATAAATCACAACACTATAGATTTAAAATCAGTTTAACAATTCAAAATCAGCAATATTTATTTGGCATTTATTATGTTTGACAATTTTATTATGCATCTATTTATTAACTCGTCTATATTTACTTTAAAAAAAATTTCTCTATTATTTAGATGTATTTGTTTTGATAAGTTAAAAGTAGTTTTGCAATGACTACTTGCACACGACTACAGGGTCGAAACGTCCGTAAAGAGGTGTAACACCCCTCTATGGGGGCCACAAAGGGGGCTTAACATCCTGGTTACACCTCTTTTTGGGCCTTAGGGGCCTCCAAACAAGGGGGGCCACATCCGTTATTGCAGACTTGCTCATATGGTAAGTCCGAGCCTGCACGACTACTACCTACTTTGTGACCTGAGCATGTGTCTTTGTAATAGTGTGATTGCATTAATTTAAGGTTTTGTGAGAGTAAAATGTGAGAGCCAATTTAGTTCTGGAAAAAAAAAGTTGGAAAATTATGTTAATTTCAATAAAATTGCACATTTTGCTGTTATAAAAACTGGCTGGTGGGAAATTGTAATTAAAATAAATGATGAATAGATTTAAATAGTTTTGTTTATTACAATTTTATCTACATAGAAATGAGTTAAAATATAGGTGAGTTATTAAAAGTCACAATAAAAATTTTAACGTGTAACAATTTAGATTTGCATTAATTTTCATATACAAACTTTGGTTTACATGAAACTTAAAACTTATAAAAAAATAATCGCAGTGACAAAAACATTTTGAGAGACATGGAGTACTAAAATCTATTTATGCATTGGTGTATTTTTTATTTTATTTTATTTTATTTTTTTTTTTTGCATACTTTTAATTTTAACATAGTATGGTTTACATAAAATCAAATAATATTTTTCAACTGTATAAAAACTCCAAAAAAACATTTAATATTATGATCTAACCACTAAATATGTATAATAATAATATGACATTTTTTATTTTTTATATATATATATATATTATAGAATTATTAAAAGAAACGTTATATTTTATCAAATTACTTACAACGTACATCATTATATAGAATAAAAACAACATAATATTATGTACATAGGTGCCTGATACAAACACACACACACATACATTGTATTGTTTGAAGTATCAGTATTGTTGACCTTGATTTGACAGTGAGAGCAATATAGTTGTCATATTTAAGAAATTGTCAATATATCAGCCCAGAAGTTCAAAGTCTTCATCAGAGTCATCAAAGTGTCTCTGGAGATCTTCAGAAGCTACAACACAAAGAATAACACACATCTTATACTTAATGTCACACTCATTCAATGTCATTTAATTTTTTTATAAACGCTTCCAAAACTGTTATAAAAATTTTAAACATTTTTTATATTTTTATTGTATGATGCTATTGTGTTATTAACAGCTAGTTGAATAACCTGTAAAAAGAATGACCAAAAAAAAAAAAAAAAAAACAAACAAACTAGATGACGCTTACTGACTTAACAATGCCCAAGCAGTGTATCACAAAAGTGGAATTTAGCAACCTCTTTTGATGATTAGCCGTTCTTTTCACAGGTAAATCAGATAGCATTGAAATTTAGCAAAAAGCATTTTTTTTTTCAACATAATTTGAGTGGCTGTGATTTTGTAGGGTTATAAATTCTCAAAAAATTCCATTTGAAATTTTGAGTTTGTTTTAAAAATGTATTAATGTTGATTGAAGAACTTACCAAGGTTTACAACATCAGCTGCTGGGGACACCGTTGCACCCTCAAGGCAAATAAGTGAGTCTTCCATTGATGCCCAATGTGCTGGTCTTTCTGAGCAGATCTCAAACAAAGGTTGCTTTTGATTGGCTACGAGACTTTGTTGTAACAGGTGACACAATGAATCAATATCACGCTCTGTTCTGCAGAAGAAGCACTGAAAAAGAGAGATCAAACTTGTTGACATTTCCATGTAAACTCAAGACGATGCTATCACTCACCACAGCTACTGATGGATCCAAGTCTAGGATAGGAGTCCTGCTTGCAAACTGGCAGTGATATGTACAATCTGCTGACTTTTCTTTTGTATGCTGCTTTTCATTAGTGCGAGCTGCAATTTGTGTTGTATGTGGGTCCAAAAAGAGAAGTTCCTCACCTGTAATTTAAATAATTACTTTGAATGAGTCTTACTAATGGTACAAGTTAAACTAAAATAAGTTTGCAGACTTCAAATGTTTGTTACTACCAGTTCAATTAAAAAGTAATAAAATGCGAAGACATTCTAACTGATGGATTGTTGAGAGATGGGATCCAATTTCTAGCATAGAGTGAAAGATAATATTTTAAAAATATTATTTTAGTAGACGTTAACAGGATTGTTTTGTATTGTGTTAATAAATATGATGTGTGTACAGCTCTGGCCAAAAGTTTGAGAACAATTTGCAATGGCATATTTGCATAGCAACCTCTTTATGCTATCTTTATGAGAAAATGTAGCGGCTGCTGCTGCCCCGTTCTTAAAATTTTGGACAGAGCTGTACATTAACATTTATATATTTAACTGCAATATTTTTCCCCTCAAAATTTAATTAATGAAGAGTAGAGTAATTTTAAATTTTTAAAACAAGAAAGCTTACCAACACATCCAATGAAATATAAAGCATGGTTTGGTTTTCCGCCAATTACTCCTAATGACTGCTTGAATGAAAAACACATCTGAAACAAATTACATATAGAGAAATTAAATTTTTTTAATTGTATTTCATGACTTTTACATTGTAGAATGTGTCATTATTTCAAACATCAAACATACCTATAGGCCTACTAATAAAACAAACTATTTACACATTTCATATATATTAAGGAAAATAAACCATCTTGGTTTATACCAAGATGGTTAGGTACCACCTTGGTTAGGTGTGATGATAAATTTGAAAGAAAAGGATAGGAGAAACTACCAAGGGTCTTACCATAGTGAAGAGAGTCACATAGTTTGGTGAAAATCTTGCTAGCACATATATATATGCATATATATATATATATATATATATATATATATATGTATATATATAAGAATAACATAAGAATAATATAGGCCTATATATAGTATATATATATATATATATATATATATATATATATATATATATATATATATATACACACATAATGTATTATATAGGGGATAAAACTAACACATTGGAAATATTTCGGCAATAAACTCACATGTCTCATTTTTATGGTCATTTGTGGCAAGAATTATTGGTATGTATTGTAAGCCATTTTTTGTGATAAGTATTCTTGCATCTTAATTTTAAAGATATTATGAGAGGAACAGTTTTTGATGTTTGAGGAGAGGGTAGTGCATTATGAATAAGAGGAATACCAAACTATGGGCATTCGTGGCTCAAAGAGGGTCTCTGCTTTGCAATATAAATGTTATTGGCATTTTGGGTACAGTATCATATGAGTAGATACTGCAGATGGTATTGAATAAATTTGAAAATTTTCTTAAAATTAAACACATTCATCTGTAAAAATACATGGAGGTGGAAGTATTTTTAGGTCTTTACAATAAAGTTTACATAAAGTTTGAGGAAATATAACAAAAATGGTATGAACTGCTCATTTTTTAGGTATAAAAAGTGATTGCAGCCATGTAGGCATTACTATCTTAAATTTTAAAATTTTGAATCCCCATGTTTAAAAGTTATGTCCCAGTTAATCAATCCTAGTACATTGTGGTGTATTCAGGGTATATTACTGTACCCATTGTATTATGGGAATGTGTGTACACTTGTACACTGGTTCTGAAAAAAGTCTGACCAACTGTGTTAAAATTTCCTCATATATAAACCACTGGGAGTTCTGAACACCTGTTTGGAATAGTACACTGATTATTCATTTTTGTGAAGTTTGAATTTTATAATTATTCAATTTCATAGGTTCACAGCATGTCGAATCATTATATTATTGTGTTTTTTTAGTAACATAAGCGACATCATAAATTTAATTTTGCGGAGTGTTCATTTCCTGACGTTTATCCTTAGTGACCTCACTAAATTAAAAGTTTACTTGGTATGCATGTACAAAAATATAAAGTTTCTTCATTAGTACTATTACAAAACATACATTGCCGTAACTGTAAGATTGAGAACATGCAAGTGTTGACAACATTGCAATCTAAATTTACAACTGCAATGTTGATTATGTTATTTTGTTATAAAAAAAATTTATTGTACAGCTCTGGCCAAAAAGTTCCTGGCAACCTGCAACCACACTATGTTATCTTTATGAGAAAACGCAGCGGAACTTCGGAACGTTCAGGAACTTTTGGCCAGAAATGTACACATGATTGTGATAATATATGTTACGATTAAAAAAGTAGCACTGTGCAATGTTATTCTTAAAGCCAACAACATGTCAGGTCTTCCGGATAGATATGTCACATTAGAGTTTTTTTGTGATGCGACCTTGAATCTTACCTGTTCTTTTCATAGAGCTCATAGTCGCATGGCAAAAAAACTCTAATAGAACTTCTCTATCCGGAAGACCTGATGTGCTTTTTAATTAATAAACACGAAATGGAATCTTCAAAACTGTTGACAATTTTTACCAGAATATGAATGAAGCCCCAACGAGAGAGCATGAAAAAACTGTAAAGTATGCAATTTGCGTGAAAATTCATGTTTATGAAGTCAGAAACATGCAAAAATTAGTATGAAAATGTTGTGCGGGTTGCATAAATGGAATTTTCTAATCACTGCTACGGAGCTACAGTTGTGTTTTGTGATATAAATGCTTATGATTTTCTTTGGTCTATTCCTTTAAGAGAAAAATATGTGTAAAAATATTATCACAATGATGAGTACAATTATGTACTGTAACACTTTCATCTACTGCTATAAAAGATTGGATTACCTTCAGTCCTTCAACATATACAGGGTTGATCTCACTTAGTCCTAGACGTAAGGGCAGAATTAGAAGTAGTGGTTTCCATGCTCCTTTAGCTCCACACTGCCTCTCTGTAACACACACCATTATATACAAACAACCACTCTCAAATGGTTAATGCATGCTTGCATTACTTACTCAAATCTCCTATCACAAGAGTGTTATCCAGGGCAACATGGACTTCTAATGAACTCCACTCATCATACACTGCAAGTTTCCTGAAATATACAGAGCCACTCAATTATATTCAATTTATGTACTCTGCTAACCTTTGGGTGACAGTCAACTGGGGTGAAGTTGAAAATGTGGGGTGAAATTGAAACTCCAATCATGTGCAAGCTTTCACTTTTCAATATTTTACTAGACACAGAGCACTTTGAAAGCAGGTCTGTGTGTGTTAGATTTCAAATTTACCCCCATATTTTCAATTTCACCCCGGTTGACTACTTGTTAAACTCAGGCAAGGCCATACCTTAATGTAAATGATTGAGCACTTATAATGATAACAGCTATAGTAAATTTGGCTATTTTTTTTTTTTTTTTAATAATAAAGCACTATTAATATTTTAGCAATTCTCAAAATGTGTAAAAATGGTGAGAAAATTAAACAACAATATCAGTAACCAAAATATTGTCACACACCAAAACTAATTATTTTTTGCATTTATATTTCTTAAAAACTATTCAGTTACATATTTATGTATGATGAAATAAGGCTGAGAGAATGGGTGATGAAAGAATAGCAAAACAGATATTTCATAGTAGAGTGGATGGAAGGAGAGATAGAGGCAGACCTAAAACATCATGGTCTGAGGTGGTTGGAAGATGTTTGAAAAATAAGAATATACGCAGTAGGAAATGTATGAAACAAGGTATTAGACTGGAGGAAGCAAGTGAAGTATGTCAGGATAGGAACTTGTGGAGGTCTATCACTGGGTCAGGATAAAACATCTGTGTTGTTGGCTTACCCCGAAAGGGAATATAGCGTCATGATATGTATGTATGCAAAATGAGGCTAAAATACGGGAACCAGTTAATATTTGTACAGTGAACTCTCAATTTTGTTAAGTTCAATTCTGTGAATTTCTCAAATTTTGTGAAATGCTGAGTTGGGTCTGCATCAGACTTCAATATAAGTATGGTAATGTTAGTTTGATTTTGTGATATTTAATTTTGTGAAAGGAACATTTTGTTGGTCCCTTGTGATTTCACAAAATTGAGAGTTGAATTTTTGTATTATTTCATTTATGAAATATGCAGGTATTTTATCATAGTAAAGCACTAAAAACAAAAATATCTTGAATTGAAAGTGTTTACACGTTTGCTTACTTAATGACTTGAGCAATGGTATTGGGTCCAAACCATTGTCCTACTTGTTTGCCTTCTGACGAAGCTCCCATTAAAGCAATTTGATGTATGGAATATGTAGCCGCTCTACTGTCTTCAAACATATGTAAAATGGAGAGGTATTTTTGATTGCGTTGTTCAGGAGTCCACAGCCATTCTCGTCCTACAAAATAAGTACGTTTAATTTAAAATTCACATTCATGTAATATCTAGCTGATGAAAGTTGTTTGTGTTGACGTTATTTCAATTTTTAACAACCTAACATGACAAAATCTTATTTGTTTTTATCCTAATTGAGATTTTCTATGTACACTCCCCCCGAACAAATCTGAACGATTGCGTTAAAGTTTCCCCATATATTTAACATTTGGAGAGATTAACGATTCGGTCAGATTTATTCTGGAGGAGTGTATGTACATATTAACATTGTAAACCGTCTCCATGATTTAGGAATTCAATTTTTCAATCATTACCCTATGCATATGCATTTACATATGTATGTACATAATATATACAGTATATTATACATATTATATGCATATATAGTACTTAGTACTTACCTAGATGCAAAGACACCAGAGATTGTGCAAGGACCATCTGCCCACACCTCAACATGCAACCCCATCCTTTGTCAGTCGTCAATCCTGAGTCTCCAATGGTAACAAATCCTTTTCGATATGTAAACCATAATCTGGAGCGAATGTCTTGTCTTATGGCCTCGAGATCTGGAAAAAAAAAAAATCATTATAAAATACATACAAGGCCAAATTTTGGATGTCGCAATAATATGACCTACGAATTTTTTTAATTCTACCATTTTCTCAGCTATGTATGTACATATATGAATCAGTTTACCTATATTTATACAAAATAGATATTATTAAAAATAACTTTATTATAATACATACCTTGAATAGCATTGTATTTTTTCCCCAGAACCCAAACAGGATCACTTGTATGGGGAATGTCATCAGGTTCCAAGTGACCTGCCTCATGAGTTAAATACGCTTCGAACATCATATCCATTGTCTTGAAGTGTCATCAAATTTCACAATATATAATACAGTTTTACTTTAATTATGTGACAGCATTGCGAAACGTCTTTAAATGCTGAAAATTACACAAAATTGTTTTTCTCCGTCGTTGACAGACGCAAAATCAGCTGGAACACAGATGTTGCTATGGCGTTTTCACTGCGCGTGCGCGCTACAAATTAAAAATTTTGAAGCGGCAATATTACAAAAGTTTTTAAAAGTGTTTCTGAGTGTCTCTTTCGCTTCTTTTTCTTTTTAAATTTAATTTATTTTTACTAAGGTGGTTTCACACATTGATTAAAGCATGCAGTTCAAAGCCATACTTGAGCAGTCAATAACACTGACCATATAGGAAAAATAGCCAAAAAAATGATATTTGTCTTATAGCGGGCTCATCTTATCATCGCGTCATCGCTTATCATCTTATCATGGAGCTATATAGCGCGCAATTTTCTAAATTTATTTTACAAATATATATTATATATATATATAATAAATAATAAAATAAATAAATATATATTATTATATATAAAAAAAGAGTTTTTTTTTTTTTTTTTTTTTTTAATAATATAATTTCAAGTCATGGTCCATAAATATTTATATTTCCAGCAGGAAAAAAAGTCAAGATTTTTTTTTTTTTAAATTTAAATAAGATTTAGGATATTTTACCATGCATATTTCACTTTGAATGTAATTTCACATGAAGAAATTTTGCATTGAATGTTAAACTATATATTATCAATTATCACTCAATCGTGTGTAAACCACAAAAGCTACACCTATAATAGCAGCGGCACTGTATATCCACACTACTATGCATAATTAACATATGCTTGAGAATATTATGGGCAAACAATAAAAAAAAAAGGCCATGCATCGGGACTTCATGGAATAATATACTATCCTCAAACGCGTTCTATATATATATATATTATATATATATATATATATATATATATATATATATATATATATATATATATATATATATATATATATATATATTATAGATATATATTATATATATTATATATATTTATATATATAATAAATATAATATATTATAAAATGATATATATAATAATATATATTATAGATATATATATATATATATACACATATATATATATATATATATATATATATATATATATATATATGTGTGTGTGTGTGTGTGTGTGTGTATATTTACCTATATATATTATGTACTATGAAGCTCAGTAACAATAATTATAAATTATAATTAACAAAAAAAATAAATTGTCGTTGCATTATTTTATGTGTGGTGTATAGGTTAATTTAATTACTTTATAATTAAAGATGTGCTGCATGAAAGAGCCTTTAGAAATACTTTTCCCTCAATGTCAATGACAATGATCATTGATAATCACGAGATTAGAGGCTATTATACATACATAATACATAATATTACATACATTATGTTCCTTCTATAACCTCACAATTAAATTGGGGAGAGTAGACAATCTGCTTTACGATTATTTCTAATTCTATACTAAAATAAAAATGTAAACCTGGATTTCGTGACATATCATTAATTGAAAAAGTTTTTCTTACAGTTTTTTAAATCCCATAATATGTGAGAGTAAAGAAGGGTTATAATTTTGTTATAAAGCGACGAGTGACTAAATATAATAGTATAGTTGTCCCATATCTCATGAATTTTAAAAGTTTTTGATTAATTGATATTTTTAGGTCAGGATATTCCTTTATATTTTGAAAAAACATAATTATATGACATTTAAATTTATTTTTATCGATTAAATAGTTGTACGTGTGACACAGGAAAAAAAGAGCTCAAGGAACCATTTTCATTGTCATCATGTCTCTTTTATATTTTATATATTCCGACTGACAGATGAAAGGAAAGGAGTCTTCATCGATTCAAGTCAACGCTGAGAGATGAGAGTGAGAGAGTATTACGAGATGTGGGAGAGAGGGAGGTAAATACATACGCGACATTCTAGCCGCGCGAGCTCTCGATATAAAAGGTAAAGATGTCAGATGTCAAGTTGGTCTACATTACCACCTGCACACATTTCAGCGTCTTCTCTTACATAATATATTATTTGATACGTATTATTCTATTATTACACCTCTGTTATACCATATAATAGAGTTGGGTATAATTACTATATCTGTTATTTTATTATTATAAGTTCTTATATAATGTCAGTCAGTCGTCGGACAGGCGCCACAAATAATAATTAGCATAATGTATGATACATTTTCTACTTCTAATACACGTATACGATATATTATTACTTTTTTTCGTTCAATTGAAGGATCAATGAAGAAGAAAGGAGAAACATAAATAAAATTCTGAAAAATAAATAAATGCATTTTTTTTTTTATTATGAAGGTGCGGCGCCGTACTTGAATTATAACTTAATTTTATACCTTTTACGTATAAGAAATTCTTTAACTTTCCCAAATTTAATTCAATTTCCTTTTGTTATAGAGCTTAATCAATATTATTTTATCATAAAAAAGATATATATTTTTTTTGCAGCATATCATTCAAAAACGGCATTGGAAATCTGTGAAGTTATTTATAATATATAATAATTATCATCTTTATTATTATTATTATTATTATTTTTTAATTGTTGAACACATTCGAGGTATGCTCCTATGCAGGATCATAGTAAACCTGAATAATTAATAAATATTTAACAGCACACAACTTTACGAATGTGAACAAAAAAAACACATTAATTATTATATTATTATGGTCATGTCAACGCTATAGAGAATAAGAAAAACTGAATATTAAATATTTTCCTCTATCTAACTGACAAGTGACCTGTTTTCAATTTTATATCGCGTGTCAAAGTCAAAGAATGAATATAAACGTGTGTTATAACTTGCACGGAAAATTATAATATAATTATTGTAAAATATAATATTTAAGTTGAAATAAATATTGTTGCTGGTAGAATTACTATACAGGATACCAACGTTGTCTCTCTCTTGATTTGATTGATATTTATTTATTTAATTGCTCTGCATGCATTGAAGTTGTACTATTGTTTTAAATTGTGCGTACGGTACGATATATATATATATATATATATATATATATATATGCATAATATAGGGGTAGTGGTGAGTATGCGCCACGAGCCACGATGCGCCATGCAAGCGCACCGAAAAGTCACCGCCACGGCAGAGACGTGAGAGAGCAGCGGCGCTTTCTTCACGAGCAACCTCGCACCATTCAACATTCACTCAGTTGGCCGAGAAGCGGCCGAGAGTTCACACTGTATTTTTTTTTTCCAGCGACTTGTGACGTGATATAACACCGCATGTTGTCGTGATCTTCAACAGCAATTCGTGAGTACCCACTACAGGCACTTTAGCCCTTTGTACATCAATAACAATACGAAAATATCATTTATTATGATTTCTCAAGAAATTTTATCCCTGTAGAAATCATCATTTTAACTATGAAGACAAAAAAATAAATAAATAAAATTCTTAAGAATTTGTGCTACTTTTTGTGCGAAGATGTTGTTTTATAGATCTTATAAATTCATTATATCGTGATATTTTCCTTTATATTCTGTATAAACCTTTATTTATATTAAAGTTAAAAGCATGTATAGTTTTTTTTTTTTTTTTTTTTAGAATTATTTTGAAATTAGTTATATGACACAATTTTAAGTGAAATTAGCATTTATTAAAATATTTATGAAAAATGTGAACCAGTGCAAAAATACCATAATTATATTATATTTCCTATATAAAAAAGTATATTTTTGTATAATTATTATTATATTTTGAATTATACTATGCATCTTTTTTGCTATGAGTGATACAGAATTGAACTATAAAATTTTAATTATCAGTATAATTTCATTTTAGTTTTTTATTTAGGGTATGTGTTTTATCATACATTATTGCGATAAAAAGAATTGATAAAACGTATAATGGAAACGTGTGCTTCTACGTTTTATCTATTTGTTAATAAACAAAAATCAGATATCTTAAAAGGAAGATTTTTATTTAGAAAAAAAAAAGTATTATGCGTACAATTTATGTTTTTTTATTATACACACTATACACATTATTATTGAGAAATACTTATACATTCGAATAATAAGAGTTGTTTTTCTCAATGATTGGATGATGAAAAACAATTACCGTTAAGTAGCTTAATTGTCTAATTAGCCTCTTAGACAGTAAGGTTAATCAATAAATTCAGGGGAAAGCACACATACACATATGTGTAACTAAAGTCGCACGCTCTCAGTCTTATAAAAGAGAGAAGATGAAATTAATTAAAACATAACTTTTATAACCTTTCATTTCTAATTAATTAATTATATACTTTAAAGATATAAGATTCATGATTTTATTATCATTTTCTGTAGACAGTTTACACGAATGTATTAGCTATTATTTGCATAATATAAGTATATAATATATTATGTTTGTATCAAGCAACAAGTGAGTTACGAAAACATACAACATGTTGAACCCACACTCAATTGTCTCTATATTGATGATGTAACTCTTGGCATATAACGTATGATTTAATTCCAATAATATATTATTTATGTTTATGTAGAATTTTATTGTTATATTCTGATGCAATGAACGTATATAATTTATGTTTCAAGCTGTTTATTTAAATTATTTAATTTCGTATATATTGTACGCATACGTTTTCGTACGAGAGAAATTTTAATGTATAAAATGTTATTTATTTTATTGTCATGCGCTTATCAAAAAATCAATAGTATATTATATTGATTATGTTTCATATAAACTTGTTTTTATCTATAATATGCTATATATTTTTTTAATTGTGCTGTTGTTGTGAGCCGTGGAGGCGAATTTTTGGATGATTTATCACAATTTTATATTTTTTTCTACTGTACATTTTTACCGATAATTTAAAGAAAAAGGTAACATAAAATGCTTCATAAAATGCATTTTTATTGAAAAATCTTACGCCATAACCTTTATAAGAATTTTTTTTATATAGAATTTATTTACTTTTTTATTTTTTAAATCTTAATATTAAGATATTTGGTATACATACACGAAATAACTTTGATTATTATTTACAGGTGATATAGATTTTATACAAGTTCCATTTTTGAATTATAAAATATTTATTTGGCCAGCAGTGATTTGAAATTTAATATTTTAAGTCTTTATTTAAATATGGGAGGAGTCACACTTTGAGATAATTATAATGTTTAAAATTTAAAAATGTTGTTTTTCTTTCCCATTAGCATAAGTGCATTAGTTGATCTTAGCAGCGCGCAAACAGAAAAGCCGCGGCAAGGCAAGAGAGAGAGAGAGAGAGAGAGAGAGAGAGAGAGAGAGAGAGAGGGCATGACGTTGATCTAGTCTTCTTGCTTGTTGGAATAGTAAATATTTGTAAAGAAAAATTTATGAAATATACAAATGAAAAAGAAGCTGATAACTCGGGGAAAGGAAACGCACGTATATAATGTCGCCAGGAAATTAATAATATTCCACCACAAATTGTACATGCATTTACGTCACCTTAAAAGAGACTTTATTGCAAAAGGAAAGGTCAAATCTATTAAATATGAACTTTTATTATATAACTTTCGATTACATGTCGTACTTATTTCTTTCTTGTTCAAATTTTCTTTCTTTCCACATTATTTGATTTATTTTGCATGACCTTTAAATATATACCAATTAATAATAACTTTCCTAGAGTATGAATATTGATTGACTTTGATCCAATTATTGTAATGTTTATTCTAATTGGAAAAAAAGAGTAAAAAAAAAAAAAAAAAAAAAAAAAAAAAAAAAAGCGAAGAAGAAAAGAGCAGAGAAAAATGAAACCTTTTTATTGTTTTACTTATAGTTTATGATCATTAAATTTAATATAATTATACCCATGCAGCGATATAATAGGTTAAAAATACGTAAAAAAGCAATAAGTGCTTGTTCTCCACCGCCTACTGAATAATTAATTATTTTAGGTGGTCTTAAAAATAACAATTAAGACTATTTACCTAATGACTTCAAACTTAACCTGAGGGTAATATATATAATAATAATAAAAAAGTAGATAATATACAATATATAACATCACATAATATATAAGATCATTATTAATAGGCTTGCGCATCACTTTCTGAGACCATTAAATTTTACGTTCTGTAATAAATATCACAGCTCATAATTTATTTTTGTAATTTATAGTTTATATATCATCACACTTAAAGCATAAAATGTTTCCATTTTCACTTTTAGATTTCAGCAATGGTGGTAAACACTATAATGTAACATGAATTCTTTTCAAACTCATTATGTTTATTTTTGTTTATTTTTAAATGTTTTTTTAAAACTCACTTTTTTGTTTAACAATATTGTAAATGATTTTTTTTTTAGTAATACAAAAGTTGCCACCCGCCTCGAGGATTGCTATCAAAAACAGTGATCGTGTCATATATTCGTGTATAACTGTATACTATTTTATTTTACCATCAGTGAGGGGCCGAGAATAGAGCTCGCCAAGTCAAAACTTTTATATTATATATTTAATACAACGAACATATAGTAGTAAATCTTGACCGTTATTTTTTTATTTTTTTTTTTTTAATATATTTTTATATATATACATATATAATAATTTATTATATGTTGTAATATCATGTCGACTTGAACTAGATACATTATAGATTATGTATTACATTATTATCACAAAACATGATTTTTTTTTTATTATAATAATGATCAATTTTAAATTAAAAATATAATATAATAATTTATCATAATTATACTGTACAGTATATATGTATAAATTTTTGCAGTACAATTTATAATTTAATTTTAAAATATTATTATTTTTACATTCTCTTTTTTATATATACTAATATTGATCGATAATTATATATAGTTTATGTCCGTTTTTTTACATGACAATACAATATGACAATAAATGTGTGTGTAGTGTGTACTGTTTTTGTAGCAGTTTACCTTGACGTTTTTACAAGAAAAAAAAAAAAAAAAAAAAAAAAAAACAGAAAGTAGGCATAGATTATTGGTATTATATTTATATACCAATTTAATAATATATATATATATATATATATATATATATATATATATATATATATATATATATATATAATTATATATATATATATATATATATATGGATATTATATAGCTTTTACCTATAGTTGTTTTAAATATAGGTATAAAAATGAACAGATTGTTTTTTGCCGTCGGATATTTAATTACGATGGGTTTATGACCTGTGACGTCATTGAAGTAGGGCAAGGTAAGAATTGTATGTATCTCTCTTATTATTATTATGTGTGTGTGTGTGTGCTATCTCCTATATAATAATGACGTAATCTTTTCTCTATATACAATATTATATATTATACTGACATATTATTAATGATTTCATTGATTTTACAAGAAAAAAACACTGTATACGTACTGTACGTATGTAGTGTAATATTATATCACTGTCACCTGCATATACTTAAAAGTAATATTATTACTTTAAAGTGATTTTAAAATTAAGTGAAATGAGTATCAATTTTAACAAGCTCACAGCGAGTGTACTGACTGTATAGTACTTATAATTGCATGTTATAACAACAACTTGAAAATTAAGTTTTAAAACTGCTTCCATGTAAAATTTAGGTTGTGATTTATTTATTTATATTTCTTTGTTGTTATATTAGTTTTTCTGGCAAGAATATTAAATAGTTCATTAATTGTGTAGAGTTATTTACTTATAGAAAAAATTTAAAAAGAAACAAAAACAATAAAACGTAATAATTATACTAAATAATATATACATAAAAAATATATATAAATATGTATAAACACATTATTGGTAATTGCAATAACAGAACGTTAGACATTTATTTAACTATTAGATTTCGTTTTATTATTATTATTATTTTCAGAAGGCTATACAAAAATTGCATTTATTCAATAATGTAAACTTTAATAAAAAATCGTCTATTATTTTATTACTCTTAATATAAGACGTAAACTTTATATTTAATAATTAATTAGGCATTTTTCTTTCGAAACGGAAGCGAATGTGACCAAAATCGCTTAAAAAGTCAGCCTCAAAACTTTGTTCTTCTATAATATAGTCAAAAAAGTTTTTTGTTATATTGAAATAAGTGAAATTCAAAACAAAGTTTGTACACTGAAATATTAAATATTGTATGTTTTCTTTATTATACACTTTAAATTTTGCTTCTCACAGCTTTTTGTTTAAAGTGCCTTTCAAATTTACATTTCCTTTTTATTATTATTTTTGTTAAGTGTTCTCGGTTCTCATCTCATTGTATTATAACCAAGTTTCTTAATTAAGTTTTGTGGAAAGCTTTTTATTAATTATAAACTATTCAGGTTTGGTATAATATATTATATATATATATATATATATATATATATATATATATATATATATATATATATATATATATATATATATTATATATATATATATATATATATATATATATATATATATATATATATATATATATATTTTGCTTGCCATATTGTGTTATCGTGCTATACACCAATCCTATACAAAAAACATATATGCAAAAACTATGAGTACAAATTTCAGTTAGACTTTTGAGTAATAAAACCTTCTTCATTATAATAAATAAATAACTTCTGATTTATTATAAACAATAATGTTTATTATGTAAAACAATATAATACAGTTATCATATTATATGAATGATATGAATTTTTAAAGCAGTGGTTTGGACCCGGTTCCGGCCAAATCCCTATATTTTGGGCGGGTCTTTCGGACCCGGGTCCGCGGACCCGAAAAAAAGCTTAACGGGTCCGGACCCGGGTCCGCGGACCCGACAATTGTATTGTAAATAAAAATTGTGATTTTGACTATATAGTAATATATTTTTATTAGTATTGTTTTAAATATTATGTCTGACTAAAAGCTTGTGATATTATCTGTTATAGATTTTTGTGCATAGAATATAACTGACAAGCTGTTTTTAAGCAGAAATAAATAACACTTTGTTAAGTGGGGAAAAAAATCAATAAAAGCATATTATACTGAAAAAATATTTATTTGTTATTCTATATCTACAACATTGTGCATTATTTTTTAGATTCACAGTCTCAAATTAATTTGTTTATTTATAATTAATTTTAAAGTTAATTTTACAAATTTATATAATAGTCTCGGACCCGGACCCATATGAAGATTTTGACCGGAGCCGGGTCCCGGACCCGAAAAAAAATTGACGGGTCCGGACCCGACTCCGCGAACCCCAAAAAAAATTAAAGGGCCCAGACCCGGCTCCGCGGACCCGACAATTTTTTTCAGGACCCGGACCCGGGTCCGCGGACCCGATAATTTTTGTGACGGGTCCGAACCCCTGTTTTAAAGAGACGGATCTTTCCGTACTGGCGCATTTTCATACAACGAGGAAATCTGCGTTTCAGCTCTTATTCTTAGACGCGTGCATTGAATCCTGTTGCCCTGGTGAATTTTTGCAAGGGATGTTAAGTTACAATCAATACTCAAAGAGGCACAGAGAGAGAGAGAGAGAGAGAGAGAGAGAGAGAGAGAGAGAGAGAGAGAGAGAGAATGCATAAGCTCTGGATCTATTATCTCCCTGTGAGGATTGAGCAAGTGAATTTTGCAAGCCATGGTGCACAACAAAGCGCGCTATTGTTGCATATAATATATAGCATAATTGCTCTGGGGGCTTAACTTTCAAATTATTACACGTATTTTATATAAACACGATTGACTGACCGTCAGTTTTATCAGCATTAATGATCCTTTTTTTCTTCTTCTTTTTTTTTTCATATAGAAGTTATACGATTTTTTTACCGCTTTATTTGGCGTGTCTCTACCTCTACACACAGCTCTGTTTGTAATGTCAAGTCAAAGGAAATGAAAATAAGATTAGAGGGTTTCATTTTTCTAAATTATTTGTTCTCTCATTTCTCACTTAAAAATCTAGCTGACGAAATAAGAGTTTGTGCGTAAAATTCCCTAATAAGATATTATTTTTTCTCTATCTTATTGACCATTGAACGTTTAATAAAAAAATGTAAATGGTTATTGTGATTACTTAACTTACAAATATTCAAGACTTATATTTGGTTTTAAGATAAAAATGAAAGGACTGCTATACATTGTATACTAGATGTATCAATAAGAAAAGGTTAAAAAATTTAATTTGTAGTAAGTATTGCCGATAAGCATACACTCTGACAAAGCAGAGAGCGTTTTCAATTTTCAATGCATTGATGCGACAATGATATCTGTATATGATCATTCTGCGCATAAACTGATAAAAGTTACTAATGACGATTTTTAAGTTTTTTTTATTTTTATTTACTTTTTTTTTTAGTTATTTATGAATAAAAAAAACTTTAATCAAAGAATAAATTAATAGTAATTATAGCAGAGATGTTTAAAAAGAAAGAAAAAATATAGATCGGCATAATTTTACTCATTTTGATTATATTTTATTGTGAGCGCAGAGTTTGATTTTCCGAACAAATTATGTTGAGAATGTAAGTATTTAACTTTTTGCGATAATGCCTTGCGACCCGAGCTGATTAGAGAGCCTATAGCCTATATATATAGAGATAATCTATAACTTACTATAATATCAAGGAATGTAAATAACGTATAATATGTATAACTTACTCATCAAATTTAAAAATCAAATCATTTATCTTCACGCAGCTCTATCAACATATCGTTGTTTTAAACTATATATAAATTAAAATATACTTGACCATCTTTTTCTATAATAACTCATGGTATATATATATATATAATAACATAACAAATGGATTTATTTCTGTGTAATGAGGGCGATTGTCTTAAGGTTTTGAACATAACAAGTTGTTGTTTTTCTGTTCGTGTTATCAGGGGCAGCCATGGACGAGGCGCGTCCAGTCGCGGGTCCCTCGAGCTCGGCCAGCGGTCATCATGCACAGCAGCGTGAGCACCATAAGCGCAAGTTCAGTTTTCCTGCGTCGCTGCACTCCACACTCCTGGGTCTGAATGACTCAAGCCAGGAGAGCAGTGGCAGTAGCACACAGATGCAGTCGGCACGCAGGAGGTTCAGCAATGTCAGCGATGCGGTCTCCAGAAAACTCAGTCATACACTCGGTAACGCCAAAGAAAAATAGAGAGAAAGAAAAAGAAAAGCAGAAAAAAAAAAAAAGAAAAGAAAAGAAAAGTTTTTCCAAGAATTTAATTTACAATAGAATTTTTTTAATTGCCTTTTAAGGCAATATTAAAACAAACACAACAATGTGACTATATAATTTATTTAAAAAGAGTATTATTATATAATTAAAACACACTTTACTTTTTCGTTGTACTTGAATGAGGGTCACTCCTAATTAATGTCTTTTTTTTTTAAGTTGTAAATATAAACACAGCTATCTACGTAAAACGGGAATTTGTTATCACATTGCATACTTTTTTTATGTCACTATAGTATCAGCTATATTTGACTTTCCATTTTCTTTTGAGTGCGAGACAGTAAGAATAATTTTTAAGACAAGCGTCAAAAAAAAAAAAAAAAAAAAAAAAAAGGCCAATTATCTTTTAAACTGTAGTCAGCAGCGTGTTTTTGTCTTGTAAATTTTTTTTCCATGAACATAAAATTGTGAATATGTTATTCCCTTGAATGATATTTCGCCAAGGTAGTGATTTAATTGCATTTTCAATGACTTCTTTATAATAATGTCATTAAAATTCAAAACTTGCACTAAATAAAGAATTTTTAGATTACATTACTCATACTTGTAATTGTGTAACTGATGTTTTTGTTCTTTTTAACAAAAAAATATACACGTGTATAATAATAAAATGACAAAAAAAAATAATGACAAACCTAAAAAAGTCAAATCTCTTTCTCTCTCTTTCTGTTGTAGTTGTAATATATTTTGAGAATACTATTTAATATTTCACAAATAAAATAATTTTAATAAAAAAAAAAGCCTCCAGAAATAGAAATCTACAAAAGATAATTTAAGCTCTTTTGTCTACGTTTTATGATTTGAATTCTTGCTCATCTATGTTATATAGTTGGTCAATTATATTTTACTTTTTATGTTTGTATTTGTATATTAATACTTTGCCGAATCTATATATTTACAGCACTTTCACATTGCTATGCTATACGGTTAAATATTTAATTGATTTATATTAGTGCATAATATATATAACGTTACTATAATTATATAACCAACATTCAGCAATAAATATAGTAAAATATAACGTTTTATTTTATTTGTCTGGAGAAAATATTGTTGCTATATAGGTTTATTAATTCTTCTGATATATACATGACCTAATTATTACACTTTAATCAAGTTCTTTATTCTTTCATAACTTTGCGTATATATGGTTTTTCAAAATTGGTTTTTATAGCCGTATTTAATTTTATAATTATAAACACAGATTATAATAAAAATCTCATATTATAAATCCAAAAAGGGTGATCACTCCTTATATGGCATGCAATTATATTACAAATATTTTAATTAAGTTTTCATAAGGATTAATATAGTGACGCATGAGCAGGTTTTATAGAGTCATATGTTATAAACTTTATTGCAAAAAATAATAATAAACAAAAAAAGTTGAATTGAAAAGATTGCTTGCTTGAAGAGTTTTGAAGAAGTATGATTTTTGACTGATATTATTTTTGCAGGTCAGTGGCGTGGATCCACAGTGTCCACTGTATCTCTGCGAGATGTGTCCACGCAAGGCCGAAGTTTGTGTGCTCAGTACGTACGTAATCGTCTAAAAAGATCCGGACTTTTCTCTCGTAAATGTGGTCTTCAACGACTGAGAAGCGCAACTAGCTTACCTGGCGCCTATGTTGTCAGCGAGGTCGCGCCTCAAGTTCTGCGTCTGGGTCACGAACTTGAGAGAATGCACCCTAAATTATATACTTCAGTGTGTCGTCAGGTAAAAAAATAAAAACCTTCATTTGAAATACTCTGTATTATATTTAATATAAAACCAACTGTTTCAAACTTTATAAAGAAGTAGATGAAGAAAAATATATCAATATATATTATATAGAAAATAATAGAAATTATGGTAATGGAAAATAAGAAATTCATAATAAAAATAAATAAATATTATAATATCTTACACATTTAAATAAACTTCTAAGCTTCTAATATGATATAATCTAAAGCTTATTTTTCAATAATTTAAACTCTTGCATAATATTATTGTCTTGCTTATTTAAATTTTGCAAAAGATGGTATATGCAAGTTTTTTTTTTTTTTTTTTTTTTTCTTTTGCTATTATTCTATGCACACGAGATTGTCATCTGCTGTGCAAAAGGTCACACAGAGCCTGCAAATAAAATTTCAACTATTTATTTTGTTGTAAATCTGCAGGTTTGTGTAACGCTAACGTCCGAGAAAACAGCGAGAAACGTGCTTAGCCGCGTGGGTCACGAACTATTCAAGGTTAGTACAAGTCGCTCTTGACGTTATGTTATGATAATGAAATGTATGAATATGTAATGTAATATGTCTATTGAATGCTATTATATAGTCAAATTTTTAAATGCTAATTTTTTTTCTTGCCATTAAAGATAAATTATATTTTGAAATTAAATTCTTGTGTGATTATTATGCAAAGAAAACAAATTGCTCGGCATGAACAAAGAATAAGCAATTTTGTAAATATTATTCCAAGTAAAAGCAGGCCATACATAACGATGCTGTAAACTCATTTCTTCTCTTCATCTACTTTTTTTTTTTTTTTGGCGAGAAAGTGTTGAACGTGGGATGTAGAGAAAGAAAAATATTAAAAGTTTGCAAGATACGTCCTTATACACGTACGTCGCCGAGTGAGGTATACTTAAGTGTAATTGATTTGTGGTAGGGTGAAGCAAGTTGGGGTAAGGCGGTTGCGCTGTTCTGTGTTGCCGGCGGCTTGGCATGCGACTGCGTGAGACAGGGCCACGCGGAGCTACTGCCCGGGCTGTTGGAGGGTGCAGAGGCCGTGGTGGAGACTGAGCTTGGACCCTGGGTGGCAGCGCAGGGAGGCTGGGTGAGTACTGTACATAAGTAGTATACATACACCGTGTGGTCACCGTTCTACCACCTGGTGACGTGTGGGAGAACATATTTAAGGCAACCAACTAGCAGCAACAAGTGCTGTGTTTCACATTTCAACTATAAATGAATATATTTAAATAACTCAGTGTAAATTATCAGTTATCACATATATCTAACATATTATTATATTATTATAATATTATAATATATAATATAGATATATAATATATATCTAATTAAAAGAGAACAAATAAATTTTTGATGATTCGCAATTTTGTAATTTTTATGAAACTTTGGAAAAGGGACTGCGAGGTGTGACTTAAAAGTTAATAATTTTTGAGTTGAACCGAGCCAAATATAATATAAAAATCAATAGTACAATTAAGTGATCCAATAAAGGGGTGGGGGGTCAAAAAGTAGTGAGGCTAAATTTTGTTGTGATTACAGCAAGTATTACTGAGTCACTGCCGTCCTGAGGACAGCGATGTAACCTGCGGAGTCGGATTGGTCCTGTTCCTCCTAGCGCTATTTGCGCTTATTGTGGCACTCGTAGGTGCTCTTGCGTTCAAATTTTTCCCCTTTGCTGCAGCTCTCGAACCTCTCTGACATTAAACATCTTCCTAAGTAATCAAAGTGTAAATAATTCAGTTTGAAATGTTACTGTTGTCGCTACATAATAATCAAATGTGTATAAGGATGCCTGTTTTTATTTTGCGGCTCAAAAGGTGTTTATATAATAATAATAATGTATACTGCTCGAATGCTTTATCAATGATAATATATATTTTTTGTTAAATGGTAAAAGAAAAGAAATCAAATACTAAAGAGCAGTTCCACCTATAGTTTTAAAATCGTAAGCAATAACTAAATATGCTCAATGTCTTTTTGTATGTATATATATATAAATCAATGTAGTATGTAAATAAACGCTATCATCAATTACTGTATTTGTAATGATAATATTATGTTAATGACCAAAAAATATGTTAATAAAATATATTTAAGAAAATTATACTTCATGAAATCGTGTTTCCTTTTATAACAATATTCTTTATAAACTGTATTTTTATCTAAGGTGTAACTTAATTACAACTGCAGTAGTTGTTTTTAATGCTTGCATTGTGGTTTAAAAGTAAACTTGTTTGATCGTTGGTAACATGTTCACTAGATTTAATATAAACCGCAAAATCAATCTGAAGCAAGGTGTTCATGTATCACCTTTTTTTTTTTTTTACATATCACATTTCAAAGTAGTTCTTTTTGTATGTAATGGATACACAGTACTTCATAAAATTAAAGAAAAAAATTAAAAAAAAAAAAAATGCTGAGTACAAACTAAGGGTTTGATGCAATTTCACGTTTGGACATAATAATAAAAACTTCTAAAATTTACTTTAAATCCACAGTTTCATGATAATCATAATTCATAATACATGATTGTCAAAACTCAGGATGGTGAGGGGGAAAAAAGTGGAGAATTGTAGCATAGAATGAATACAAATGACAGCATGCTTAAATATAAATAATAATGTAATTCAGTAGTCGTTGTACAAAAAACAACACTAGCAGGAACACTATGGCACTGTAAAATGGATTTGAATGGTACGGTCATTTTACTAAAAAAAATTAATTTCTATTTGGCATATGGGAATAACATGTATTTAGATATAGTTTTGTGTCAACTGAAATCTCCATCTGATTGCATTGAATGGCCATAAGCCAATAGAAATTAATTTTTAAGTCAAATGACTGTACTTTTAAGTTTCACTGCAAATGATTTTACTCTATGCTTGAGAAAGGAATAAAGACAGGGGAAAAAAAAAAAAAACAAACAAAAAAAAAGGAAAGAAAGAAAGAAAGAAAGAAAGAAAGAAAGAAAGAAAGAAAGAAAGAAAGAAAGAAAGAAAGAAAGAAAGAAAGAAAGAAAGAAAGAAAGAAAGAAAGAAAGAAAGAAAAGTGCCACTTAACACGCAGTTTTAAGGCGGGAAATCAGCTACTGCGGGATTTGACTAAAAAGTTGTAAAGACAGAAAAATCTGAAATTTTGTACAGTGATACATTAGGATTAGGTATCTTCAAAAATGTAAAAATTTTTGGGGGGTCACCATGCTAGATTTTTAATAATGATTTTTTTGAAGTTTGAGTCCCATAAGAGCCCATGCTAATTTCAATAATTAATTTCTCTCTTATCTGATGGTCATGGGTTCTGAAAATTTTATCATAGGTAGCTGTTACCATTAACTTTCAAATGGCATCATAAAATTGGGAAGTTTTCTTTTCAGATTTTGAGATACAAGCCATCTATATACAATCCTTAACTTAAACTCATGTCATAGTTGCACAAAACCAACAACGCCATGTGAATGTACTGTAATGGTCAATGAGGAAAGGCTTTGATGTGAGGATCCCAATGCCAAAGTTAAGTTGGGTGTTATTTATAGAACATGGCAACCTTTTGTCTAATCATGATGACAGAATTCTTAAATTAAGGTTAGTTAATACATACACATTTTTTATAAAAGTAAAACACATAGTTTAAACCTAATCAACATTGTTTTATTTCCCCCAGATAAGTAAAATATACATAAACAGGAGTCTTACTTGATTATTATTTTGTAATAGCTTGGCCAGGGGTTGAAAACAAACAATTAAAAAAAAAGTTTTCTTTCTTTTTATCCTGACTTCTTGCTGAGAACATAAATATATAATATAAAACATTAAAATGGAAACAGTCTCCTTTTAATTTTTTTATTTTTGGGAATAGGCCACATCAGAGTTTCTTTACAAATATAATTTGTATACCTATACATGGAATATTTATTTATTGTTATTATTATTATTTTTTTCTTTATCTAAACTTCAAACAGTAATAAAAATCATAAACCATATAAATTAGCAAATATCACAAACAACAATAAAACCAAAACTGAATTTGGATAAAAGAATTTCATGCATAAGATTTCTCCTAAATTGTAAAATTGTGTTAAAAAAGAAATATGTACAACATTTTGTTACTGCAAGATGGTACCTAATAAATATTAATTTTAAAATGTATATATATTTTTTTAAGTTCACAAAAGGTGCATTATTTTACTATTATTCTTTGCAGTTTTTAATCAAAAAGATTAAATCATGTTTTTTGTTTGTTTGTTAATTATAAATATTTTAAAATTAAAAATTTGTTTTACTGTGAATGTTAATAAAATGCATTTTAAACATTGCAGATACGTAATCTAATATTTTTATAATACAATAATTATATATAAAAGTTTTAAAAAAGATGATATTCAAGGGTTATTCATTAATATGTATTATTATATATATATATTTTACAGTTTCCAAATAAGAAAATAAAATATAGAGACACATACTGTACATCATATTAAAAAAAAAAAAAAAAAAAAAAAAAATCAAAACTGAACTCTGAATCCTATTCCACAAAACCAATATAATAATTATCAACATAATATTCATTTAACTAAAGAAATTATTTAAAGAAACAAAAATTAATAACTTAAAACAATAAGGCAAGTGTATTAAATTGTATTTTTTATTTTTTATTTTTTTGCTTTAGTAATATAGAGGCTCTTAATTAAAATTATTTTTTTTTAATACTGTACAATAACATATTTCACTTTTTTTTTGTAAAACAATTACAGTTAACAATGATTATTGTTTTTCATTAATAATAATAAATTGAGTCCATTTTCGTTAAATTGTCATCTAATAATATAGGACTTAATTATCATTATTTTGTTGATAACATCTGTCAGCTTTCTTTCTTTTCTTTTTAAATGTATTGTATTAATTAGTGAATAATACTATGGCCTTGTATAAAGTGATGGCCTATACAAGTGCCTTAGATCTCTTGGTTTATCATTTTAACAGACAACGGAGACCAATTGGTTTTGGTTCATTAAATAAGCAGAAGAGATCCAGGGCACATACAATTTATATGAGCAGTAGAGAATAAAACAAGTCACATTATGTCACTCAATTTTTCACCATAGAGCTTCAATATCTTTCACTTACCCTCCCCCCTCCCCTTTCTACCAACTTTTCAATCAATCTTTTCTTTTTGTGTGCAATTTGCAATATGTATTTATGCTATTTTTTACTAGCATTTTTTTTAAACATTATTTGATTAATGTGAAAGCAATTTTTGTCACTGCTATTTTATCATGTGTTAAAAGTCACATGACTGTGATTTAGAAGAAGTATTTTGTAGCTGTGTGACAGAAAACAATACCATCCACAATTCCAATAAGGTATACTTTTTCATGTAATCCAGGTAAAAAAAAAAAAACAAAACACAAGAACCTCAACATGCCTTAGTAAAAAGTTGATAGTATAGTTTTCCACAACACTGCCACATTTTTCAATGTGATTAAATGACGGTGACATTACATAGCACTACTACGTGAATATATCTTAATTTTGAAACTTTATACTTGCATTATGTGTAATATAATTGTTGCTTATGGAACTTTATTTTTTCCCTTCTTCTTCTGAATGCAAAAGTTAACAAATGAAACAAAAAACCTATTTTTATATACTGTAATAAGCTTAAAAGATGACTCTTAAATTGATAGACGATAGCTAACTTGTCAGGAGGTAGCTTCTTCTTGGTGTAGTGTACAAACTGGTGCTAACTTGCAAAGTGCACACACACATACAAAAGCTGATGCAGTCATAACTCACACCGGGCTTGTCACTCAATTCCTAACAAACACGTCACTTAACTATTGCTTTTTGTAGTTTATTTTTAATCCATAATTCTTCACTTCCTCCTTCATAATATATATTTATACATCACTTCTATGTACAACGTGTTATTATATGAAGTGTATAATAACTAAACCATACAAGTATGTGTGCATGGTTAAGATTAAAAGTAAGGCATTTTTTTTTCAATTTATATATATATTTTTCTTGATTAATTTTAATTCTACTAAACTGAGTGGTACTCTTAGGAGGGTTTTGGCATATTTGTGACAAAACAAAAATAATATTCTATACTATTTTTTTTCTTATTTAATATTATTATCATTAATAATTTCTTCATTTATTTTATGTATTTTTTTTTTAATGATTTACTTGTTTTCAAAATTTATTATTATTATTACTATTAATCTTCAATATCTAAGACTCTAATAAAATATTTTTTATGTACTAGGAATAAAAAATAAAATTGTTTATTTCATTTAGTTAAGTATGGATTGAGAAGAGTCTAAGCTGCATCCCTGCAACAGACAAGTTAAAACAGACGAGGTTACTTACTGGAAATTTATGTCAGATATCGAGAGAAAAGAAAGTTGTCGTCATACCTGCTAATTTTGTCCATAGCATGACTAATACGAGCTTCTGTCACCGAGGGAAGTAGTTTCTGTACCACAGTCCTCACAAACACCTCACTGATGCCAGGACTTGTTGTCTCGGCAAGCTCAAATGCAGCTCGCAACTCTTCACCAGGAATGCCTTGCTTACGTTGTAACTGCAAACAATGAAATGTTAGTTGTGGTATGTATTATACATTAAAAGCAATTCTCTAAAGCTCTTGAATTGGTTTAATAAAAAAGTTCTCATTGGTTGCCCAGGTTATAGTATATGGTCAGTAAGCTATAAGTCGAACGCTGTTGGACTTCGAACGAATCGAGGATAAAGGGTATTTTTCACGTTTTATGTTACGCTTTTGCCTCTTTTTGAAATCATTAAACGTAGCTCTATTTTTGTTTTTAATGACAGTTTATCGAAATTTTTCATAAAAATTGAGCTATATTGTGACAAATTAGACTTTTTTTATTGAAGACATAGCTTAATTTTCTTAGAAATTGGCAGATTTTTCTTGACACTGCAGCTGCCACACAAAATGAAACATCAAAATCATTTATACTTTACAATATTGAGAATTTTATATACTTTGAACGTAACTCATAATTTTTTTCTCTCAATATTAACTCCGTAATTTACAATTAAAATGCTGTTCGAAGACTGCCCATGACTTTGAATCCATGAATACGAGCTATAAAAAAACAAAAAACTTCTTCAATGTGGCTCAAAAAAATATATGATGGTTGGGATGGTTGTGGTATGAAATGTTTTTAATTATAGGTCATTTGGGCAAAAACTCAAATTTTGGGCGTTTTTAATTTGGATGTCTGCACCTGGTCGGCACCGTGTTCAAGAAACGTCAATCAACTTGTTCGATGTTTGGCATGTCATAGAAGATCGTTCGAAGTCTACCTTTTTTTCTCACTTTTTTTAGACTTTTATTTATAGCAATTTTACTTTAGTTACAATTACAGTTTTGCAAGAGTTTATCACATCTAGGATTGTCAAAGCATTCAAAAATCAAATTTTATTATTTTTTGACATCCTCTTAGGTATTTAAATTATCAATAAAGTTGTCACTTTTGCTTAGCTGTTCGAAGAATAGCTTGCTGACCATACGTACGCCTGTCTGTTGCATAAAACAAGACTTTCACCTTATGAGTAAGCAGTTTTATTGGTGAGTTTAAGTAGTATTCACATGACGCGTATATTTGACTCACGTTACAAGGTTGGAACAATGCAAACAAATGGAGCCGTTCACATTGTTTTTAAAAATTACATGTTTATACTGTTCCAACATGAAACTCCCGCGCGTTAGGATAATAATATATAAGGCTTATTTTTCACCAGCTATGAAACAAAATACAATTGTGGTAACGTAGAAAGGGCCTTAGAAAATTGATAATTATTGTTGGAAAAACAAAGAAACTATAACTTACTACAGCACTTATTAATTTTTATGTATTATTGTTATTAATTACTATACAAAAAATTAGCAATTCGCCAATTCAGTTGCTTAGGGTCTTTTTAAGTAGTTTTAAGTCTGCCTTTGCAATGGCTGACCTCATGTCTCATCAAATGACATTGCTACTTCCATGTGACCTACCTCGTTGATAAGCGGGAAGATAACACCTGAGAGACAAGGTGACTTGGACGCATTGGTGTTGCGATGCTGTCTTGAGCTAGCCTCATGCTCCCTGCTGTTAGCATGTCGCTCATGGCGCTCTTGTCTCTCCTGTCTTTCATGTCTATCTTGTCGGTCTTGTCTATCTTGCTGTTGCTGCTGCTGCTGTTTACTGTGCCTAGGTGACGCTGCAGACGATGATGGAGTTGTAGACAGAAGCACGATGTTCTCAGAGGAGTGAGATGAACTCAATGAGGCAGACACTGGAGGGGAGGGGGCTGGAGTGGAGGGTGGGGGCATGGACACCGGCCTCTGCAAAATCAAAGTATAACAAGAATTGTAACACCATTTGGGTAACTTTTATTACAAGTAACATAAAAATATCTCTTTCAATTATAGTAAAACCAAGCAAAATGTTAAAAGATTAAAATTTTACTTCCATAAACTTTCATGTTTATCTAAATAATTATTTTCTGCATTATTTAATGGTTATGGACTGTGAAATTTTCATGATAGGTAGATGTTATCATCACCATTGATTTTTTTACACTTTTTAAAACATGTGTATCAGTCACTTATATTTATATATTATTTTCAAAATATCTTAGCACCATGTGTAATTTAATTATTATTATTATTATTTTTTACTAGATGCTAATCTTTACAAGAGAGAGAGAGAGAGAGAGAGTTGGACCATACCTGCTTCTCATTATGTCTATGTTCCTTGTTACTGGCACCCCCATTCTGCTGATTTTTCTGAGGAGTTGCTCCTCTATTCTGTACAGAGTTGTTGCTGGCAGGTGAAGTTTCCTTCTTAGGCCTGAGCACAGCATTGACAGCAGGGGTTTCCAGTATGGAGAGTGAGCTGTGATTTGTAGAGGTGGGGCTGGAGGCATTGAGACCTGGCAGCAGCATGTTGGCACCTTTCACTGTCATGATCCATGGCTCGTCCAGATCACTATCACCACGAGACTCCTCACTGTGAGCAAGACAATCACACGTCACTCACTGTCACACAATTTGTATAACATTGTCATCTCCAACACAACCACTGTGCTTACCCAAACTTTTCATGGCACATTTTAAGCCCTTCTTACCACAGCGTTACTTCGTAACTTGACTCTTGATTACAGTTATAAAATTGAAAATATTTCTACAAAACATTACCAAAATTTAATTCTCAAAATAAAATAGACTAATAATAAATATTTGATAGAAAAACAGTTAAAATATCAGAAAAACAATAACAGAACTACTTATAACGCCTCTGTAACAATTGACAAAGACAACTGGACTAATTCTTAGTACAAATGTCTGTGGTAGAAGTGTAACAAAATGAAAACAAAGTGCTTAGTATTACGTAGCTTACAAACACTTAAAATTATATGAAGTTATCAATATAAAATGTTTGACAATTAATTAGTCCAGAAAAAACAAGAGAAATTACAGTTAATGATAAGAACAGCCACAACTTTACAGAAATTATAGAAATATTTAATTGATTATTGAAGTGAAAGTCAGAAGACAATACACTTGAAAAGCTGAGAAGATGAGATTAGCTCTGGGGAGGAGTACTTGCAAGCTGACCTGCACATGTCACATGTGTCAGTTACTGGCTAATCTAACTTGATACCACAACAAGAACAATGAAATAAATAATAATTATAAATCAGTTCTTACGAGTCTGAGTTCTCTGATTCTGTCTCACTCTCCTCACTTCGCTGTGTTCTCCACTTCTTGTACCTATCTATCAGGTCAACAAGGTATGAGTTTTTCTTGGCTTTTCTAATAAATGGGAATCGTAGAAGTTCCCTTGCTGTAGGCCTCTGAAAACAAAAATCAGCATAAGGTTAGTTACCAATTTAATTGATATGATAAATCAAGGAAAAGAAGCCACTGTGGCTGGATACAATACATTAAAAGAAAAGGATATAGAAAATCAGTAAAAGGCCTTGCCATAATTCAGTAGTCCTGTAACTCAGAGAAAATTCTTACTAACACAGAAACAAGAATGTATTGGATAGAAATATGAATGCATTAGAATTATGTACTGTTGGATAGCTTGCAGCACAAGACTCCAAGAGCAAAGTAATATTTATGTGCCTTATTGGTCCTTACAGACTTATAAAAGAACATTATAAATGTTCAATGTAGGAGAACTTACAATAGTCTTAGTATGCAACTTTTATCTAAGTCTGTAAGGATTAACAAGGACCCCCTTCACCCACTTCTTTTCTCTGTAATTCTTCTTGTGCCAAAAGCTGATATGACCAAAATGTGTTTTTTTATTATCCTATTTCTGTGACAGGGAGAATTTTTGCTCTGAACTAGCACTACTTTACTATGGTGAGGCCTGTGCTGGTTTGAATGTCATATAATTTTATTGCTAAGCTTAACTAGAACTCAAGTTTATACTTAATATGATAGATTACTTTACTGGTACATATTGAGAGAAAAAATTTTATAATAAAAAAATAGCACTTTATCACAAGTATGACACAATAGTGATTTGTCCAATAATAAATAGATATAAAGTAGTTTATCATAAAAGTTTTTTCCAAATGATAATTACACACATTTAATTGAGCTAAAAAAGGAGCACATACACAAGATAAAACATCTTGCAGCACTCAAGTGATAAAAACAAAAGAAATTATGTCATCAACTCACATTCTCGGGGTCTTTGTTAAGGCACGCCTCGACAAAATCCTTGAAGTGTTTACTGTAAGAGCCAGTCAATTGAGGAGGGTTATTTTTGGGTATGAGGAAAAGAACTCTCATAGGGTGCAACTCAGAGTTAGGGGGTTCACCCTTTGCCAGCTCAATGGCGGTGATACCTAACGACCAGATGTCAGCCTAAACAAAACAAAAATACAATGTTAGTTAACGTGAATGCTCAATATTACTAAGCAAATAAAAGGTGCTTCTTAGTAACATGAATCTCCCTACAAGTTTGACTATGAACCATGAGCAGAAACACAGAGTATTAAAATAAAAATAACTATAGCATATAAAGCAGCAAGAATTAAATATTACAGCTTTCTACTCATACTGTACTCATTTTTATCTTTTGATCTATTAATCAAATACTGTATATAGCACTAGTACAGGAAAATTAAATTAAATTGTGGATATAAGTTGCAACTAGAACATGAAAAGTTGCAGCAATTTATTTACAAATATAGTAATAAAATTTTACTACTGATTAGACCAAAAGGATGAACATTTTTCAACCTAATTGTTTACCTTAGAGTCATACGCAGACTGCTTAATGACCTCTGGAGCCATCCAGAAAGGAGTACCAACAAAAGTATTTCGCTTGCTTGTTGTGTTGGTCAGTTGGCCAGCAACTCCAAAGTCCGCAAGCTTTACATCCCCCATTTCAGATAGAAGCACATTGGCAGCTGGAAGAAACAACCGTCAATTACACACTGAATTGGTTGAGGTGTTATGGTATGACGTTACCTTTGATATCCCTATGCAGTTTGCGTTCACTGTGCAGGTAGTCCAGCCCCTTGAGCACCTCCCGCAAGATCACAGCAATGTGCATCTCCTCAAAACTGCCAGCCTTCATCAGGTCGAGGGCAGAACCACCCCCCAGGTACTCCATAATAATCCACAGCTTAGTGCCCTGCAAATTATATAATCAATAAGTTACAACCCAGTATAGTTACTAATATTCAGTATAAAATGACTTTAGTATTACAGTATAAAATAATAACTTTGTATTTTAGAAATTATATTATTATACAAATTTGTTTGATGAACATTATAAATTACCATTTAAACAGTAATAATTATTTCCTCTAATAAATATGTATAAATTATAAACAAATACATAGGTATGCTAAAGGTGAATACTTTTTCTTTTCTTTACACAGTATTGGGTAACATTTTAGCTAGTAAAAATAACTAAAGAAGAATCTCAATCCCAACAGTGATATGTTGAAACATATATTATGATAAACACCGCTATCATGAAAGTAAACATTAGAATTAAGACTTAACTAAAAGTCAATTTTACAGTTCCTTTTTTATTAGCATTACTATCATTTATTTAAGTGTAATAAGTATATTTAGTGTTTACCTAGATATTTTTATCTACTGGACTGAACCTACATTTACTTGAGTTTATGATTATTGATTACATGCCTTGAGATAGGATCCATAGTACTTGGTTACGAAAGGTGAGTCACATTGGCTGAGCACCATGATCTCCTGCTGAATGTCCTCTATCTCGTCCTCAGCCTCCTCAAGGTCAATTATCTTGATAGCCACCACTTGCTGTGAACGGCGGTCCATCCCCTTGAAAACCTCACCAAAAGAACCCTTGCCGATCCTCTCCTGTTTTGTGAAGATCAACTCCGGGTCGACTTTCTGCAAAAAAACAAAAACAATAAAACATAATGTCTCAAATTTATGGTCATTTCAAATATCATTTTTAGAAAATAAACAAAGGAAAATAATAATAATAATAAACATCAGAATAGTTGACAAGAATAATTAATGTATTTATTTTTGCACACATGCTATTTTTGCATCTAATTGCAACGTGGTCAGGTTTATTTCAAAAACTGTTGTCTGAATTGCATCTTAAGTAGCAATACATCATAACTTAAACGTGGAGAATAATATCATATTATGCAGCTTAAATAATTTATGTTTAGAGTTTAGAGCTTTTATTTGTTGCCTCTTTTTCCTTTACTACAAGCAAATAAACTTCATTGCATTCTCATTGTCTGTGCACTTTCTGTAAATCAGAAGGCAAAATGAAAAACTATTGATTAGAATACGCACGCACATTTATTAATGCACCATCATAACACAGTGTTTTTTTTTGTTTTTTTTAAATTTATTATTATACTTTTTTATAAATGTAGACAGGAAAGCTATTACTAACTAATTTAAATTTACAGTATATATTTAATTTACCATGTGTCTAAAAAAAAAAAAAAAGGATTTTTAAAATATTACGTGCATGAAGCATTTTTTTTTTCTTCTCACATATACATGATTAAATTGTTTCACATTGCATACGGTACAAAACACTTATTGCTTATTACATTGTTACTTGAGGATAAAATATAATATAGAGCATTGAATGATTGGATATGAGGTGAAATTTCTCATGATTGCAGTTGACTAAATAAGGTCATATTATAGATGATGCCGCCACCGCCGTCGTCTCTACCGCTTTGTCAAAGAGTACAAAGCAAAGTGAACAAGTGCACTCTCTGTCAGCTTGCTTTCATGTCATGTTTACAATTGAATAAAAAAAATAAAAATAAAATGTGACAATATACAGTGCATGTGTACAATCTCTATCGAGAGAGAAAATAAAATAAAAATCTCTCTGCAGTATATTTTATTATTATTTTATTGATCTAAATGCGCTTTAACTTCTTATAATATATATTAAAATAAAACTGCCAATACCTCAAATACACAAGAATAAACTATTTTATTAATTTTTATACTGTTTTACATCGTCAATAAAATATTAAAATACAAAAATATGACAGTAGAAAAAAAAAAAAAAAAAAAAAAAAACACCAGGGGCAATTTAACATAATACGGAGGTCGATTTTCTCTCTCTCTCCCTCTCTCTTAATTAACTTCATTTTAATTTCCACATCAGAAACACGCAAGGAGAGTATTATTTGTAAGTTTTCAAACATTTCAAAATTTAACATAAATAACTACATTACCATTGTAGTTGATAAAATGTCTTAGTACTCTTTAGTAAATGTAGTCTACTGCAATTTCTTTTTATTATATAATATAATTGAACGTTCGATTGTCTCTCTTGTTGGATACTGAATACAATACTTAATTACAATGTACTATTTATGCAGTTAAAAATGACAATCGATTTTCACCACTTTTATTTTATAATATTTTGTTGTTTAATATTATGCTTTATTATATAATCAAAATTATTTTAAGTATTGCATGTTTGTTATAGCTGAATATTTACATGCTATTTCAATATATTTTTGTATTAGTCCTCAACATTAGTATGAATCATACTATACTTGAAATAAAATGAATGATAAGTAAGGAATTTCAATTGATGGATTAAATAAAAAATACGGTGCTGCTTTTTTTTTTTTAATATCTTATCACTAAAATGTTATCTCGAGGTCTCATGAGAGTTTTCCACACACTCAAAAATAAATATCTAACTGTTATCTCTTGATTTGTGAGCACGGTAGCTTGCTTTTGCCTGCCTGCCTGCTGTATAATATAATATGCAATAAAATAAGAAAGAAACAAAATTAATTTTAAAACCTCGACACACGATCATAAACTTTCTTAAAATTGCGAATTAAAACAATTATTTCATTCTTGGTTCTAAATAATTGAATTTTTTAACTTTATAAATAATATTTTGAAATTATATTATAGAATTGACATTCTTGTCTCATTTTCTACTGTAATAAAAAGCAATTTATGATAAAATAAAAAGGGTGTTTGTGAGATTTCAAGTCTATAGTTTTTTTCAGTTCTTTTTTTCGGCATCGTTATTTTCAGATATTAAAATGAAAATTTTGTGGTACGTTTAAAAGATGCTAGAGCAGTGAATAAGCATTAAAAAAAATCATAATAATATAAAAAGGCGTGTTATAGAAGATATAGGTTTGGTCATATATAATAAGCATGATTATAGATGTTCCGCTATATTATGTTGTAAATTCTAAAAACACTGGCGGAGAGAGAGAGAGAAAATACTAAAATAATATCTCCAAAAACGATCTTTCTTAATCATCGAACCGTTTCCTATTGCTGAAATGTAAATAACTTCTTATTACGAACATTGCTACACAATAATAATAAAAATGATTTTTTCCTGTATTTTGTGAAATTAATTTTCAAAATAAATTTTTATTATAGTATATTAAAAAAGCATATAGCATGATATATTATATCACTGCCTAAAATTGGTATAATAATGTAATAAATATATTTTAATGAATAAGTAAAATTGTAAGAAAAGAAATAGATTAAAAAGAAATCAACGCATACTTAAAAAAAAAAAAAAAAAAAAAAAATGTTATCGAAAGCTTATAATATACAATGACATTTTTGCATCGAACTGTTATGATATTGTATCTTTATGTCTGATAATAAAAGTCTATAATATGATGATTTCATTTTTGTTAAACACGCAATCTCAATATAACACTATAGATATTATTTGTCAATTTTACATCTATACTAATGAATGAGAACTTTAATGTGTAAATTATATTACACACATACATTTCGTTCCCACGTATAACTATTGATATCATTATTATTTTGCTGTATACTTTTACGTAGGTATCTATTGTTAATGCACATAATGAACAAAATATATTTGTCTTACATTATACTTATAATATAACTGGTTATTTTTATGTAATAAAAAAAAATTGTTAAACGCCGATGGTTGAGTTACATCATTTTGAAACGTTTAAATTTTTAAGTTTTTTTTTTTTTTTTTTTTTTTCATTATTAAATACCGAGGGCTACGCGGCAATTCGGAACTTGTGCAGCCTCCGCGCGCGCAAGATTGAAACATATGGATTCTCCGCGCACCTACTTTTTGGCACATATGCAGCCTCCGCGGCCGCTAATATTGAAACATGTGTAATCTCCGCGGACGTTACGAATGAAACATATGTACATTCCGCGCGTACGAAAAGTGACACATCTGAAGAATTATATTTTGGCACATCTGAAGAAAGCTATACCTACCGATATGAATTGCATTTACAGATAAAATTTACATGGAGGATGATAATATCATCGGATAATAAATTTAAAATTGTATTTAAAAAAAATTAATAGGTTAATAATAATTAAAAATAAATTATAAATAGACATATAATTAATAAATAAATGATCATATAAATAAATGAAGCAATAGATAAATAAATTTATTTATAAATAGGTAAATGAATCAATGAATAAATAAATAAATAAATAAATAAATAAATAAATAAATAAATAATTAAAAATAAAAAATAAACAAGTAATGAAAAGTAAATGCATATGTTCAAAAGAAATAAAATCATACTTTTAACAGTAAAATTTGAAATGTTTTCCTCATCAAAATATTTTAACACCTTCTCTACTAAAAACTTAAAGAATTTAAATAATCACCTAAAATAACACATATAGAAACCTACCTTAAAATTTTAAGACTCTTCTTTAACTTTTATAATAAAAAATAATCTTATCAAAAAACCAACACTACAATAAAATTAAACACTTCACAAATGCTCTGCTTTTTTTTTTATTCACTGCAATTATTATAATTTAAATAAAAAAATTTAATTTTTTTAAAAAATCAATCATTAAATTTATACGGAATAACTAAAAATACAACTACACTCTCCACAAAGCAGAATGAAAACTGAAACATTTACCGGCAATAGTCAACTAGACAGGATGTTTACAATTTTGACCTTTGAAGTGTATTAGTGTATGTATGATAAGAAAATACTCTAGCTGATCATTCATAAGTTGACTTGAGGTAGGGTAGCTTAAAAATTCATAAAATGAATCACAAGAAAATTCTATTATAAAAAAAATCAGAGCTTTGAAAAGTATTTTCCATTTAAAATAAATCAAAACTTTGTTTTTAAAACATTAGCATATTAATTTAAAAAAAAAGTAATGGTATATAATATATTTTTTATTGTAAAAATATCTATTATATCTTATCTAAATTTTATTTACATCATTAAATCATTAAAGCGTTAAGTTTTGCATCAAAGAAATTAAAAAAACTTGTGCTTAAAATTTGTAATCATAAAACTCTGCAAATTATTCAGATGTGTCACTTTTCGTACGCGCGGAATGTACATATGTTTCATTCGCAGCGTCCGCGGAGATTACACATGTTTCAATATTAGCGGCCGCGGAGGCTGCATATGTGCCAAAATGTAGGTGCGCGGAGAATCCATATGTTTCAATCTTGCGCGCGCGGAGGCTGCACAAGTTCCAAATTGCCGCGTAGCCCTCGACTTTTCCTTGGTTTTATATTTTAAACAAAACAATATAATTCATGTACTGTACAAAGAGTTTGAAGTGGTGAAAGTCGAGTACTTTTATAATAATAGAATACAATCACGCTCGGGTGGTAAACGATAAGAAATAAAATATACAATGAAGTCGTTCTTTCTTTCTCTCTTTTAGTTAGAGTACTAAATACATAAAATTTGCTCCAATTAAAGTGTAATAATAATCATAATCACGCGAAGACAGTATAGTTAGGTAGCTATATAAGACACATTTTTTTTACACTAACATTTTTTTTTTTCCATTTAACCTTCCTCATCTCTTAAAACAAAAGGTGGGATTTTTTTAAATTAAATTTTTATACATAGACAAAAACCGTGAGTAACAATAACATAATATACGTAAAGCGAGCGCAAGAATAATATTATAAAAACGTTCCGTTAGACCGGCTCTACGAGTAGTAAAGCAGTAGTAGAAAAGTTGAGTTGCGAGCCAAGCGGGCTTTTAAATTGAAATTCCTCGAATGGGCTGTGGTAACTGTTTTCTCCACAAGCGGCCGGCAAACTATGTAATAATATACAGTATAAGTTAACGAAAAATTATTACGTAAGGTTCATTTTGATATGATAAATACAAATAAAAAAGATTTTTTTTTCTTCTTAAGGTGTGAATTCTGCAGGTGTTTTGGTTATGTTAGTGAGCCGAATGTTGTTCGCCACGCATTCATAATGCACTCCAACAACAACAGCAACAAGGTCATAGCTGTCTGAGTTACGTACTTGGCAAGAAAGCAAGCGAGTAAGCTAGCATATAAAAATGCGAGAGAGAGAGAGAGACAGACAGATAGGTGATCATACTCGCGGTGTCGTGCGGGTACCTTCACTCCACCCACCCACACCCTCCCTCACGACATAAAACGTGAAATTATGTGGGCCGCCCGCGCACCGGATCTAAATCACAAAATGCTACATAATAATAATAATAATCAAATTATAATAATACATAAAACTAAATCTCAATTTAAATGCTAAATTTATTTTTTGTTTCTTCTTTCTATTTCTTCTCAACCATAAAATATTGGAAACAATTGGGAGATAAAAATCACAATTCATATTATTAACATGAAAATTATACATAATTTTTCAATATTCAAATTCTTCTTTTAAAATTATCAATTTATTACTTTAACAAAAACGTAAAAAGTATAAATTTAAACTCATCGCAAATAAATATTTCATTTAATGCGTCTTTTAGTTGAAGTAGGTTTTAATCCAATCTATTACAAAATAATTTAATTTAAAATAACATTTGGCTGCAAATTAATGATGTAATGCCAAAAATTTTGAAATGTAATTTTCTAGCAGAGTTAACAGTTTCAAATAGCTTACAGTATTATAATCTGAAATAATGTATCAAGTATAAAAAAAATGTTATTTAGTCCAACTTAAATCCTTTATTTAATGTTTATTTAAATAATATATTTAGTCTACCGTAGCAGCTTTGCAAAACAATGGGGGAAAAAAAACAACACTTTATTATTAAATCGTTTTATAAAATGACAAAAAGTTGACAAATCGATGATTTTTTTTTTCTTGTTTCTTTTTGTAAATTTACAAAATACACAGTTTCTAATGCACAGAACGAGACTTACAAAATGATTTGTATTGTTTATTATTATTCTCTGGTAATAATGAACTCACCGAAAGTCGTGCTCGATTTTCCATACGTAATGAGGAAGTACGAGTAGGGTTGTTGTTATTATTATTATTCCTTTGTGGCGGAGGGGCAACCTGTCTAAATGACTGTGACACCTGGCGAGCTGTAGTACTTCCACCATTGTTAACGTAACTCAAAGGGCGAGGGTAAGCAACACCATTGTTATTATAATAACCGGACACTGGCTCTACACTAGTTAAATTTCTATGATAGTAAGCACCTTTCATTATTATTTCAGTTAATTACTTTTTACATAGGTAACATAAGTTGTTTTAATTTATATAAACCAATTTAAACTTCCTATATAGTATTTTATATAATTAAAAACAATTATTTAATTAATGCGTATTAAAACACATACGGTATAACGTTAGAATTAATAAAACGTTAATGATATATAGTGTCACAGCTGCACATTACTGGGCGACTGACGATAGAAAAAAATAAAAGGTCGCGATATAGGTTCTAAAGTTTGCCTTATGATTATTGTCGCCTTGGTGTGTGTGTGTGTCTACTCCACCTCCTCCTACACTTTGATATGTGACATATTTGTTAATAATGACGTCAAATCATTATCAAACTACTGGATGATTTATTTTTTACTTTGCTTTTATTTTTCTAACACTGATAAAAATATCATTAATATACTTCTTATAGCAGTTGCAAATATTAATAATAAAGTTTATATCATTAACAAAAAAATGTGTAATTAAAAGCTAGTAAATTTATTTTAGCAAAGCGTATTACATTTGACGTCATTTTCCATTATATATATTTTTTTAATTTTTTCACATTAAAAAAAATCCGTTTTATGCTTCTTTGTTTACAAAAATTATGTCTTTTTGTGATGTACTTTACAAGTTACAATAATTAGTCACATAGAGGAAAAACAATGACTTATAAATAATGCATTGTTCTTATTTTACTTATACATTCCTTTAAATTGACGTATCACAAATATCGTCAAGGTATTTATTTTTTAAACTATATAAATCTGGTATTATATAAAATACATTTAGACAAGATCTTTAAATAATATATTCGTTGCTGTAGGGAATTTCAAATATTTATCTACTTATATACCTATATATAGAAAACAATAAAACAAAACAAATCATGACTCTTTACGTTAGGAAATCACGAAATAACAAATTTTTCTCAAATTTATATAATATTATCTACGTAATATATTATAATATGCTTATATAAAAATAAAGACCCTAGCAACCAACACACACACACAAAGATTTTCGTTATTTATTCAGCAATTCAAAAAAAAAAAAAAAAAAAAAAAAAAAAAGGAGAGAGAGAGAGAGAAAATATGCATATTATAATAGCTTACAGGACTTAACCATTATAAACACTTATATTTATATTGAAGACGCCGCTGCATATTACGTTATCATCATATTGTACTCAAGAAGTAAAAAAATAAAAGAAAGATACTGTAATATAAAAAAAAATCGGTGTTGTAAAGTTATACAGGAATGAATTTATTTGCTACGTAGTTTTAAGCTGGCGGTATTTAACTGAAATGACAGAGCACTATCAGTACTGTTGTATGATAATTATTATATTATTACTACTACTACCGGTACTACTGTAGGAACATAAGTTTTGAAATGTAAAGTTCATAATACCAGCATGTGCTGTCAACTACACGCTATACCACCAGCCAAAGCCTCTTTGTTTTTGGCTTCACTATATTTATACAAGCAAATAATATAATATTCAATAATATAAATTTCTAACACAGAATATACAAGTTTTTTTTTTTTTTTTTTTCTTCAAAATAATTTTACGTGGTTTGACAGCTAAAATTAAATAAAAAATAAAACCACAAATATTTTAATACAAAGGTATTTTATTATTATAGCTACTTCCTTAGAAGTTTAATTTAATTATTAATATGACAGCAATAAAAGTAAATAAATAAAAATAATCATAATAAAATAATTAAAAACAAATCAAGTATTATTTCTTAAAGGCGTAGAACACCTTGAGCAAAAAAACATGTCTAATATCCTAACGTACCTAAATATCAACGTTGATTTGGCCGAAGTAATTTATTTCTAATTTATTTGTCATTCCTAAAATAGCAGCTGCGGGTTTGTGACGTCACAGCTCGCCTGTTTCCACGCGCGTGAAATAGTGAGCTGTGACGTCACAAACCCGCAGCTGTGTTTTTGTGAATGGAAAATAAATTAGAAATCAATAACTCCATCCAAAGCAACGTTGATATTCTATATTGATATTCAGGTATGTTAGGATATTAGACATGTTTTTTGTTTAAGGTGTTCTACGCCTTTAAAGAAATTTGTATGATAAGTGCTACTAACTATAAATTTAAATAAGTTTAGAATTATGTAGTAGAGAATGTAAATGAACCAATATAATTAATATAAAAATTGATACAGCTCATATAGCTTACAGTACAAAATTTGCATGAGTTGCTTATTAGCTATTAAAATGAAGCAACTTGCTGTATAGTTATCAATAATATTAAAGTACTCTAACACTTCCTCTTCCTGAGACTCAATTTTATTTATATATTATTAGTGGGTGGGGCAGGAACTTTATGATGCTTATTATTATTATAGTTAATTAATAAATTATGAAAGGGGTACCAAAATATATCCTATATTGGTACCTATATTTGGGGGTACCAAAATTGTATCAACACAATGCAAATATACTTTTGCGTTAACTCATCATATCTTTTCATTGGACCACTTGCAATGAACGAACTTTTTAAAATACAGTAATTTGAAAAATTCTCAATGCATTTCTTATGGAAAAATCGTTTTCACTTACACGTTGCAACAATTAAAAACATTTTATTGCAAGTGATCCATTGTTATCTTTCTTTCTTTCTTTTTTTTTTTTTATTCTTTTCTGGATTTATCTTTTGTTTCTTTGAATGACCTTTGTTCTTTAACGTAAACAGTATTGACGCATGATCACTTCAGTAATTAATAATGTGATAAAGCATAAATCATACATAATATAAATACATTTACTTTTGCAAGCTATAATGAATCATAAAAGTATCATAATTCAAAAAATGTAATAAACATAATATAACTTGTATAATTTTTTTTTTTTAGTTATAAAACATTCAAATTAAGTGAATAAATTAGAACAAAAAAGCTACTATATATACCTACCACCCACTTATTTTTAATATTCAATTACAAATTTTAATTTATGTTACAAAAGAAGAAGTGAAGGGAATATAAAATAAAATCTGGTGAAATGGCATTTGATTGTAATTTGTAACAACTCAGCAACTGACATACATACAAATTTAATAGAAAAATAATAATATAAAAATTTGATCCACATAATTACATTTATTAATAAATTTAAAAGTAAAAATATTATAGCTTTTATACACTATTAATTGAGGATGTTTATTATAATAAGTAGAATAATATTAAAACTTAGGTGTTATAGCTACTTTTTTGTTTATTTTGATAAAATAAAAGGTAATTTATACCTTTTAACTATTTTTAATGTCTCTTAATTTGTTTTTATCCACATGATTTGTATACATAATAAAGTTTAACTAGTATTGTTTTGTTAATCGAGATAATTTAGAGGCGGGCCAAGTTATATTATACATACAGCGAGATGAGTGATGTGGGTGGAATCGTGGCTGATTGGGATGTAAAAATAAAAAGAGATCGTTTCGTGATGCATGCATCGAGAGTAAAGTTACGCCCAGCGTAAACAAAGCCATACCACTGAATATAATGACGTCACATTTAATCCGGTTAGAGAAAATGTAGACATTCTAGTGAGAAACCTCTCATTTACCAGGATTAACACTTTAAATATTCTATCTGTATATTATCATTATTATATGACCCATATTATTTATAGAAAAATCTTATCATGAAGGATCAAAACATCAAATACGATTTGCTCATTGCTCATATGTTTGGTTCAAAATTATGCAATCTTTAGCTGGATATTAGTATTGCACACATTACAAATGTTATAAAATATAAATGTTATATGATATTACATGAGTTAAAAAGCTTTTGTAGCCAATATAATGCTTCATCCCTGGTTATATTGGGAAACAAAAGTGCTTTGTGTACAAAGAGAATGCTATTCTCATACCATACGTTGACATGACAAAATATGGCATATTTTAAGATTTTATAAACTCAGGCCAAGTTTAAGTTGCTATATGAATACTTAAGATAACAATGAAGATAAATAAAAGAAAATTATATAAACTTACCTCGCTAAAAGCCATTATGTTAGAGTTGATATTATTGTGATAAAGAACCAAACACAAAAATATGTAAATTCAACTTTTTAGTTCTCGTTTTGTAAACAAATTGTAACAGCCACAATGGTGCCAGATGCACAATGATTTTATCAGTTAGTTCACGACATAATTTTCACAACAGTCTTGAAATGTCATTTGATTTTTGATGAATATGTCAATCTGTGACAATCGTAGCAACATTCCTCAGGTGGGGACACTTAGCACCAACAGAGCAGCAAAACAAAAAGTATAACGCACTAAAAATCATAGAAAACGTACGAAATAAATTAAAAGTCAACTCATTATTATATAATCTATTATTCACATGTCACTTGAATATGGAATGAAGAGTAGACTTGTGATTACGATAATAATTTTAGCGGAGCTGCCAGGCGCCCGCTTGATACGCCGCCATCATAACTAAACATGGCCGACAACAGGAAATACATCGCAACCACTATGATCAATATAACAACTTTTATTTGTTTCCAAATATATTTTCTTTTCATTTCTTACAAAAGTACTAGTTGATATTTTCAATAAAAAACTGTTTTTATTAAAACAAAAATTCTGCTGAGAAAATTAAGTAAAATGTTAAAAGTTGAGATTCAAGTATACTACAAAAGTCATAATAAGGCGCCATATTTTAAAAAATAACCTAACTTTCAAAAATAAGATCTGCAAATTTTACATTTGAAATATTTTTTATTGTTTTAAAAGTTCAATGTATTACATACAATAAAATCTTATATATAAGGTATATGATGAGGGAAGAATGAGAGATATTTGAACATGGTGCTTGATGCAATGGCACTTCAGTATTTTTTCTTTGCTTGTCGTCTGTTAGCATTACGTTTGATGATATCAATCACTGGGCTGGTATGGTCAAGTAAGCGCAGTAATTGTACACGAACCTCTTCTAGTTGAGTTCGAACTACTTTACTGCGTTGAATGTTGCTCTGAAATACATGTGCCATTAGTACTGACTCATATTGAAAATAATATGCACGTTAGAAACATAATTATTGATGTGAACTTACCCGGATGAGCTCATTGGTACGGTTAAGATCTTTGTTATTAGGCTCTACTCCCACTTTAGGTGCCTCCATGACATTTAAAACATCAGACAGTTGGTCTAATACATCCATTTCTCTCTCAGACTGAAATTACAAATATAATAGTATTAAAATTAGGAATACAACGAAGTGATGTCACAATTCTTACCATTTCTTCCATCTGAGTGCTGAGATGATGCAGTTTCCAGCCTTGGGCACGCTGTACCACCATCTTTTGACTTGAGAGCTCAGCAACAGTTAGACGCCTCTCTTCTCGAGGTCGTACATCAGTAGGACGCAGGAAGTGATTGTTACGAGGCTTCCAGCATGTACGATAAGTCTGCAGCAAAGAGACACTGGGTCTCCGCCGAGCTGATACGGCGGCAGCACCACGAGAAGGAGTGCTTGGCGTTAAGGCATCTTGCCCACCTTTGTGATTGCCTACAAAACAAATAAATGAACATGATGAAAAATAAACATTACACAAAATTTACTCTCAAGTGAAATTTACCTTCCTCTTTCTTGATTTTATCATCAGCAAACTCTACATTCTCATCTGAGTAAGGAGGTTCTTGTAGCTCGTTGCCAGTTCTGTGGACCAAATTGAAAAACTAAAATTAGCATCACATTTTAGCATGTGTTTATCACAATACATATTATAGCAACATTAGCTTTAGCAATTAATTAGGTCATTATGTCAATACTGATCATGCTACACTATGCTCAGGGAAATAAAAATAGTTAAAGTAATTTATTTAACAGATAACAAACTTTATTGACTGCCTGGGTCAATCAAGTTTCTTATCTCTTATTTATAATTAATAATAGTTCATAGAAAAACAACAACACATAGATAGATAAGGAAACTGTTTGAAATAGGAGATCATGTGAGCTTCAACTGACAGGGATGTCATGGTAGAGAAACAAATGCCCCCCCCCCCTCTTTTCTTTTGGCCTGGGTTAGAAATTATTTTCTCTACCATGTCATTGCTGTCAGTCTGTAAGCTTCTAATCTCAAATTATCTTGCATTCCTCAATTTTTCCTAATCAATCTATATGTTTTTCTATAATTTTTTTTTAATTATCAATTATCACACACACAGTTGATTTTTTTCTTTAACATACAGTATAGTATCTCTTTAATTAGTATCCTTCATTGCACTGTAGTTTCCTACTTCTCTCTAATTATTGTAATTATCCTACTTACTATAAATTTTGTAAATTATATTATAAGCTATACAGTGTATAATAAAACAGTTACATTTTTTTCATATACAACAGTAATAAATGTTTATTCAAAACAAGCCATTGGTGTTACTTACAGTTGCTGCTTGCGAGGTTTCTTTCGAGGCGACATAGCATCTGAATTGCCATTGGTGCCATTATTAGAGGAGGCCTCGGCCAGGTCTGCAGGCTCTGGTTTGATTGGCATCCCACTTTGTGAGTTACCATTGTTGTCTCCATCACAAGGAAGACCAGGGCTTGATGTCGCTAAAACACAAAATTCAATATTGTTTGTTACATCAAATAAACTGTACCGGTACTAACTTAATCCCTTTCATGATGCTGTACCAGGAGTACAGTTATTATTGATTTCAATTACTGGTCAACTAGTTTGCAATATTTCAGTTTTTGTTTTTTGTTTTTTAGTTTTTTATTATTCTATAAAATTAAAGAAATAATTTTATGACGCACCCCACATTTACATTGCATATTTCAGTTAACTCTGTGTAAATACCTGATATTGTAGAAGAACCCGCTGATGAGTTTCCATTGCCCTCTTTCTGATCATCTCTTGAGTCTGGACGTGCAGGGGGTGAAGGAGGGGGTGAAGAGTTAAGAGAGGAAGGCAATGACATTGAAGCTACAGATGACAGAGCAGCAAGCAGGTTCTTCTGAGCTTTTGACGGAGAACTGAAATCAACAGCATTAAATGAGTTACACCTTGAGACACTCTTGTGATGTTAAGTAGAAATGCATATAAAAGTCAAATATAACCTACCCATCATGTTCTCTCTTGCGAAGGATACTTGGTCGGGGTGAAGCACAGAACTTGCTTGGTGTAGAGGTTGGTGTGGATGGCAGAGATAATGAGATACTGGGGCCTTGAGAGCTAGAGGCAGGCTGAGAGCTAGCAGCTGTTGTCATCTGCAGTAGAGGCTGAGCTTGTTGCTGGGACAACTGTTGGTGAGACATGGGCTGCTGAGAGGACTGGGCCTGAGATACCACTGTGGAATGTGAGCTGTGACCAGACTGAGACTGGCTTTGTTGTTGTTGTTGCTGCTGTGGGGTGGCTTCTGATGCACCTGAATCATCAAATACACAATAATATTGCTGGTGCACATATCTAAACAGCATCCAAAATAAGATCTGTTATGTGGGTGTTTATTTTAATGTAAACAACTTCATAATATATCATACCATTGGGTGGGATGGGTGACTTTGGCCTTATGGATTTTATCACCCAATTTTTCATCAATAAATTATTGTAGAAATTTTATGATTATAAAACCTATGCCAGTGCATGGCTTATATATCTAAAAATAAAACAATCATAAAGATCTTGCAATAAATAGTCAGTGAAAAATGGAGTGGCAAAGTCGCCCCATGGTCACCCCACTTTTCGGTAATGCAATGATATGAATTGGGATTTTAAATCAAGAAGTACAGACTTTCTGTAATTACAAACAGTATTAATTACTAAATCAAATCCTATACCTGCTTTATAAATCAAAATATAGCTGTCTTGATTATGTTCCTACTCTTTTGACATTGTGAAAGGTATAGTATTACCTGAGTTTAATATATAACTGGAAATTGGCTGATGGTAAGCTTAGCAGAATAAGACTATTCTAAAATTAATTTTCCCTTTCCCTCCTTCTCTTTCATTACATTAGCAGTAGACTACAATTTGGGCACAGACACAAATCTCACTGCCCTTTATGTTGATTATTGGCACTGTTTCTTACAATAATAATAAAAAAAAAGTATTTGACTAATGAACAAAAGTATGTCCCACTTACTCTCTGCTTGCGTGGTAGGAGGGTTTACCACAGGTCTGTTACTGGCTTCCACCACCATGACAGGGTTGTACCTGGCTCCCACCATGGTACTTCCACCAGTGCTGCTTACATTGCTTGAGCTGGAAACAAAACAAGTCAACATTAATTTTAAATAGCAAACTGATAATAAAGATCTTTAATTGATGTACAGGAAAAATCAAAACCATTTGTTCAGGAAGTATAGGGCAACCAACAACCACCCTAGCATGATCTTATAAGTTTGTTTTATTTTGACTTACCGCCTTGCTGCATCATCAGCTTGCTGGAATGTTCCTGCTTGCACTTGCATGGTAGTAACACCTCCTTGAGCCACTGTGGGTGCAAATGTGCGTATCAGTTGGTGGGATGTACTGCCATGACTGATGGGCTGATGTGTAGTTCCTGTAGTTATCAGATTTCCTCCTGTACCACTAGGATCATAGAAGTAACTTGGCAGTGCTGCATAGTTGGCAGAAGTTACCACAGTTCCACGCTCTAGAGGAGTCACTGGGGAAAGACACAGACAAACATGTAACCATAGTAATAATTTTAACTATGCCTCATTTCCTTGTATTACAAAACTGCACTTTGGTTGTGGGATTTCTATAACAGCCATTGCAATACAAAAGAGTTTGATGATTTACATTTAATGTAATATTTTATATATGAGACGAAAAAATCGCGGTTGATTTATTAATGTGAAATAAATAAATAATCGGAATACATAATGTAAAAGACAATAGTACACAAAACGATAAGAGCACATTAAAATTAAATTGAATTATAAATACTGCAACAAAATTCTAAGTCTCAAATTTTTATGTTAATATATAGGCCTACATAAATATATTTTTAAATTTAACAGGCTCTAATTGTTCTACGTACTACTGCAATTACTGCGTACTACTGAGATGAATTGCAAAATATATTTTTTTAACATTAATTTAATGTATTACTTCAGTTTAACTGTTAACATGAGGTCAGCTGAACTCACCATTGACTGCTGTGTGTTGGGTTGTGGCTTGGATGAAAACACTGCCTGAAGATAAGAGAGTGGTACCTGCTTGCTGAGTCAGCACATCGGAGAGTAAAGTACCTGGGGGTTGAGTCAATACTTTGACCTGGGCTCCTCCAGGGGCTGTTGTGAAGGAAGCCCCACCTGAGGATTGAGGTGCAGGCCCTCTTGCTAGCTGTAGAGCACCAGTAGTTACACCCTGACCTCCAGGCTTGCTACTCACATTTGTCAGGTGAGTGATCTGAATTGCAGGACCATGGGCAGGCTGAGTGATGACCTGAATAAAATTAACACATAATGCTGAGTAATGCTAAAAGAAATGCTTCAAGAAGAAGTTTAAGGAGCATTCAACTCAAATATTTTGTACTTATTATGAGAAAATTAGCTTCAATGTATGGGAGATAAATAATAACAATAATAATAAAAAAAGCAATTAAGACAATGACCTCACAAGGGAAAAACACAGATTTCCTAAACACAGATTTAGTCTAAACCTTTGTCATCCAGTTTGTATAATGCAGTTGTGGCACATTTAATCTACTTAGTAGGCGAGTAAGATTATTGCTGCAGATCATGGGGAAGGGGTCTCATTACTCATGGCAATTTTGATTTAATTAGGTAGTTTGACCAACAAGTGCAAGTACTTTGATTTTAGATAGAGTGCTACTACATGTTAAACTATAAAAAAAAAAAGCTCCGAATAATGATTATTTATTCTTATAGATTAATTACGTTTAAAAAAATAATTTTTTAAACGTAATTAATACCAACCGCGATGGTTTTTTCCTATATATTATATTTATTCTTATAGCATTAATAAATCTACACTGATTATTAAACGGGACTGCTATTAGATTTCAAAGTTGAAACGCCATTTTTTTTTTAATTTAAACAATTGATACGACTAAAATGGTCCTTTATGATTTGTCTTTGAGCCTTAAAGAAGTCAAATAAATAGCTAAATAAATTAATTAAGAAGTTTTTCACCAATCATACGCCATCAGTGTACTTAAGAATACCCTGTAAAGTTGGATTGTTGAATTGCACAGATTCTAAACTGCTTGATAGTGTCATTCACATGGCACATGCATTAGATGTTTAACAACAGATATCAACGGAAACCAACATTTACGTGATTTTGTATGGCATGCATGGAAAAGTGACCGATACGGACAGAATGAGCTGCATTAATATGAGCTGATGAACCCTTTCACACGCACCATGTAAAAAAGAAATGCAACCATTCACATCACATGCTATCTTTCTGTGTCTTGTCATTTTGATGGTTAGCAACAGATAAAAAGCTGGGAGTAGCTAGCTTTGCTAGCACCTATCAGTATCGGTCAGTTTTAAAATCATGTGAATTGTTGAAACCTTGTTTGTCCTATGACAACATCAAATTCACGAGCCATGTGAATCATACACATAAGTATCATGATTTATTGAAGTAATGTATAGTTTTTGCATTAATTGTAAAATAAATTTTCTTTCTTTTAATAAACATACAACAAACACATTTTCTTGAAATTGATGAACAAAATCACTAATAATTTATGGCATGCACTAGTTTAATATTAAATAAATAAAAATGAATATTAGTGAAAATTTACCTAAGGAAAGAGCACTTGCTCGTTAGTTGTTAATACAAATACATACAGAGCTGACCAATGGAGCAAAGTGCCATTTGTCGATCAGGCAGTTGCAAGAACCTATCACCCCAGAACTGCTTTAAAATATAACAGAAAAGAATCATGTGTGATCATCTATAACCTGTAATTTCTTCTATTTGTGCATTTTAAACTCAGTAATTGGGGTGACAGTTTTGTGCGTTTTACCTGCTGATTTACTGTACACCTGAGAATTTTGTATTTTGGAAGGTCACTGTCCTTTTTTGAGCAACAAAGACTACCACTTTAATTAAAAGTTCTTAATTTTATTTTTAAAAACAAACAAAGCCTTATAGCTTAAGCCACTCAGATTTTACAAAATAATATTTCTTAAATATAGCAACACATAAAAAAAAATAATAAAAAATACATGTCTAGGCAAAAAGAGTAAAAAAAAAAAAAAAAAAAAAAAAAAAGCTTCTGTACAAAATAATAATAGGCTAATTAATAAACAATAATAAAATAAAAATAATAAAGGACAATGCTGGAAATCTTACTTTGGGTCCAATGGGAAGCAGTCCAGTTTGCCTTGGAGTGCCCCCTGTCTTGGTCATGCCAGTGGTGTTTACAACAATAGGCTGCAGAGTCAGAGGCGTGTTGCTGGACTGATTAGAAGGCATTGTAGCCACAGTCAGATGTGTTCCTGCTTGGAACTGACCTCCTGGTCCTGGGGTAGCAAATGCAAGAGCACGTGCAGGGGCACGCACAAATTTGTCCTGAAAATAATTTAAGCTATAAATTAGCCACGTTCCTTCCTCATACACAAGAGCAGTCAGCTACAACGAGAGAATACTTACTGGAGTTCCAGCTGGTTTTGTAGTCCTCAGGGTAGTCAGCTCAGGCCTTGTAGCTGTGGCAGATGTAACAGGTCGAGTAGTGACTGTGAGAGAGGTGGTGGGGCGAAGGGCTTGGCCTAGAGGGAATGTCGGCATGCCAGTAGTGATCTTGGTGGGAGTGGTGACTACAGTTTTGGCTGCCCAAGTGGATGGCACTGCAGACGTCACTGCTGTCATGCCAACTGGAGCACGAGGCACGGGACGTATGCCAGACACAAAACTGAAATTCCAAAGGTTTAGCACACTGATACATATTAACAAATCAAGGCCAACAAACTATCGCAGTTACCGTGATACTATAAATATATATTTGTTTAAATCCCCCCTTTTTTTCAAGCCTTAAAGTATTTGTGGAAATGTTTTTTTCTTCGTCTATGCACACTCTTCCTTAATGGTGTACATAAATGATATTCGCCAAGCTAAATCAATGGATGGCGTTACTTGTCTTCCTTAAATACCTTATGGCTTTTTGTTTTTCCAACAGTATTGTCCATCCACCAACTTTTTTGAATTTATTTTTACATCATTGTTATCAGCGTAATCGTATCTACCCACCGAAAAAAAAAAAATTATAAATATTATTTAGTCATATTGGTTGTCCTAGTGATTATTTTGCTAATCAAAGTCACAGCTAGAGAGTCGGGAAAAATATTTTTTCCCCTTCCCTTGCCACTTCCTGTCACATGTGCAGTGGGAGCCGGCCGTCCCAGTATTATTTTCTTGCAGAATTATTAATGATTGATTTTGCTTAGTTTTGTTTGATGATGTATACAGTAAAGTTAAATTTGTATTCCCCCCCCCCCCCTCTCTAGCACACTCTAGAGAGAGAGAGAGAGAGAGAGAGAGAGAGAGAGAGAGAGAGAGAGAGAGAGAGAGAGAGAGAGAGAGAGAGAGAGAGAGAGAGAGCATCTTCTGAGCTTTGTGATACAAGGAGAAAAAAAGAGAGAAGTTGAGTCAGAAATGCTATGTGCGTGAATGTGCAAATGTGCAGTACAAGTGGCTTGCTGGTTAAACGCAGCTCACCTGAGCACAATAGAAAAAACCTCTACTGGACATTGTGTTAAGATTTGAAAGAACGATCATTGATAAAGAAAAAGATGAGAATAATTTTTTTTGACTTTTTTTTTTTTAAGGTGTACGAGTAAGGAAGACATTTTGACAAAGTCAAATAGCTTTCTCGTGTCTCAGATTTTGATGTTTTCAAGTTTACAGTAGCACTGTAGCTCAGAAAAAAATTAAATTTTATTTTATCCTAAGACACATGTATTGCACATTATTTAAGCTCAGTTTCACATTTTTCCAGATGATGGCGTCTTTATAATTAACTAATACCTAAGTAACAAAAAATGTTTTTTTTTTTTTTTTTTTTTTTTTTTTTTGTGTAATATGATTGACTTTGAATCAAAATTGTCACTACAGTTAACTTATCAAAGAGTTAAATGGATTAAAGTTTTACAGTTCATTCATACCTAGGTCCTGCAGAGCCAGCAGAGGTCATGATGGGTGTGGTCACTATGTTCCTCATCATGGAGGTCCCCACTGCACCTCGTGGTGCAGTTATTGTACCCAGTGTACCAGGACCTGTAACCATCAACAAAATTTGCAATTGGGAACAAATTTCATACATGCAAAAAATAATAATAATAAATAGAGACCAGAGTTTTTGGTAAAAATGGCATACGCACCTGCAAAAATGGTAAGCTATTTACCTGCATCACAACATACTGTGAGTTTACATAAATATTATTTCTAAGCTTTTTAGAATTGAAGCATCAATTTTTTATAAACATCAAGTAGATTGTGAAGCAAAAAGCCTAACTACCAAACTTGCAGGTGTAATTGTAATTTTCACCAAAAAATCCAGTTTCTGATAATAAAATGAATATATATATATATATATATATATATATATATATATATATATATATATATATATATATATATATATACCGTAGCGTGGAGTAACTTTAGACCAGGGGTGTAACTTGGACCATTTTTTATATTGCTATAACTCTGAAACTATTTTGGTTTGAATGATGATACCAAATTTGCTGGAAAGCCTAGATAGCTGGCTTTTTAGAAATTTGGGTATAATTGTTTCAACTCAAAAGTTACACCCCTGGTCTAAAGTTACCCCACGCTACGGTATATATATATATATATATATATATATATATATATATATATATATATATATATATATATATATATATATATATCAGGGACCGGAACCGCTGCCAATTTTTGCGGTTCTTAAGAACCGCGGTTCCTGAACAAGAGGTTCTTAAGAACCGGTTCTCGGGAGCGGTTCTTGAGAGCCGGTTTTTGGCGGTTCTTAAAAACCGATTCCGGTTCTAATTCGTGCCACGATCATCGTAAACATTACAAAAAAAAAATAATAATAAATTAGAGTGCCTCCCGCACTCTTTCGCGATGTATTTTTGTTTAACATGCATAATCACTCAAAATTTAATAGAATAATGTTATTTCTGCCCTTCTTTGCAATTTTCTTAAAATAGTGCAAACGGTTCTTAAGAACTGGTTCTTTAAAAAGAAGAACCGGTTCTTGAGAACCGATTCTCAAAAGCGGTTCTTAAGAACCGGTTCTTAAAAGCGGTTCTTAAGAACAAGTTCTAAAAAACAGTTCTTAAGAACCAGTTCCTAAGAACCGGTTCTAAAAATCGGTTCTTAAGAACCGGTTCTTGGCGGTTCCAAGGTCCCTGATATAAATATATAAAAACAATAGTATTAAGTACTGTACCAGGTTGAAAATTTAAATTGAACAAATAATATTGATTACATATTATTACTATTAAAAAAAAATATATATAGCTGTCCCAGCCTACACACAATATGGATAAGTAAAGCCAGCTTTCCTCTTAACATTGCGGATTCTCCCTGGGGACTCTACTTCTGCTTGTTACTCTCAATAAGGAAGACTAATAATTTTTAGGTGTTAATTTTATTTCATATTCTAAAATAGCACATTGTACTGAACCGATACATGTATGAAATTTTAATTTGTTAGTTCAGTAAGTATTTTTAATTGATTTTTGAAAGTCACAGAATGACGTCACAGGCTGCAACTTTTTCCTATGCCTACATGCATAATTTGCAACCTGTGGCATCATTTCGTGACTTTAAATAATTAATTAAAAATACTTAATGAACTCAAAAAATTAGAATTTCACATATGCATCAATTCAGGACAATGTCCTCTTTTAGAATATGAAATAAAATTAACCCCTAAATTTTGTGTAGTTTTCCTTATTGTAATAATATAGGCTAATACGGTAATTATTTTTTTTTATTATTACTTTTTATTATTATTATTATTATTTTTGGCAAAGTTTTCTTTCTTATTTATGTAGTACAAATATTATGCATGGCGCATTTAAATTTCCAAACACTACTAAATATGTTTGATAAAATTTGGTTATATTACATACTGATTAATGTATTATACAGTACGTAACTGAAAAAATATGTACATAGTGACTTACGTAAGCTGGCAATTCCTGTTGCTGCAGTGACAGGGCGCAGTCCTGGGGCAGGTCCAACCAATGTGACAGTTTGTGCACTGGAATGTGGCACAATCCTTGACGCCGTCACTGGAACTGAACATTTTGTCCTCAAAAATGATACACTGAATTATATAAATATAATACAAAGAGATTCAACCAAGGTACAGTATTATGCTTTACTATCATTATCTTATTTTTCTTATTTACAGTCAACTGGGTGACTTTGAACACCCAATTATCTCTGTCTTGGGGCCTCATTTTAGAAATTTGAAGAATCTTACTATTGTTCAAATTTATTTTTGATCTTACTTTCAAATTAAGTGAAATGAGTGCTCAAAGTAGAAATAAATGGGTGTTCAAAGTCATCCCGGACGTTCAAAGTCACCCCGGTTGACTGTACTTGATTTATGGTGTGAGATCACTTTGTATATAGGTACTTTCCTTTTTCTCACCCTAGTGGGGTAATTTATCTTTTATTATTATTATTATTATTATTATTAGCTTTTACTCTTTGTAATTTTTAATACCCAATTAAGAAATATTATTATTAAAGAAAAAAGTAAAATTTGTTATTGCACTTTGATTAAGCACAATAGCCAAATTGATCAAAAATTTAAAGAGCACAGCTGAATAAATAATAATAAAATATGGGTACAGTAATTACAATAGATAATAATAAAAAATAAAAAAGCTCACTGGTTTTGATAGACGCCGCCAGTGTTGGGTTTCCAGTAGATACAATATGACTGGTGACATTGGTAGTCACTGCTGACTGAGATGAAACAGGAGGACCTGACGTCGTACGGACATTTATATTTTGTGGACGTACAGGTATTTGAGACTGAAACAAAAGTAAGCTACAATCAACAAAAGCCAGTTAACAACCTCAAGGAACAATAAAATGAAAGTATATAAATATTGGACATTGTCAAACAGACAACAAAATTACACATATAATTCAGACTCTAAATTTAGATAAGATACTATAGGAAACTTCATGAATTTAAAATCAAGAGCAGTGATTGCTTCTGAGCTTTTAATTTTGGTAGCAAATTTTCTTAGATTATTACCTTATGAAGGCTATATACTGTATTTGAAATAGGAATATTTTTATTCAGTTGTGTTGTATACAGTACGTTTTAGCATTGCATGTTTGGAGTCATAAATATAAAGCATATGTATGATGTATACTGCATAATTTATTTTACCCACATTCGCACATATGGTAAGCTTTTGATAATCACTAAAGTGGCACACAAAATTGTGGAGACTACGAAACAGATGTAGGGAAATATCTGCAATATTTTAAAATGCTATCATATATCATACATATATCATTAGCTTTTATACACAGGTTAAATGAATGAATAAGGGGATTTTTGGATTTGTAGACAGAAATACATAAGAAAATACTTACTATTAATCTGAGCTGCAATGCAATAAAAAGGAAAAAAACAATATTAATAAACGTTTTTAGGTATGGTATGGATTATATTATATGCTTTCTAACTTAGGCAAGGATGAACACAGTTGTGATGCTAATAGCTAAGAGAGGCGAACAAAAAAATGGGCGGCATTTAAAAGAAGAAGACGCATCGACTAGCATTACATTATGGCATCTGTTGCATTCAAGTTTAAATTTAGTGAAGCTGTTTATTTTTAAATCTATAAGTATTGAGAGTTCACAACATATAAATGAATCAAAATCTTAGCTTGATTAACATAAGTAAATTTGACCTATGAAGAATTTCAAGCAGGATGCATCAATCAGCATTCAAGAATGGAATGACAGCTTGACAAACTTACCGAAGGAGGCTGTTGACGATTGGGGTCATTTGCAGGCTTCATATTCTTATGAGTGTTTCCTCACATCAATAAATAAATAATTTAACTGAACTGAAAACAAATTATTTTCATAAATTTTATGTAGCAACGTTAGAAAATACAAAAAGTTTTGATCGACGCGATACAAACTTTTAACAATTTCTGACAACGAAAAAAAAATATACAAGCTGTTGTTTACGCTTAGCGATATGCGCAATTTGAGCCGCGCAAGGTTTAAAAATAGTTTGAGGTTTGGTTTGAGGCAGCGCGGGGGGCGCGGACATATCACAAAATGATAATATGATAATAAAAATTCCTATAATTAAAGTTTAATTAATATTTAACTTCTGCTATCTTCCTCTGGTCATTTTTTTCAATGTCGTAAATTGTGAAAATTAGATTTTGAAATATTTTTGTCATTTGCATTTTCATAAATTTTTCCAACTTTTTTCTTTCTTTTAGACTTATATTCAATATTAATAAATGTTTAATTAAAAGAAAAATATAGAGAAAATCCGAAGCGCCAAGCACCAAAACCAGCAGTAAGGGACATTGCTTAGCACAGTGAAGATATTAAGCCTCAAATCATAATGGCTTATTGAAAATCTTGCTTGCACAGAGAGGTCTGTACAGACCACTGAGACCTGAGACCACCAACAAAGGTACACATTACTGTTTCTCTTGGAGTTGGGAGTTGGGAGAGTACCATAAGCTATTCAATAGTTTATCTATATAACATCAAGCTATCTCAGTGCACTTAAGATTTTCACCACGCTGGGCTCTCTTCACATCATAAGGTCATTGCTAGTTTCCTCAATCCTTTTTTTTTTTATGATATAATATCAAATTTGTGTTGTTAAGGGATAGAATAAAAACTATAAATTATTCTTTAATACCAGATTTATCTTTATTGCACACCTTAAATACACAAGTAAATAAACACTCATTCCAAAGACAAAAAAAAGAAAAGAACTTGTTTTGGTTATAGCCTATACATAATATAAGTATTATGAAGAACATAATAATGCATACATTTTTCTTTAAATTAAAAGGCCCACGACAAATATATTTACAAAAATGTTCCCTATTTTTATTTTACACATTTTCATGAACCATTCATAATGGCCTTTAAAAACTTACACTTGCCTACAAAATATACATGCACATTTAGACGAAACATTTACTTCCTATAAGACAGAGTTGGCATTTCAAAAGCCAAAAGTAGCAAATAGTAATTGCTAATATAGTTACAGTAATTATTTACACAACTAATATATTTTCAAAAAGAAATTACAATATCAAGAAAATAAATAAGTCTTTAATTTTTTTTTTTTTTTTTTTTTTGTGTGTGTTTTTGCACAGTTTCTTTTGGAGTGTTGCTGTCAAATTACCTGATTGGCATTTAAAAACTCGATCACTTAGCATTTTCTAATCTTCAGCTAAGTTATGCACCATATATACATAATATATATATATATATATATATATATATATATATATATATATAAAGCTTGGGTGTTTAAATGTAGATCAACAAAGGAAAAAAAATGAAAGTGAGGAGTCAATTACGCAGTCAAAGTGAGAGAACACTCTCAAAAAGTCATTTTTGTTAATTGTTGTTGAGATTCCACTCCTATATTATTATATACTAAAAGAAATACAATACAAATAAATACCATATACACAAATATTAATAATAAAAAGTGTATCATTTTTATTTTACTTATTTACAGAACTTATAAACTAGCTATAACTATATATATATATATATATTAAAAATGTTTCTATTGTTTTTACACATTAAGCTTCCTTTGTACAATGAAGGGACACAATTCAGCCTCCATTGCATATTGACAAGACAAAAAGACAAAATAGTTATATAATAACATTAAAAATACATAAAAGTTGTCACACGTTACCAAAAAAATGAGAAAGCAAAAAAGAAGTGCAGTAGGATTTGCATTGCTATACAGTTTTATAATATATTTCCTATTGTGGCACAGCCACTATATAGGTTAACAATTGGGATACTGGACATGTTCAACAAAATAGACTTATGCACTCTTATTTCAGATCTTACAATGACATAAAATACAAGCAGCAATTTTAATATTGGTACCATCACCAAGCATAACAATATGAGAATCAGTATCCACTGTTTAGATTAAGCACTTAAGTTTTCAATTCTACTAGCACAGTTTCCTCCCTTTTTTTTTTTTTTTTTTTTTTTTTTTTTTTTTTTTTTTTTTTCTTTTCTTATATTTCTAGATGTTAACTTATGATAAGTTTGGAGAATAGACAACTTGCATGCCGTTTTTTTATAGTCTTAAAAAATTCTTTAGGAAAAATAAATAATATTGGTGTTTATAAAACTTCTTAAAAAATGCTTCTTCATATTTAAAATAATTTTTGAAATTCAAATTTTATTTGAAGTACAGACGGTGGCCATTACGCCGAAAGACGGTTCGCGTTTCTTTTGCTTTTTAATTGTTGAAATCGTTCAAACGAGTTCGCAGCAACTGAAGAATTTTTTTCAACAGCCGAATTTTTTAAACAGCTCTGTTGGAGAAAATACAGATTTTTTAAAAAATTCGGCTGTTGAAAAAAATTCTTCAGTTGCTGCGAACTCGTTTGAACGATTTCAACAATTAAAAAGCAAAAGAAACGCGAACCGTCTTTCGGCGTAATGGCCACCGTTTTTACTTCAAATAAAATTTGAATTTCAAAAATTATTTTAAATATGAAGGAGCATTTTTTAAGAAGTTTTATAAACACCAATATTATTTTTCCTAAAGAATTTTTTAAGACCATAAAAAAACGGCATGCAAGTTGTCTATTATTTTCACCAATAACTTGTTTTTCTTTCTTTTTCTTTTGCTACATTTTTCAGGGTTCAAAATGCTATGGAGGCTAACACTTGTGCAATTATGCCTCAGTAATAATACAACCATTATGAGGAAAATATACATTAATATTTCCACTGTTGTGTGCTTTTACTGGGTTTGTAGCCCATATAGTGTGAGTAAGTGAGGAATGGATTAAGGATTTTGTTATTATCATAATATCATGTATTGAAATATTTCACTAAATAAAATTGCATTAAATTTCAGATTCTTAATATACTGTATGAATTCTTTTAGACAGTATATTTCTACATTTCTATTTAAACTCTTTGTTTTTATGATACTTTACACAATGAAATTAATAGTTAAAATTAACAATAAATTATAAATAACAAACATTGTTTTGGTTGGATTTTAGTTCATTTTACAATTTCATTAATTATTTGTCTCCTTTTTTTCACTTGCAATATAAAAACTAATCAACAAGAGAGATCCGTGGCTAACTATATTCCTTTCTTTCATCAACCCTCCTCTATACAAGCACCAATTTAGGTCCAATCACAGAGAATTTTATTAATTTTTGTCTTCTTTTTATTTTTTATTTTTTTTTTATTTTTTTTTTTTTATTATATATATTTTTTTTTACCAAATAAGGGAAGCAACAAGTCCTAACTTTTCTGCAGGTGAGAGAAGGTAGATCTTGATGCTTCTTCAAGCCTCAATATCTAATATTAGAGCTAACTGATGTGGGGAACTTAGTTAGGGAGAGTAAATTTTAGCCTCTAACTTGATCGGAGAAGTCACGATGCGTACATGCGATTAATTTCTGTCTGGTAACGTTCCTGAATATCTTTCCTCTTCAGCTTGAAAGCAGCTGTGACAAGACCCATATCTGGTGACCATACTTCTGTACACAGTTTAACTGCAGCAGGGATCTCAAATCTCACCAATTTACCTGTACAAAGAAAATACAATTTTAGCCATATGAATATTTACTCGGACTTTATGTAGAGTGGAATTATTTTTTGTTAGAATATTTGCTTACATTTCTTGCCATGATCCTCAAGCTCTTTGAGTACAGCCTTCTCAATATCAGGGTCGTCACAAAGAGTCTCAAACTCCAAGTCAGACTTGCCGAGCTTGGTTGCCAGAGCAGTCAGGTGACCAGGGTTGGGTACAACAAGAGCCACAGTGAAGTGCTTGCTGGGGTCTCCGTACACACAGACGTTCTCCACGAGAGGGCATGTCTTCAGCTCAGCCTCCACTTTGCCCAAAGACACATACTCTCCAGCTTGCAGCTTCACAAGGTCCTTCTTGCGATCTGATAACACAAAAATACCAAGTGAGTTCCAGTTCATTCACTTTCAAAATATAAGTCATTTCCATTGTACTTACCAACAATTTTGATAACACCATCAGGGTGAAGTTCACCAATGTCACCAGTCTTGAACCACCTTCTGCTTCCCTCATCAAAGAAGTCTTCCTTGGTCTTGTTAGGATTCATATAGTAGCCAGGAGATACATTATCACCACCTGAGCAAGATTTTGTTTATTACATTTCTGTGATCCAGGCTCTAAATAGTTACATTATAACAGAAAGGATTCCTTACCAATAACAATTTCACCTCTTGGATTAGGTTTGTCTGTGATCCTATAGTTGCCTTCTTCCCAGTTAATTAACCTGATATCAACATTTGAAGCTGGAGCACCAACACGGCCCAGACTCATGTCATTCACTGCAAGAAAAACATTTTATTTAATTTCTTGTGCATATCAATGTAACATACACTAGTAATAATGAGAAAATACTTACTGTCCATAACTGTAGCAAGGGATGTGGTTTCAGTGAGACCGTAACCTTGAATGACTGTGACACACAAGCAGGTCTTGATCAGTTCATGAGTATCAGGAGAGAGAGGGGCACCTCCAGACATAATGAGGCGCACTTGTCCACCAATTAGTTGCCTAGCAGCACCAAATACAACTCTGTGTGGGAAAAAAAAAAAAATCATTTAAAAATACGGAATAACCAAAAAAAAAAAAAAAAAAACACACAGACCATTTAATGAAAAATATAGAATTGCATCTTACCTGTTTAACAAGGGAGTATCAAATCCACGTTTGCTCCATTTTAACTTATACTGATAGGAGAATTCAAACAGAGCACGCTTAACCCAGGATCCCTTAGAAACTTTTTCGTTGATGCCTTTGTAGATACGATCAAGTATGAGCTGTAATAAAATAAATAAAGAGTTATAACTATGAACTATTATGCTACTAATGATTACACTGATTCATTAACAAACTCACAGGCACAGCAGTGAGGCAGGTGGGATGGAGAACACTGGCATCTCCCTTGGTTCCTCTCTTTATTTTACTGGAAGAGTCAACCATTGTTAAGGGTGTAGAGTAGCCAATAGGAACACCAACAAGGAGGCACACAGACTCTGCAAAAATAAAACATTATTTTATATTATCAAAATATCAATACAAAAACACCTAAAATCTTTCATGTAAAAACCATTTTGATTTTGGAGAACAATAATATAGTTTATAGAAGTTTACCTGAGAGCAGCTCAAAGACATGAGCAAGAGGCAGATATCCCATAAAGACATCATCTGAATATATTACTACTGCGTCTGAGAAGGAACGTACAGTTGTCATCATGCATCTGTGAGTTAGAACCACACCCTTGGGAACACCAGTTGAGCCTGATGTGTACATGATAATAGCAGTGTCATCTGGAGTGGGAGGATTGTCCTCTATGGAAATAAAAGAAATAATATTAAAATCATATCACATAGGCTATATATAATTTTTTTTTAAATATTTTATTTTTCTTAATAACTTACGGACTTGTGTAGCCTGGGCTCCTGAGTGAACAACGTCATTAAAGGTAACAATTCTAACATCAGAGGGAAAACCTTCAGAAACTGCAAGTCCAGGGGGCGTAACTCCACGCATTGCCAGCTGATCTTGTACATAGATAAGCAGTTTCACACATGGACATTGTTTCAGAATGTTTCTTAGCTTGGGCATGAGGTCCTGTTGTGTAACCATTACTGACGCTTGAGTTTCATTAATACCATGTGCAATAGCATCATCTCCAAGAGTGGCATACAGGGTAACAACTGAAAAAGAAAACCACAATGTTAGGTGAAGAAAAAAAAAATTAAGTAAGCACTGGGGAAAAATTATATACCGAAAAAAAAAATTCACCACTCACCAGGTACGTTTTGCTTGAAGCAACCATGAGTAGCAATCATCCATTCAGCACGTGTTTCTGCAAAAATGACCAAATTCTGCTTGGGTTGGTGTCCTAATAAACGCAGTCCTCGACCAAAGTGTTGTGCTTCTCTCTCTGTCTGTGTTGCTGTGCGCCATCTATAGTCTCCCAGAACATACTGAAATACAAAACATTTAACATTACTATTTTTCTGTTGCATTTTTTTTTTTTTTAAATAGCCATAAATTGTTTGCTTTATTGGAATGACATGTTTACCTTCTTAAAGACGCGTCCATTAGGCTGTACTTCGTCCTCCTCAGCCAGAATGTCACGAGTGCCAAGGCAACGCTTGTGGGTGAACTTGGCTGCTGAATACTTAAGCATCTTCTCCATGGTGTCTACGGAGTTCCTCAGCAGGTCTACATGGAGTTCACGTGGCTCAGCAACTGTCCTGTATGTCAAAGTGTCACCATCCGAGTGAACTGGCTTTGCCTGGAAAAAAATGTCCAAGTATTATAAACTTGTCAGAGTTCAAAAGTAATATAGCATAGATTTTTTTTTTTTTTTTTTTTTTTTACGTATAGAAAGTTGACAACATAAAAAAAAATATGAAACACCAAAATTTATAATATTATATATCTCTATATAGTATATATATTATCATAATCAAATTATTGAACAGCGTACTAAATTTAGCTTAAGTAACAAACTGTAATGTTATAAACATACCGTAGCACTTAATGTTTTTTTTTTTCTTTCTTATGTATAATTAGTGTAATTACAGGGGAAAAAAAGGAGAAAAAGTCACAATCAGGTAACTTTAATTGATGGATACCTGTAGGGTAGGATAAGGTAATTTATACAACATGAAATTTTGTTTTTATTTAATTTGGGAAATAAAATACAATAAAAACATAATTATCATTGCTGCTATATTGTTGTTACTTTGCTTTTTGCTTTCACAGTAAAAAAGGGAAATCGATGTACCAAGCAGCATTATATATTATTGTATAAAAAAGGCTTACTGCACTTTGTATGCTTCTCAATTGATAGCATGATCATTATGCAAGTGACCTCCTGTCACTTGAAAAGGGTCAATGTGATGTCAAAGTCAATATAATGAATGTATTAAGACATGATGCGGAGTCGCAAAGGTTATACAATATTTGCGGCATTGCAATTTTTTGTTTGTATCAAACAGTGACAAATAATACTGCACAATAATAAAATTTACATAAATTAAGTATTAATAAAACATGTCCACGCAGTTAGAAGAAGAAAAAGATTGTTATAATAAAAATAACCACTGAATCACGAATTGCGCTTTTCTTTTTTGCTTTGTTATTACCAATTAACACCCCTCCCCCCTTCTAGTTCCTTATGCAAGGACTCTCAAAATTCGTGATCAATTTTAGTTTTTCCACGCCCACACACAAGCTCTGTTTATCTTTCGAATTTCTATGAACATTTTGACATATTTTTTTGTTAGGTGTAAGAGTGGGCCAGGCATTTTAAATTGGGCCAAAATCTTGCTCTTTCAAATTTAATGTATTGTCATTTTTTGTCTTTTTATTTGTATTTTTTGGTTATATATATCGGTATAGACATTTTTATTATTTGCGACAAATATAAAATCTGTTTTTAAGATCGTACAAATCAGAATCATTTTTAAAATAATTAGAAATTAGGTTTTCTAATTTGCAATTTTTAAAACAATATATGCGTGTTTCTTTGATGCGCGCAGACTAAAGTTGTTGTTTTTTTCATTTCTTTCTTTCTTTTTTTTTTTTTTTTGGCACGCAGCCATAATAAATTAAAAGATTACATAACCCTGTTACGACGCAGGAGGAGCACAAAAAGTAAAGCTGTGGTCATGTATTTTGTCAATTTTTGTGACGATAATGGGACACCACATTCCCGTCGTTGCGGCGGTCAAATCGTATTAGGAATTTCCTCACGCGCGTTTGGAAATCACGCTAGCATGACGTACACAATATCACGCCACTTGCTTTTTTCAAACACGGAACCGCAAGCAAAAATACTGCACGTCAAACTTATATCGATTATATCGTATCTGAATCTATACTTTTCATAATACATACTCCACAATATGATAAAAATTACGTTAAATATTTTCTATAATGAAGGTCAAGTCTGCAGAAACTTAATGACATTGGTAAAATTTTAATAAACATTAGCAAAAGATAAAATGAACTATTAAGGAAAGAAACTGCATTCCTATTAGAAGTTAATGACGCTGATGACCAAGATATACATAATGGTCTATTTCCAGTTTTCATGGCCACGTAAAACTTTTGATGAAAGAATATATAAATGTTCGACGTTATTTTCTTCTGCTCGTGGAGACAGACCAAAAATTCTTGCGTGTAAATATATCCTAAAACTAGAGCTCTATAGAAAATCGATATTTAAAATAACATTTAAATAATATTATCTATATATATAAAAAAAAGTACCATACAAAACATTTGTACTATAGTAAGTAATCAATATTTTTTATTATAACCTAGGTATTTTGTACCGTTTTCTTTATTATTATTTTTTTTAGAAGTCCACGAACTACATTATAAAAATCATAACAAAAAACAAAAGGGAGCATTATAATATAAATGAGAGTTTACCTTGACCCTATTTGAGAGCTGCTTCTTCTTCCAGGGTTGCTGGAGAACGAGGTAAAATGGATAGGTTATAACATCGCAAAAAAATGCGATGCATTTGAATGAGGCTACAGCCCCATAAACTAGAATGCCTTCCATTGTAACCTGTAACATACAGAAAGAAAATAGCTATAAGTCATTACATTTATACATTACATCAATACTCAAGTGCAACTGGACAAATTCAAGGGTAAAAAAACTTTGATAAATATACGTAAATGGATGAATAAGCGAAAATATTTAATGATAAGTTATAAAAGTTTTTTTTTGTCCCGTTTGTGTAAAATTTAAATAATATGACGTAAATAGAATAGTATAAAAAAATCCATACTAAAAGTGTTAATATTAAAGAGCGATATAAAGTTTTCATTTTATATATAATAATAATGAACACCAACTGTTCTGTATTATCTACGTCGCTCTTAAAGTTTTGGATTTGAAAGGTTTCACTGCACAGCACACACACACACTATGATATTTTAAAATCACTCTCAAATATTATTAAGGCCAAACTGAAAGGTAGTTATTTTAAAACTAACGTAAGTGACTTAATTATTTTGTCTATTATACAACAAGTACTAAAAAGTAGTGATATATATATATATATATATATGTATGTATATATATATGTATATGTATATAATATACATATTGTATTGTATATAATATTGTATACAATATTATTGTATGTATGAATGTACGCACTTATGTAGGTTTAAAAACAGAGCAATGTTTAAATTATGCCAAGCGAAGCAATACACTTACTTACTTTACACACACTCTGAGCAGGTGGAGGACTTGTGAGAGACTAAAAGTGAAGAAGACAGAAATAGGTGTAACTAGTGCGCCGGAGCACAGTATGTATGTATATGTGTGAACTACAAAAACTATTAGCGCGATCACGAGCGCCGCAGAGCTCTCACTAAAGTTGTCCTGTCGTGGCGACTCGCGACCACACAAAGTTAAAAATCACAACAACTCACTTTCATCTATACTCATTGCAAAACCATGTTATAGCAATGTCATTATTAATATGTAAGACTACATTCTTACGTATATGATATAAGAAAATAAACCTTCACGAAATAAGGTTATTTTACTGCAATAATTATACTTGAACTTCAATCAGGCGAGCGTAAGAAACATCTGTGATGTAATAATATTAAAAAAATATAAATCTTATAAAGATTAAAGTCGAACATATGATACAGTACATAACTAATTTAATAATGTAAAGTCTAATGTTCAAAGTTTATAAGAACATAAAAAAATTCATATTGAAATCATTATGGAAATGATGCATTAGATTAACAACATAAGTTATCACGTGAGAGACGATTAAAGTACATGGATCAACTCTTCTTTCCCCTTTCATGCGGGTATTGTAACATCAGATTCAGATTCATCAGATTCTATATTAATAATTTTATTATTTAAAGCAATAGTCCACATGAAACAACATTGTGCTCTTTAAACATTAAACACAAAATGGGATATCCAAAGCTGATACCAATTTTTACCAGAATGTAAATGTGGCCCCACAAGAGAATGAAAATACTGTAAAGTATCTATTTGCTTGACAATTTTGGTTTCTAGGGGGTTTATTACAAAAAAAATAATACATAACTGTTGTGCGGGTTGCATAAATCGAACTGGTCTATTACTTTAAAATAAACGGAGTTAATTATTTAAGAAATAGAATGTTGTGTATGATTTCAACATTAAATACTCGCATTTTCAAGGTAAATTTTGGAAGAACATTTTGATTTTATAGTGTAAAAACTGGTTCGTGGTTTGAAAAAAAAAAAAAAAAAGTATAATTATTTGTTTCATTACGATGGCGAGTAATAATTATCTGCCTGCATCACGATAATAAAAAAATAAAAACTTGACGTATCATGGAATTCTTATAAGGTTGATGTTTCAAAGTCAAAGTAATTTGTAGACTGGATTTAAAATAAAAAAACATTATAAAACGTGTCATATTTCTTGCACCGAGGTAGATAAAAATTGAGGTATTCATTCAATTATTTAGCCTTGCTCGCTGTGGTGGCAGAAAAACAAAACAAACATGTCACATATCATTCCAAGTGTTTCTCCTTATCTTAATCTTAAGGGCTGTTAGTCAGGACAAATCTCTAAAATGTAAAAGTTGACACCCTACATTATTATTCGTTTTGAGGACATTTCAAAGTGAATGGTAACAAGTAACAACTACAGATTTTAAGATCCGTGACCACCAGTTTAGACAGAGAGAGAGAGAGAGAGAGAGAGAGAGAGAGAGAGAGAGAGAGAGAGAGAGAGAGAGAGAGAGAGAGAGAGAACTAATAAAAAGCTTTATAGGTATGTAAAATTTAGAAACTTTGTACTTCATAAATTTTGCAAATCGAAAACTTGTACCGTACTTGTATAGTTGTTTTATCCTTATAAGTATCACTGCTAAGAGTCAAAATTTTCTGTATATAATTGCAACTTTATTTTAATGAAATCACATGCGCGCCTCAATTCCAGTATCTTATAATCACACTAATTATTTTTTGGGAAAATTCAATTACTTGGAATATTGTATGTGTCAATTCTTGTTACATAAAAATGCTAATTATTACAACAGTATTACACATCATATGTTTTACCATAAATGAGCAAACATTTTGATGCTTAATTTCTATTTATAATTTATGCATTTTTTTTATTATTATTTGCTATCATACGTACGTAATAGCTCAGTTGTCAATGCTAGCCTTCCATGTGTATATTATAGTAAATTTCACTAAAATCAATAAAATATACTCGTCGGACTCACAGGAGACAAACTGAACCCTGACGTATGAACAGATAGGACCCACTTGCCGAAATATATACGGAAAATGAGCTTTGTTTTGACCGCGACACAAAGGGTGGCTTCTTTCCCACACCCTGTAGTGCCCCATGCGTTTCTTCTGATGTCTCAGAAATGACAACCGCCAAGATGACTCAAAATTCAGTTCAGTACGCGACTCCCATTAGCCGCATGGAAAATATTGTCAAAACAAAACGCAAAAAAAAAAAAAAAAAAAAAAAAAAAAAAAAAAAAAAAATCCAAATCCAAATGAAAAAGCTGCCTTATATTAGGTTTAAGGGGAAGGAGACGCTTTAATTTAAAATTCCATTTAATAATGTTTTAAAATAAAATATCTTATACTAATTCTTGTGTTTTCCTCGATGAAAATGTTTTAGCTGTATTATGGTGTTTATTGGCTGTTTTACATATTATGTAAAAATCAAGCAATTGCGAACGACCAATTAAAGCGTCTCCTTCCCGACTAATGTATAGCTTGCGTACGGTAGTTTTATTATTTGGATTCGGTACAATATTGAAACTTTTGCTTTTTTAAATATAGAACGTGTAACCAAACGCGCACGCAAATTGACAGAAATATTTTTTGTACCGAACTGAAAAGAATAACTTACATATATATACTTGACTCAAAAAACCTGAGTTACCTGCCGTTCGAACTTTTTCGGTATCGCCCAGCCACCAAATGTAACAATGGGCGATACTTTAGGCATGCCCGATTTAAATCGGCTGAGTTTTTTTTTAGTCAAGTATACACTTTTAGTGTTGCATTTCAGTCTATAGTTGTATTAAAGGAACACAGACACCTTGGCTTTTTAAAATCTACTAGGTACAAAAACAATTTCACAAGTTGTTAAAATCTGATTAGACAATTCCTTCTAATTTAAATATTAAATTAAAGTTCGATCGTTGTTTGGCCAAACAACGATCAGCTGACTTTTATACTTCGATTCATGTAAGTTTTTAGCTTTAATCAGCACTCAGACTCAGCCACATTTTATGGTCAAAATGACAAACAGGTATTGATTGCCTTGTGCAAAGCGGCAATACCTGTTAATGTGATTTTGGCCACCAAAAGTGACCAAATAGCGTGAGACGGTTCTGAAGATACGTGAAGCCGAGTATATAAGGGGGCGTGGCAAACTTTGATTTAATTTTTTAGTTTTTAGGAAGAAGTTTAGGAAAAGGCGCACCGGCTCCAAACGACATTTAAAATTAATTTCATAAATAGTAGATTAAAAACACCTTAAAAAATTTAGGGTCTGTGCCCCTTTAAGTTTTTATTTATTATTTTTTATATTTTTTTTCCCGTGCGCTTTTTAATGAGCTGTTGGTCACAATGACGAGTAAATTTACATAACTCTTGTGTGAAGATATAACAATCAATATTATTTGGATTCTTACGTGAAAGTTATGTGTCAATGTGAACAACCCTTAAAAATATTCGATTTACAAACGCAACTGTTGCTCGCACCTCGTACTGAAGCTTTTTGCATAGTTACAAACTTTGTTATAGAATCATTTAATCATGATCGTACACCAACAATTTGTTTATAATAATATATTATATAACTATTTGGCCCTTGTTTTCTTTTTGTTTGCTTGAAATATCTAAGACTTCGATTAATACAAAAAGTTCTTTTGAATGAGAATGTTTTACATACATATTACATGTTATGCATACATAATACGTTTTTACTCTATATTCAAAAGTAGCTTGTATTTAAAGCTCATAAAAAGTCATCGTATAAAGGTCAGTCAATTAACTAGAATTAGCAACTTTTGCATGTAAGACAAGTCTGCAAAAATTTAAAGACTTTGAACTTATGTTATTACGTCTTAGCATATGCATGAATACATCACACCGTCAATAATAAAACCAAAAATTAACCAACAGTTTGTCGAACCTAAACATCACCGTTAGTCAAATATAGAAAGGCAAAACACTCCACGTGGTATTTTAAGAAGGACGTCAACTATAATATAATAACATGGACATAAATATAAATTTAATTTACAAAATATACCATACAAATAAATAAAGACCGGTTTCGCACTGAGAAAAAAATACAACATTTTGTGTATTCGGGATTTTTGTAGTAACGTAGCGCAGCAAAATTTTGATGCCGCGCAAAGTCTCGTACGTCAAAGTCTAAACATAGGGTTTCGCCAGAAAATAAAATTGATAGTAGAATTTTGATTCGTAAAACTTAAAAACTGCTGTTCAAGGTTACATAATATTTTAATTTGCCAACAATCTTCTGCGGAAATGCAGCGCAATTATATATTATATATATATATATATATATATATATATATATATATATATATATATATAGAGGCCTATATAATACGAATACACCTTACTATTTTGTATTGTGTAATAATATTGTTCCTCTATAATACCGGTACGTTACACAGCACTAAAAACAACAAAACCTTTTGATAGAAAGTTTTTTAAGTCCAAGTTTAAGACAACGCAATTAAAAACTTGCCTTTTTTTTTTTAAAGATTGCTAGCTTTCACTTTAATTTTACGTGTACGTATATTTTAAATTTTTTTGCAGGCAATTTACTTGTAAATTTCTACCTTGTATTACCTTTCAAGTTACAGTATTCAGGTTGCTCGTTATTTTTTATTATTATTATTACATTACAGCCGTTCACCCAGTTTTATTTCGTTCTAAAAAAAATTTTACAGATTGATTTATAAAATTTCAAGAATATCAATAAAAATGGTTTTATTTTTAAAATATATTTAGAATTAAGTCCAAAGTATGCCGGGTTGTGGTAGAGCAATGGGGTTACGCCCCCTTGCAGGAACGCCCTAGCTAAAAAGCATAGCATGAGTCAAATAAATAGAACGTAGTCGGTAACCATGACAACGGAATCGTATGATTTTATGTGACGTCACAGACTCAATAACTGCAGATGTTAACATGACTTTTTTTTATTTAATGTTTTTGTAGTTGTATGAGTTTTTTACACGTGCACTATCATTCTTGATGACGTATGCAACGTGTAATTGTTTATTCTTATTTCTTTTAGTATCTGCAAGTTGTTATTTTTTTTTCTAGAAGGTAATCGAAAACTATATAATTTATATATATTTTTTTTTATATAATCGCTCAAAATGAAAAAAATATTGGCCTATTCACACGGACACGAAGCAATTTATTTAGTTGCATGTATATTGCTCGCTCCGTATGAACTGAGGATTTATAATATAAATGTTTTTCAAAATTTATAGAAATGAACATTCTTGGTTGAAGTATAGCTCTGGCCTCACTATGTATGTTATCTTTATGAGAAAACGCAGCGGCCACCGGTGCCCTGTTTTCTCACTTTTGGCCAGAGCTGTACATTATGCATAAAATAATTTAGATACTGTATGAATAGTAATAACATTCATTTCGTAGATACAATATAAAATCAAATTTGAGATATCAGACAGATTGATACCGGTATTTATATAAATTTAGATCATACATATTAATCAAAATATTTTGTCAGAGAGAAATCATCCATTGATACAACACTTGGCTTAATTGATGCAAAAAAATTGCGTCTAAATATTTACAACTTACGTTGCAACTGGGCCAATAAAATAAAAATGACGTCATATTTGACGTCTTCACACCTCTTCAATACATTAAATTGCGGCGTGTTCTATTCGTGAACCCGAGAGTTTGGCTTAGCAGGGCCTTTTCCTTATTAATATACCTTGTCGTTTTAATACGAGGACATCTATAAATAAACATTAAGCAAATCGGTTGTGTAATCCATAACCATAAAATTATTAGCACATACATATGCATACATTTGTAGATATTGAAATATTGAAGAGTACAAAATAATGTGCTAAGTTATAGCACATGGCATGGGTCACCGAACATAGCTTAAAAAAAATACAACGTCGAAGTATATTGCACTTACACAATGTATGCATATATAGATGTATGTATAAATTGTGCCAATTACACAAGTTGGTAATTAGCATGGATAATTAATGATACGTTTGGCACTCTAAATAGCAATATTACATTGTATTCATGACTGGAACGTGGGGAAAAAAGTTGACCGATTCAAGAATCTAAAGAATGCAGAGAGAGGTGTGTGCAGGTCCACCGACCTATGAGGAACAACACCCAAATCCAAAACATTGGCTTGTTTCGCCGGTTGTTGACAGAATAATTAAAAACATTTTACATCCATACACAGATTACAACTTACCAATTATTCAGTACACAAGTATCACACACAGTTTCTTTAAAATTTAGCAGATACGTTCAATGATCTGCGAACTCCTCGGAGTCTACTCTGATCAACGAAATTTTCTAGGTACGAATGTACTTGGACCAACCAGGGAGGCTTTCACAAACGTACGTCTTTCTGACTATCCAATCACAGCAATGAGTTTAGGGGTCATGAAAGTGGCGTGATGTGTGACGTCATTTGAGCGGAAGTTGAATAAAAAAGTTCAATAGGCGGCAACTTTAAAAATCTCACTTCTTAAGTTTTAGGTTTTATTGCTTAGTTACCTTTTTATATATTTTTTTACAGACTAGAAGATAAAAATTGATTGAAAGTATTACTGATTTATATCTAAAGAAGGATTCAATTGAGTTTTTCATATTATTTCAATGTAAAAATTTGTCGCAGTAAAATATTGACAAAATGTTCTAAATTGTATGCTAGTGCCATCTATATAACTAAAAAGTACACCAAATATACATATTTTTGATGTTGTTTGGCTTGTGCTGCCTCACACGTCAAATTATCAACTAAATAAAAAAAATATATTGTTAATTTTTACTTTTTGAACATTTCTACGCAGTGGCAATTTTTCGGGCGTTCATCATATCCGAATCCGAAAATAAATAAATAAAATATTTCAAAATTAAAAAAAAAAATAATAAATAAATAACAACGCGAATATATTATTATTTTTAACTTAAAATGCTGAAGAAGTTGCATAATATGCATTATTATAATGCATAAATATTATTTATTATCTTTTCAGTTTCAGGTATACTTATATTATTGACATTTAAAATTTATAATTTTTAAAATAAATATAACAATTTAACATTATATATAACATATTTTTATATTTAAGTTAATTTTGTTATTGCAATTTAAAAATAATAAAAACATAGATGACGTTGATACGACGATATACATACATTTTTTTTCTCTCTCTAATAAAATTTATTAATTTTTTATTTGTCTCTGTTCTCTAGCGTAAAATTTTAGATGAGATCATAGTAGTTTCATTTCATTTTAAAATTTAATTGATTGCAATGATAATGTATGAATATATGATATTATATTATATATTATGGAACCTTTTCCGACTATTGAAACTTAATTTGTTTCAATTTATTCTGATTGTTGTATGACATTATTGTATTTTTATGACATTTAAGACAAGACCAACATATAACAGCGAATCATCCCTCCTGTTCTGCGTGGATCAATATTAATAGTAATAATTATATATAATATTAATAATTATAATATAAAAAATCGTTTTGCTAGTTTAAAAACACTATGCAATATTTTTGAGAGCATTGATGCTGTAAATATGTTGAATTAGTATCTCAAGTACGTGAGGAAAATAACAATTACAAAAAATTAACCGATTATGAAGAAGTTTGTCCTATGCTGAGCAATGCTATGCACTACTCTAAAGCATACTATTTTACGGCTTCTCTATATAGGTAGTAGAAACGACCGTTAATATAGTTTGCTTTACACTACTCCAGTATGGCCTCCAAGCGCAATAAATATATGACGTCATCCACATACACCCTATATACTCTGATCATTAATATTTAATTATTGCTTAAGTATGGCGTCGAAGCGTAAAGCTCAAATCAATGTGTGTGAAATCACCCAATACGTCAAATCATAGGAGAGATATATAAAAATATTGTTCCATAGCACTATTAATATTATATATTTATATTATACTGCAGGCCGTCTACAATAAAAAAAAAAAAAAAAACTCTCGTGCTTGGTTATACTGTACAATGTATGGAGTATGGACATTCTTAAATAGGATGTAATTTTAAATCTTCTTTCCTCGCATTTCTATTATAACTGGTAATAGTGCCAATCTGGAGAGAAAATTCTCTATATGCTTATTTGTAATTACGATTTGCTTATATAAAACAAAATTTATTATAAAAGAAATTTAAAAATTGTATCAGTGTAATCAAATTCTTTGTGCAAAAATAAACAATTAAAATTTAAAATAATAATAATAATAAAAATCTTTATCACTATCCTAACATTAAATGTTCGCAAGAAAAGAAAAATCTTAATTAAAGTCTTTAATTAACTGTAATAATATAGAATAATTTAGCTTCCAATTGATATCATAAAGGAATAAAATATGTATAAGGAATATATAAAATAGTATAAACGATAAAAATGGTACTCTTTCAAGTTTCTTTATTTGTGTTTAAAATTCCATATTTTCCATTTCAAATAATGCTTGACTACATCATTGAAATAGTAGTCCACTCCAATTGACACCGTTTGTCCACCAGCTAAGAGTGAACCAAGTTCTCCAAACGTCCCGTAGTCGATCACAGTATGATTACAAAAAGATAATAAGGCAAGATCAAAACCAGGAACTTTATTTCTATTATCAGATACTAAAACTGAATCATTATGTTTCAAAAGTTCATTTTTACACCAAATAGGATCATCAGAAAAAATTAAAAATATTGGTGAGAATTCTTTTAATGTTTTACGAAACCAATCCATTGCATCTAAAAAATATTTAGCACTAACTAAAGTTCTGTTATGTTTTTGGGGCAACCATATTTTAAAATCAGATCTTCTTACATGAACACCGACATAACATTTATTTTTAAAATGTTGAAAATTTTTATTAATTGTTTTAAATTTATCATGAACATATTTTAATAGAAATGGTAGAAATGTAAATTCTTTAAGCAACTCTTTTTTATACATTATTACAGGATCTGGAAAAGTCATCCATTTATGTAGTAATAAATTTTGATTATTATTAAATCTTTGTGGTATCAATTTGAAAGGCAAAAGTTTATATCTTTTGATAGGTTTAGTTAATGTTAGATTGCAATGGGCTATACTTTCTAAAGTTTTAAGGCTGAGGTTTGCAAAAACGTGGCTCAAATAGTTAAACATATTCTCTGGTACATAACCCGGTCTTCCCAAAAGTTTTGAAAGACTCCAAACTGCTGCGTATTGCCATGCTTTGTTTCCCAAGCGCCCTCCATCCTCGGTGGTTATAATAGGTCCTCCAGGACATGGTTTTAGAGACTCACTAGAGTTTAACTGAATATTCCATTGTTGTGTAGGTTGGACAGTTGTCTGGGAAAAATAAGTTACAATATTTTTATATTAAAATATAATACATAGTTTATTTAATATTAATGTTCAAAATTATTATAAAATTATGTTTATTTTGATGAAAAAGTGCAAACTTGGATCCGAAATTTTTTGTCACTGTCATTTATTAGTCACTGTCGTTTAGTGGCAAATGGGAATTGACTAAATTATAAAACGTCTTGAAAAGTCATCTTACTATATTTTAATATATTTTATAATTATCTAATATTGTAGATTATCTCACTTTCGTAACTATAATTTATTAATTAAAAAATAAAACTTTAAAATATATCGCACCTTTATTGTTGTTATTTCTTTACTATAATGTTCGACTTTACTTGTTGTTACTTTAGAATATTTCTTGATAAATCTCTTTAGTAGCTGCGAGTCTAATCTTCCGTCCGAGTAGAGCCAGCTAGGTTGCACTGGAAGTGGAGGAACAGTCGGCCACGGGATAACCTCTGTGCTGAACTCGAGACGTGAATGCCACTCAGAGACGAGACTGAACGTTGCTAAGAGAACGCAACATACAGTGAAGAAAACCAATGCGACAGTCCGCATCACGACGACTGTATCGAGTCTCTATATTATACAACACAAGAAAAAGTATCTCCGCCCTGTCATAAATACGTTTCTTTTGACGTTACGTTATAGTTATTTAACCTAATTAAGATAAAAATTTACGCTTTTATCATTTTTATACAACTAATTAACGTGTATACATTTTTTTAAAATAATATAAAGTACATGACATTATATGTAAGAGATGTACGCTTAAAACAAATTACATTTTTATTATTCTTTTATTAAAGTTAAACTAAAAAAAAAAAAAAAAAGTACGCAGGAATTGTTTAATTTTTTAAATACAGTACGTATTTAAAATTATACTTCAAGTATAAATAGGTGCTATACATTTTTATGTATTATATATTATGCCTATAATCCTATAAATTTCAATAATAATAACATTAAAATTTTTATTTTCAAACAATTATTTTAAAGTTTCGTTGACAATCAATATATGGGTTGTTCACAAAAACGCGTGAATTTACATAACTCTTACGTTATGCAACTATTAAAATGTTATTTGGATTTTTACGTGAAGTTACGTGGATTTACGTCAATGTGAACAACATTTTAAACTTTTGTGTATATAAAATTCTATTGTATTGATTTTTTTTCTAACATTTTTGTTTGATATATATTTTTTGGGAAATTTTACTGAAAAACATTTTCTGCGTATAATTAACACTTGGAAAAACGATCAGTTGTTTACAAAATCTGGTATCTTGAAAACATGAGACGAAAATAACCTTTTTCCAGTATCTACGAGAGAGAGAAACAGAATGATCAATAAATAAGCTTGCCTTGCCTTGCCTGGTCATTTGTAGGGAGAGAGAGAGAGAGAGAGAGAGAGACTCCTAAAAAGTTTTAGAGTAGCAAAAGCACACACACACACACTGCACTTCAACTTAGTACATAAAAAAACGCTTGATTACTTCACGTCTTTTTTGCTACTTTATACTCCGGTCCAGGATATAAGGTCATGAAGATTTTTATGACGAATATAACTAAAAATGAGAAGTGTTATATACGAACAAACTTTTTAAATTACCTAGAAGTAATTATCTTTATTAAAAGGGAGAGAGGTTATAATAAAATTTAAAGAGTACTTTTTTTATACTGTATATATAATAATGGTCTAATAACGTTCATGTAATATAGATCTTGTTCAATAATTTAAAATTGAAATGCTATAATGATAATATGAAAAGAAATCATGAAAGTTTAAATATCTGTTTTGGCAATTTTCTGTTCAAATTCTACTGCAAAATTTTAATTTTTTTTTCTTTAATGTACTGCATGGTGAAAAGTATCATGATTTTGATTTATGTGACAAAATAAATTGAGATAGATAAATCAAGGAATGCGTATATGGTGGAGTATTTTGTAACAGGCAAAGTTTTTTCTTTTCAAATATAAAGTAATCGATCATAAAAATAGGCAGTAGGGATTTTTTTTTTACCAAACTTGATATTTATAGCTATAGCTACGAAAAGATAAACTTTTTGTATAAATATCCAAGTGGCAAGATGATATATATTTTTTTTACTTAAAAGCGTATTTTGATAATAACGTAATATATAAAAATAGTTCCTAGTCTGCATATTGTATACGTATAATGGTGCTATATTTTTACCTGTGCATGGCCAAAAACTTGTTGTAGTTGCAAACTATTTTAAATTGTTTATTTTATGCAGGTTTTCATTTACTGTTACTGACTTGCACTTTTACATCATATCATTACATTTTATATGGCAAACGACAAAATCAATAACTGCAGCTAATATTGGATCAACGCATAAAAGTGTATAAAACCCACACCAATGTGTACTATATTATATGATATTGCAAAGATACTTTGGTGGAATAAGAAATAATGGAAAGGGATGGCATATAACTTAAAGTAATAAAAAATTGTTTGAATTAGATACGATGAAGTGAAAGAAAGAATTTATTGAGCCACTACAAAAATTTTACTGAAGCATATTCTATATTAATATCATATAGGCCAGAGTGCATATTAGAGGGTATTGTATATATATATATGTATATTGGACTATAAAATGTTGCACCACAACCACAAAAGTGCAAAAGTTTCATCAACATGTCGCGCACCTGTTGATTGGTTGCCTACTTTACTCGTGACGTCATGAATTTTCTTTTTTACTTAGTTAAGAAAAGGGTTGAAGAGATGTTCAAGTCTCGAACCCACCACCCCTGTCCACCCACATCAGCTCCTTAATCAAAAGATTCGAGCGAGCGAGCGAGCGAGCGAGCGAGCGAGCGCCGCGCTCGGCACGCGAGATTGAACTCTCTGATCAATTCTATACTTCATGCTACGTTGGTCTGCTATAAACAGAATCTCTCTCTCTCTCTCTCTCTCTCTCTCTCTCTCTCTCTCTCTCTCTCTCTCTCTCTCTCTCTCTCTCTCATACAAATTGAAATTTAACAGTCTATACATACAGCTTATATATCATGACTTGATCTTTTCATATGTCTATAGAATAACTTATAAATATTTTTTTTTAATGATTAACAAATTTTAAGTAGATTTGTAAGTTTTTTGGCATTTCTAATCGACAATCTTTTAATGCTTTTATATCTACTAACGTTGCATCCATAATTTTTGCTAAAATTTGTTTATTACATTACAGATTATATATAGTCCAAGTGGTGAATATTTTTTAAAATTAATAATATTAATACTTAAATGTAATAAAAGTACACATTTAAAGTCATTGACCAATTATTTGAAACATTCTGCTTTTTAAAGATTAAACACAAAATGGAATATCCAAATCTGATGACAACTCTTACCAGAATGTTAATGTGGTCCCAAGAGAGCGTGAAAATACTGTAAAGTATGCTATTTACTTGACAATTCCGGATTCGGACGTCAGAAACAGTAAAAAAAAAAGTATGAAAATGTTGTGCGGGTTGCATAAATTGAAATTTTCTTATTACTGCTACAGCTACAGTTGGGTTTGGAGATAAACTAATGTTATTTATGTATGTCCCATTAAGTGTTTCGTAATATAAATGCTTATTTTTTTCTTCTTGTCTAATGTCTTTAAATATTTGAAAATTATTCCTAACAGTTTGTATTTTAGTCTGCTATAATACTCTGACCTATCAAGTTAATTTATATAATTAGAATGCCTAAAATATAGCAATTAATAAGGCTCAATGTCAAAGTCTTATTAAATAAAACAAATATTTAACAACTCAACTACAATAATATGATTATAAATTGCTGCTGTACTAAATAATAATATATTTTGTTGGCAAGGTATAACAGTGTCATATAAACCATTGCCTCTGTCTTGGACGTGCACCAAACACACAATTACGGCTTGTGGTTATTTATTGGATATTTTGATGGTTACATTCTGCACCTGACATTTTGCTCTTTTAAGATGCTATTATAATAAGTTTTTAAGTATATATATATTTTTTTGACGATTTTTTTTTCATCATAATATTCTTAAAAGTCATATACACAACATAGAATAAAATTTATTTAATGCAATCTCTATTAAGAAGTAAAAATAGTAGAAATGTCATGCAATCAAATTTACTAGTACAAATATTGCGTCTGTGAAAAGGACTTTATAATCAACTTTTTGTCTGTAGTTTCATTTAATTTGATGATACAGGTGACGTATTTGTATTTTTCTTTGTTTTGTTTTATTGGTTTATCAAGTGAACCCACAAGTATATCTACTCACTGAAATGGCATTCTTATAAGCATAGGCAAAAGAAAAAGTCAAACAGGCTTTTTAAGCCCAAAATAGGGTGGCTTCATTCATGTTAAAGTTGACGCCATAAGTGAGCGCTACATAGCATAGGCCAGTATGGGAAAATGACCCATTTTGCCAGTTCAAAAATACTTTGCAATATTTTTGAGAGCATTGATGCTGCGTTAACAGGTTGAATTAGTTTTTCAAGTATGCAAGAAAAATAATAATTAATAACAAAAAAAATAGCTAATTTTTGAAAGAAAATAGCGAAAACTTGTTTGTCCTATGCTGAGTAATGTTATTCATTGCTCAAGAAGAGCATCGAAAAGCTTTCAGAATGACGTCATGCGCACACACCCTATACAAAGTGTATCGATACTGACGAATCTCGTATAGCGGAAAAAGCATTCGGGAGAAAGTTGAAGTTGGGGACTAAGATTTGGAGGGTAAGTGGCTATGGCCTAAAGTAAAAAGAAACTACCTCGGTTTTCACCTGGAATGACCGAAGGAAACCACAGAAAACCTACATCCTACATCGAGCAAACCTAAAAACATCCTATAGGCAAGAGATTTCCCAAATTTAATAAAATAATTTTGCACTTGAAAAAAATTCCAATCTTAATCACCTCCGCATCATGAATATTTAGTAGTTACAGCTATTCACACTGCGAGAGATACGAATTATCGTAATTCATAAATTAAACTGAGAAGTGGAAAATTTAATACGTACAACAACTTTTTTCGTCAAATAAAATAATACATCTATGTTTCAGTATGATTAAAACAATATAGTTCGGATTTTAGTGACACAAGATCTAAAAAAATAATCATTACACTTTGAGTTAACGACATTATTCATGTATGTACCAAATCTTACGATGCATGAACAGTATATTTCAGCAAAGATATCCAATGTTGAGTTTTGATGATTTTATCGACATGAACATTTCTCATCACTTTAGCCTTTAGCAACATCAATTTAATAAACGTCATTTGCGACCTTATATCATTATTCATCATATTTTATCACACACCTTCACCTTCAACAGCTTTATAGTATTTGCGTTACAAAAAAAAAAAAAAAAAAAAAAAAAAAAATTCTATTAGTAAAGAAATTTGAATATTTTTTCTATTATATAGATGACAAGAGAGTTAAAAGAAATAATATACCTTATTAATGACAAAACTCTTATCATTATTTTTTATTATTCAATGTACTGTACTCTATTCGCTGTATGTATGTAATTACTTTGTTTTTATTTTGTTCATTGCTTTTTGCTATTGTGCTGGTTTATTTTAATTTTTTTACATGCGATGGAAATTAATAATTCTATGTTTTAACCTTTTCATTGATTTTATACACACTCGTGTGTATATACATGTACCCCACCCCACCACACGACATTATGAAAATAACTGATCTTGTTATGTATATATAGGGTCTGTAAATTCATTAAAACTTTTACTGTAAACAAAATCTATACGCATAACATTATGATTCTTTGATACGATAAAGAACAGGTTTTGAAACTTTTATAATTTGTCAAACCTAAATGTCATGTTTTCACAAAAATAAAACAAATTAGGTAAATATAATGGTGTTTTGGTCTTCTTGCTGCTAAAGTACGTGTTTGTTCTAAAAGTGTACCTATACAAGAACCAACTAAAAAACTGGCCATATTGAGTATACTATTAGTTGATTCATCCTTGTGAAATACGATTATTATGATTATTAATTTTACCCAATATACTAAAAGATATTGTTTATAATTTTTTTTTTTTGCGAGAATAAATATCATGAATGAATGACATAATTTCAAAAATTTTATAAATCTGAGCTTTTCGCCCCTCTTTGAATTCTTAGAGACATTTTGGTATACAACAAAATTCCTTCTTATTTACTGCATTTCTGTGTCTGAGATTCTGTTTGGTTATCTAGGGGTTTTGAGAGAGAGTATATATAGCGGTTCACCCCGCACGGCAATCAATTGCACTTTGCCAGCAGAACCTCTTGCTTTGCCCTGGCCCCAGCAGCTTGTGCCTGACGTAAGCTTACTAAACTGGAGTGCAACTGCAGGCCAGCCATCTCAAGACCAAACCACATTTCAGACACTTATTACTCTTAGTGGTCGGCACTTGCGGTGACGTGTGTAAACCGACACTTTGATCAGCAAAACAGAGGATTTGAACGAATGTTTCAAGATTTCAAATCACTCGAAAATTTTCAGCAATGTTAGAAAGTAAAAAAAAAAAAAAAAAAAAAGTGCAGAACTATAGAAAACGCTTAAATGTGATTAACTCATTATTCCATTCTTGCATTTTTTTTAATAAAAAAATAACATAGCAACAAATGGAAAAAAAGTAATAATTAATTATTTTACACAAATAATAAGTGCTGGATTCTATTTGTTAAAAATATTTAGCAAAATCCTATAACCTATATAATACTGCATATAAATATATATTTGCAGCAAATTCTTATGCACGATTTGTATTCTTTAATGTATAAAATTTGAAATCATCACCCCATGAAAAACTTATTGATTGAGTGCAAAGTGCAAGTCAATATGTAATCAATACATATTATTGTAAAAACTAAATTTTAAATACATATTTGAAAGAAAGCAATACCTATGTAGTTCATATTTATTTTAGTATATTTACCCAATATACATATGTATTATGTATGCAGGAATCTGATGACTGTAATGATAATTAAGAATTTCCTTTAATCCATATTGGAAAGACATTAATAATATTCAAAACTATAATTAAGATGGAATTGCTCAATCAGAGTAAATATTAAATTGATGAATAAGTAATAAAATCAATATATTTTTATGTATTTACAATATTCAGTATATATTTATTTTACAGTGAGCAAACTTTTATCACATTTTTATAGAAAAACAAAAACAAAATACAAACAACTGGATCAGAGATCGTGAAAGATGGCAAAGAGAAAAACAAATAAAATTAAAAAGAGAGAAGAGAAAAAAACACAATTTATTGTTTATAGTATGTCAATAAATCTTTCGTAGTATTAGTATGTATATTAAAACTCATGTATGTGTACATATATATACAGACAGCAACATATATATTGTTATTTTTCAATCTAATCAACGCAATCATTTCTTCCAGTATTTTTCCAATTGATTGAATACCATTTATTGATTTTCTTTAGTATAGAGTAATTTGAAAATGTTTTATCTGTAAATAATAATAATAATAAAAAGAAAGAGATTGCGCTGATTGTGATGAAAAATTATGTGATTTTTGTTACTCTTTTGTTCAGCTTCTATAAATATATTATTATTATAATTATTTAATATATAGGCACGTGTATCCAAGTTATACAGTATAGTACTTTCTATTTATATTTTATAAAGATTACACAGCTTTTGTATTTGTTCAATTCATATCTATACAATAAAACTTCTTTTTTTTTTATTAACAGTATAGGTTCATTAATGTCTATCAGTCAAAAGTAAAACTTTTATTTTATTTTTATTAAATTTTGTATTGTGAATATTTTTAGACAATAAAATATTTAACAAAACAGCATGCTCTGCACTAATGCGATAATGATTTAAATCCATTGAATGGATGTAAAATCCTTATTATATTATATATAATAATAAAATCTAGGGTAATACTCTATTGTTTTGCTGATTTAATCATTCATCAATTTTAAATGAAAACATTAAAAAAAAAAGTTTTATTGTCATCAAGAATTTAACATCGCATTTTGTATGAATAAATAATTAAAATCTATTTTTAACTTATTTCTCTCTCTCTCTCTCTCTCTCTCTCTCTCTCTCTCTCTCTCTCTCTCTCTCTCTCTCTCTCTCTCACCAGTTTATTTTATTATTACAATATCAAAATTCAGCTTAAAAATAAATGAACGTTTCTGAAATCCTTATAGATTTTATTTCTATCATTATTTTAATATTTATACTGACTAAATTCGACGCCATGTTGGATCACTCAATAACATATAGGCCAAATAGGAAAATGATACATTTCGCCAGTTTTAAATACTAAAGCAATATTTTTGAGAACATTAATGTTGTTAATAGGTAATTTTGAATTTGTATCTCAAGTTTGTGAGACAAATAATAATAACAAAAAATTACTTGCCAATGAAAATAGCCAAAAACCGAGTTTGTCCTATGCTGAGCAATGTTATTCATTACTCCAGTATGGCGTCCAAGTGCATTAAATATGACGTCATGCGGATACACCCTATACAAATATTGTAATACAAAAACAAAAACGCAGCAACTTCAAACGGATTCTCAGAAGTTTGACTGTTACAATTTATTTTAACTACATTCAGCAGCAGCAAAAATAATAAAATGATAATATAATTATACTAATAAAAAGGACACGAAGAATTATAAATTATAATATTCACTGTTCACTGACTATGAATTAATATCCCATGTTTACAGAAGTAAAATTACAACATTTTCTATTGACACATAGAATTTTTATCACGTTACAAAAATTATAGTTTCATTGATTTTTTTTATCTTATATTCACATAATAAAAATAGTGTGATATTAACATATCACACTATTTTTTTTTCTTCTTTCAAAGAAGGTATGTATAAAATATTATGTAATATTATTATTAGCATATACACAAAATACGTGAGCTGTGACTTAATTACAGACAATACGGTATATTGTACCCTTGTTTGCATTATTATTATTATTAGTTTATATGAAACAATATTGTCAAGTTGTATACCAGAACCCGACCTCATTATGTTATTTTGAATATATTGATTAATTTAGCTAATATAACAAAAACAAAATACATGCACAAATAATAATAATAAAAAATATATATATTAAAACAATTGAACTGTAATATACATACAGCTCTAATAACATTATGCTACAATGAATTTTATACATATTATTTAATAATAAAATTAAATACAAAAAATTGCAATAAATATTGTATTCAATATTTTCATATGATGAAATTTATTATGCATGACGATTTTGATTACATTTTGATAGAATATTTTATATTCATATTAAATAATATAATAATTTATTATAATAAATTTTAATAAAATTTTAAATATATTAATAATGTTATTCTATTAATTAGTGTTACATATATATATATATATATATATATATATATATATATATATATATATATATATATATATATATATATATATTATAGTGTTTTATTCGATTTATAAAATTGAATATATTATAGAAAAACATTGATAGAAATGATAATTAAAATAAACGAAAAGCGTATTTCATTTTAACAGTACTTTTTTATTGTTATATATTGAATAAATTTTAAAATACAATAAAAAATAATATGTTGGAAAATTATTTTGTTTGAATACCCATAAAAAATAAATAAAATTTAACTCAAAATGGAATTTCATACAAAATTTGATTCAAAGAGGTGACATTTTGGTAATAACAAATAATATATATCTTATATAATGTATATATATATGGTAGATTTTTCCTGAATATAAGTCTTCTCTTTGAGTGCTCAAAAGAAACGTATGAAGTCAAATCATATGCAATTTCTTGCGGCAGAAAGAGGAAGAAAAAGAAGAAAAGATGGAGAAGAAGAAGAAAAAAAAAAATCCTACAACCATGTTTGCTGAAGAAATGAAAACTGCAGCGTGAAGTCAGCACATTATACATTAAACAAAAATGTATGCAAGGCAAAAGGCTTGATGCATTTGGAGTGATTTTATTTTTTACTTTCATGTGTCTCACACAACCCCCCGGCAACCCCTCCCAACCCCCTACCCCACCCCTGCTTTTGTCACCGGCAGATGGCACGAGTAGGGGGTTGGGGTTGGGGGTATTGCATCTCACGCTTCATCTCTCATAGTGATTGCCACCCTCTCCCACCCATCATTGAAGCACAAAGAAAAATATTTCAACCCCACATGTAGTAATGTTCATGTTAGCAGAAAACATCTAGAAAATTCAATCGTTCTGATTCAAGTATCTTTTCACATTTTATTTTTGATTTTTATTTTCCAGTAAAGAGTGCATTGCACTTTTAATATTGATTTTATTGCTGCTTGATGATTGCTTTTAAAATTTAGACATAAAGGTTATATTATTTTATATTTTGTTAAAAAAATAAAAGATCGATGTTGCTGGTTTTAATAACCTTTTTCATCATAAAATTATGAACGACATCATATCAAAGACTTAAAATATTACATATCTTTACATTAAAGAAACATATAATTTACGATGCTCAGTATTTTATATCTGAAACATATAAGCATACAACTTGAATGCATTTTGATAATATAATATTATACGATAACGTATTATCATAACATATTATGTCTTTTGAATGTGTGCAAGAAAGTATAAATAAATAAACTCATGCCTTTTTAAAGTCATGCCATAAAAAAATACAGTAGCTGATATTTTTGTGTACTTTTCCACCGATATAAGAGTGGTATATCTAAATATATACGAAAATACTTTATTTCTTAATACCTCAATAAACATTTTGAAGAACCCTCATGCAGTTATTTAAATACTTTCAATATCACAAAATATTTTCAATAAATATTGTTAAATTTACATATACGTATATATATATATATAGAGAGAGAGAGAGAGAGGGTATATAGAGGGAGAAATGCACTTAAAATTTAGTATTGCAACTTAAAAAAGAACACATATTATATATAAAGGTATGTTTGTTATGATTTAGTATTCTAACATATTTATTCAAATTTTTATATGTATAAAAAATATAAATTGGTGTCGCAGGTGCAAATATAACGATAGAAAAAAGAGGGGACAGGAAAAAAAAAAAAAAAAAAAAGCTGTGTCAATTATAAGAAAAGAATATATATAACAAAGTGTAAACTTTTATTTAAATATATCCAACATACATTTTGTTTGTATAAACCAAACGTGTATGTATAATACAATTTTAATAGTCACTATTTTATATAATATTTTCATGTTTATTTTTTGTGGTTTTATATTATTTCATGGTATCTATAATATTATAATATGTAGAGGCAAAAATGTGTAGTTATAAGAATTAATAACTTTTAACTCTTTCGTTTATCGCTTAAGCCTTCTGAATATTGATTTTCAATTAATTATTTAAAGAATAAAAAAATAAAAAAAAACACATAAAAATATCTTGCGTGTACGTATATTTACTACCTAATAATTTCTCTTTTGTTTTTAATGGGAAATATTTTTACAAAGCAGGTACAAGAGAGTTTATGAGAATGATTTATGGCAACAAGTAAAATTTGATATTGTCCGGGAATACTAAAATTTTATCCCAGATAAAATGAAACACTTAATCCATATTTGTGATTTATTACTTTATTTAAGTCAATAGTAAAAATAATAATATCTTTGTAGCTTAGGTAACCTCCGTTATTTCGAAAAAAAAAAAAAGAAGAAGCAAGAGGGCAAGTATTTCCTATACACTTATCCTTTATCTGTAATTACGTACGTATTTTACCCTTGCTATTATTTTATAGTCGAAGAGTTTTCAAAAGGTATCCTATGTACTTTCCGGTCCATAACATGTTAAATTTTCTTTATATAAACATACTATCTTCGTTAAACATTTTTTTCTAATTTAAATATTAAAAATATTTAATATGAATAACCATGTATATGAATAACCACAATTAAATTTTAAACCAACTATTATAAATATACATAAAAAATATAATATTTCAAATTTATTACCAATTATTTCTTTTGTCTGTTATATAATAATTGTCTCTATTACAATTGTACATCATATTTTATACATGAAATTAATTACTATACACTATCTAAAGTTAAAGAATAATGCGTTAAAAGAGAGAGAGAGAGAGAGAGAGAGAGAGAGAGAGAGAGAGAGAGAGAGAGAGAGAGAGAGAGAGAGAGAGAGAGAGGCAAATAATAATATATCCCCACATCTGTTGGTTAAATTGAAGTATAACTCTAGCGATATATAGTCTATTTTACTCGCAACTATTAACACTTTTCACTATTACTGCAAGCTGTAATAAGTGTACTTTGATATGTGATTGATCGCTAGGGGATTAGATAAATATGCGAATGGATTAAACAACCCCTCTATCTCAATAAATTACCACCCACTTTTATAATATACGCAGTGTATCTAAATGAATTCACTATTCTGCTTGCATGCTTGCACGTGTGCATGTATGCCTATGAGTCACTTTTTTTTTTTTTTTTTTGCTTCGATATTATTCTATTGCATATACATAAGATATATATATATAAAATACTATTACAAAAAAATAGTAAAAAGGACAAAGGAGACACATGACCCCCTTGAGAATATCCCAAATGTTTCCTTCCCTTCTTTTGATTATAATCTGATTGGTTTAAAAAAATCATTTGCCTGTTGCTAAGCATGTTAGTTAATATATATATATATATATATATATATATATATATATATATATATATATATATATATATATATTAAAGAAGAAAATAAGTGAAGCGTATAGTAAATGAATATTATAGATACATATATTCAAACACGCGATACTGCAATTGCCATAAAATAGTTTTGTGTATATTTTCGTACCACTACCACCAACCAACCAACCAGTAGCAGCAGCTGTATTATTATGTTTAACTTATATGCAAGAACAATCAAAAGTATGTAGAATAGGGGAAGCGAGGGGGTGAGAATATAAAAATAATAATAGCAAACGCATAATAATATGATCATCTGATTTTGATATAAAATAACGTGTTTTTTATCATTGTTGCATTATTGAACCTAAAAAGATTCAAATTGCTGATTTTTTTATTTCGTAATGCGTCGTATATAATAACAAAAGGTTCATTGAACTTTTTTTAGTTTTGCTCGATTGTAAACAAAAATAATATTAATAATAGGGGGAGTTTTCTGAATTTGTATATATATATATATATTTTTTTTTTCCAAAGACAATCGCTATTTTGCCTTGGTCGCTACTCGCTGTACTGTATATAAAAACAATAATAACTTTTTAATATTATACTCAAATAAAAAGAGTAATTAAAACACTAACTTTTTAAGGCATGAATTTTGTTAACGAAGAAATGATAGAAATAAATAAATAATAATAATAAAAAACTTTCACCCTTATTATTATTATTTTTTTTTTACTTGTAAGTTTATATTAAGATACTAAAATTTAATGATCATTTCTTTGCCCCTTTCATAATTGGCAATTTAGTTATTTTTTATGTTATACAATTTTCTTCTTCTTCTTCTTCTTCTTCTTCTTCTTCTTCTTCTTCTTCTTCTTCTTCTTCTTCTTCTTCTTCTTCTTCTTCTTCTTCTTCTTCTTCTTCTTCCTTCCTTCTTTTTTTTTTTTTTTTTTTTGCTGCTGCTGCTTTATATACACTTCAACTTAAGTCAAAGACTGTATAATATATTATGATATATTTAAATGACATAAGGGCTAAATTTATATACTTTTCAGTAGAGAAAAAGAGCCATATTTACTATCTGTTGCGCTTGCATAGCATGCTAATTGGAGTAAAGTTGACATGATGTAACATTTTGTGCTTATCAAAAGCAAAATGCGCCTGCAGAGTATGCAACTGTTTGTGACCTAAAGACGAGCGGGTGGCGGTGATACATTTTATAGTATGAGGAGTTTAACAAAACTGCATAGAGGCACGTCATACATACAACTGTTTTTAGAAATATTCTTACGATAGACCAGAAAAATCACTTAATATTTTTTTAATTGTTTAATAATTAACACTTATACGAAACAACTCTCTATTCTACATATTATACATCACTACGTTATTAAACAACTGTCGAAGTATTTTATATAAGTATTTTAAATAACCCAGAAGTCCAAGCAAAAACTGGTTAAACTTAAAAGTGCTATTAATATATAGTAAATTAACAAACACTAGAAAATAATACATGAAAATAAATATTTTAATTAAATGATAATTCATTTTCAAAAGCAAGAAAATAATAAATATACAAAAGATTTATTTTATGATTACTATTTGCAAAAAGAAAAGAAAATAATAATAATAAATAAAAAAATTAAATTAACTGGTCGTATACAGTAGAAATTTGATTGAACATATTTTTATGAAAAGAATGGTGGAAAATATATTGCTCAATTTCTTTTTGTTGGATCGAAATCTAAAAGATGAAGTTTATTATTTGAAAATCTTCATACCGTATTTTATTCTTTATATTTTTTGTTATAAAAGTTTCTTCTTTACACTATAACGGAAAGTTATTCAATGTTCAATCCTCTCTCTCTCTCTCTCTCTCTCTCTCTCTCTCTCTCTCTCTCTCTCTCTCTCTCTCTCTTATACATATAAATCTCGTTATCATGGTTTTAACTTTGACGGATTGTGTATTATCATATGCAGTCGTGTTCATAACAAGTTTTCCATCTTTGGAAAGATCAAATATGACAGAGTTATAGTATAAAATATGAAAATGTATACGTGATTGAAGATTACCTCTCTACTCTTGATAAAGAAAATCTCTCAAAAACATTTTTTATCCTTATAAACATATGAAATAAAAATAACAAGTGAGCAAATCTTTTTGTGTGGCAAATATTTACGTGCTTATGTCTTGATAAAGATAATCAAGCTGAAATTTTAAATCTTTCTTTAAATTTTTTTGTGATTAAATATTTGACAGTTTTTTTTTTATTATTATTATAATCTTATTATCATTTAACTCTTTTATGTAATACGAAAAGTGATAAAAGTTTATTTCAAATAGCTACAGTGATTTCTTCTTCCTTCCATCAGTATTTTATTTAGAAGTTATTTCAAAAGTTTATAGCTCTTATTTGAGCAAGGCATCTTAAATTATTCTCTAATTTTGTTGCTAAGTTTGCAGTTCACAAAGTAGTTAACAATTTTAGTTTGACATTTAGGAAGTGAGCAGCTCTGGGGCTCAGGTGTTAATTTGGAAGTGGTTGCTCGGGGCGATGAGAAATGATTGAGAGAAGACGTTTTCTATCTATATACCCATGCTCGTCCTATATAATATGCTAGAAGTGCTTGCTATATACTCGCAACGCACCACCGGTCACGCGCGATATTGCATCCAAATCTCCACCAATAAAATGCAGCACACAAATCATGTATGGGTGACATTTCAAAGATAAAATAAAATCAAACCTAAATTCTTTTATGTTAGAAATGTTAAAATAAATAAAATTGTTCAAACACATTAAGATTGAAAATTTATTAATATTTGAATAAACTTTATGAATTTTTAATTTGCAAGATGAGCTTGAAAAAATATCTTTTCAGAACCAGAAGTAATTAAAATAATTATTATTAAAAAAAATAATTTGCAAAAACTTTTTTTTTTTTTTTTTTTTTTGCGATATTTGTAGAGAAATAAATTTATTACAACCTTTAATTTTATTTAAAGCTTATACAACTTCTTGAATGCTAGAAAAAAGTATATAACCATGTCAAGCAATCATTTTAAAAAGTTTGCACTATTCTATCATACAGTATGTACTGTACAGTACTAACATAAGTAAATATTTTAAATTACATAGCTTGGAAAAGATGCTTGCTGGTGTATGAACTATGTATACATTGAGAAATAAAAAACTTAAATAAAGTTTGAACAACTTACCATGTCTCGTACAAATGCATTAAAAACTTCCTCTTCGTTTTTATTATTTTATTTTATTATTTAAATGTTGTTTTTTTTTGCATATTTGAACGTGACAATGTAATTCAAGTGTAATAATTTGTGATGTATAATATTCAAGAAAAATATCTTTCAGTTTGCATTTTGCAAGATTTACTCGTTAGTTCGTATTTGTAATAGAGTTGCAGTTTTTTATACCATATTATGTGTGTGTGTGTGTGTGTGTGTTTTTTTTAATTGTTTTATACTATTTGTTGTTGTTGTTATAGTTTTTGAATCAATCATGATTTTTTGCACAATCCTAACTTAAAATTTGAGCTTAAGTGCAGCTTAGAGAATTAGAATTTAAATGATAACATAACAACACAACTGATGCTAGTTACTTGAAAAATACGAAAGCATTATAGGCTCTCTGATATTTTTAGGACTCACAGTGCTAATTAGCAAGTATGATTTTTTTTTTAAACTATTTATTTCAAATCTATAATTTCAACGTTTAAACTTAAGAACTAAACACAATAGTGATTACACAATGTGAGGGTAAAGGTGTTTTATTGAATGCTCTCATTTCTGTGACAATACATTCGTATAGTATGCTCACCAGTATACGCGAAAATGATTGGAATTAATATGCAAGCTTCTATGTATATACAAATTGAAATTCTATACACATTTAGAGGCATACAACGTTTGGAAATCAATATTTTGTGGGAGTAAAATGAAGTCTGTGGATTTGATTTTTTATTTTGTTTCTCAATTACGTTTTTATGTATTTTTTTAATTGAAATTTATTGATGCTTCATCATTATATAATATATTTTTTTCTTTTTCCTATATATATAAAGACAAAATGTTAGGCTGGTAATCTTAATTCAAATCAGTATAATACATCAAGAGTACTCTAAACATGAATGTAAAATATAAATAATTAAAACTCAGATTTCAAAATATTCAATAAACCGTAATGTACTCATTTTTTGTATATGCATATTATATATTATAATATTTTAACTAATAGCAGCATTAATTTTTTTTAATCATTATACCATATATTTTTTTATATACATATTACTCTTATTGAAATATTAATAACATCATCATGAAGCTTGCATGGTAAGGGAATACATGTTGATTTATATACAAGCAGGGTGAGTTTTTTTTTTTTTTTTTTTTTTTTTTACATTTATATTATAATTTTGTCACACGTAAATTCATAATATTTTATATTATTTCATAACTCTCATCACATGAGTTGTTTTTCACATTAGTATGTATTTAGAAAATATAATGATGTGGGGGAGATGATATGAACTTCTCATCGCCTTGTGTAAATAATGTAAATATTCCAGCAATTTAATTGGAATTGCTTCGACATGCAACAGAATGTATTATATATATATATATATATATATATATATATATATATATATATATATATATACTAACTGTGTTGTAGATGATATATTTACATGATGAAATCGACTATAATGATATCGTTAAAGATGGACAAACTTTTTTTTTTTTTTTAAGTTGTGTGTTTTTAATTTTTTAGTATTCTAATGATCTGTTTGCATGGAGAAATGTTTGCACTACGTAATGAATTTCAATGCATGAAATTGGAATGATTTTTCAATCAATAGAAATTTAATTTAATCTAATGTGGTTCACATCCAAAAAAAAAATTTTTTTTTTCGTTATAAACAAATTTATTTACATGAACTTTTTTTTTTTTAAACAAAAATTGCTGTAAACAAAAATTATAGTTAAAATAGTCTGTTAAATTATAATATATATTTTTTTTAATTCTTATTTTTAATTTTATATTCTATAAAACTATAAAGACATATTCACACGATGGAATTTTTACAAGTTAACAGTTTTTTTTTAAATTCAATTGATATTAGAATGAGCTTTCAAAAATTAAAACTGCTTGTTACCGGTGGTAATGGTATAAAAAACGTGCTGGAAAGTGGCCGGGAACCCATAATTTTCTATGCTTTAGACTTGCGGCACCATGAACTATACGGTTCAGCCTGAGATACTAATATGTTAGAACCCAAATATAATTGTTTACCAAAGAAAAAATTTTTTTTTTGAGCAATTGTTGAGAAAACTACTGCAGTTATAGGACTGAGAAATAAATACTATTTACATATTGTAAAATTAGTAGTAAAAAAAAAAATAATAATAATAAAGTGATAACTGTGATAAGAAACAAAGAAGATATTCAAAGTCAAAAGTTTTTGCATATTTCCATATTGAACTGACATGTAAATCTACCTTTTCAATACGTAACATTTTGTATTCAAAAGTGAGAAATCTAAAACACACTTATTATTTAAAGATAAATATTATGAGAGCATTAATATTAATGTATACAATTTTCCCCCAATATATTGAGAAATATAATTTTTTCTTCCACTCGACAAAACTTTACAGAATGCTGTTTAATATTATTTTTAACACTTGATGTATTTTATTAAAAAAAAAAAATAATAATAACACCTTTTTCCATTTACTTTTTTTTTTTGTTAGTCATGTTATAATTAATTATTTAAAATGTGTTATGAAAAAAACAAAAACTAATTGAAATATTATTATTTATATAATAAAAATTAATGTTACAAGTAAAAGTCAATTAAAACAATAAAATATAAAAATAAACTAACAACTTACTATAATGGTCAATTATTGAGTTCATTAGGAGTAACAATTAATATTTTTATAAATTGATGTTGAAATCAGACTCATTAAATAAACTGCGCACTCGTTATAAACGCAAAACAAAAGAGATGCGATGAAACAACAACTAAAAAAAATATATATACTAATGAGTAAACATTTAAAACAGCCATCAAATTAATTTGACTGTTATTATTTTTATTATTAGTAATGGACCTGTCAGGATTTTATTTATAGCAAAGGAACTAATTATTTTAGTTGACAAGGTTTAAGTTTTTACAAAAAAATTAAACAATGTTTTAGTTTTGAATTTTGAAACTGAAATTTTCTTCACTCGAACAAGATTGAAAATTTTAATAATATAAAATAAAATACTTCATAATTTACAATGTGACTTGAGACATGAGCTTACAGTACCATAACAAATGATACGTTATACACTTTTCATTTGTCTCGTTAATTTATAACATAAGTTCTAGTAAAATCAAATATTTACATATTTACACTTAAAGCTATAGACCACATAAAACAACATGTGTTTTTTAATGAATAAACACAAAATAAGATCTTCAAAACTGTTGAGCCCCACGAGAGAGCGTAAAAATAATGTAAAATATGCAATTTAAATGACTATTCATGTTTATGACGTCAGAAACATGCAAAATTTAGTATGAAAATGTTGTGCGGGTTGCATAAATCGAAATTTCTGATCACTGCTACGGAGCTACAGTTGGGTTTTGAGACAAACTAAATAAGTTGTAAGTTCCATCAAATGTTTTGTGATATAAATGCTTATGTTTTTCTCTGGTCTATTCCTTTAACTCTAATAAAAAGCTCAGACTTTGAATTCAAATGGAAAAGTGTATACTTACTACATACCTTGTAATAGGTAATTAAATATATCTCAAAATTACTAAATTAAAAAAAAAAAGTTTAAATTTTCAAATAATTGTCTTATAGCTCATTATGGTGTTTGCATGAAGTTCAAAAATATTTTTAGGTTTCATTACATTAAAATATAATGTTTTTAAATGGTGATTACATTTAGAGTACTCTAATTATATTTATAACAAACTATAAAAATATAGCACGATTACAATGTATTTAAAAGTTTAATTAATTGTTGGTTTTTTTCAGAGACTTATCTGTCACTGTTTCTCTATATAAGGTTTGTTTTACCTACAAAGTTCAGAGTCTGAGATACTAATATGTCAGAGGCTATGATTGTTTACCAAAAAAAGACAAATCTCTCTTTGAGTTGGACATAAAGGAAAAAGGTGGCACTTATATTGGTGCTTAGCCATATCGTCAGCTACACTATTATTATTTTTATGTTGGCATAATTTTACGACATATAAAAACATCTAGTATTAATGCACATTTGAAACCCATAGCTTTTATAATTATATTACATAAAATCATGTCTTCATAAAAATATGCCACAGTGTGAGGTACACTTGAAGTACTTTTTGGGGAATACGTTGAGGTACACTGTAGGGTATAGACATGTGTCTTTTTGTTTTGTATTTACCAACTTTTGAATTGATTGTATGGATGTTACTATCTATTCGCACTCTCATCATATAGTAAGGATTAAAATAAAAGAAATTACATAAAAAAAGAAAAAAGAAACGTTCAATTTATTGTTGTATTTAAAATGAAAACTTTAAAATTGTCATAAAAGTTTCAATCTTGATGGAAAGTAATTAAATTGTAAAACAATTGAACAATTCATTTTTAACTTAAACTCATTGAAACACGTTTCCATACAAAAAATTTTTTTTTCTTACTTGTCATGTTTCATATTAAAAAGGAAGTTTTTAACTAAGTAGAAAAACGAATAACTTTTTTTTCCGTACAAAAATGTCATCGTATTTATTTTTTATATAGCTATATATTTAAACATAAAATGTATAATGAAGATTCAAGTTTAAAGCAGTTTTATTTTTTATTTCCTAGCATTTCCATTTTTATTTTTTAGCTGTTGTATTTATATATAAAAGAATAAAAAGTCTAATATTATTACCCACAAAAATGAGGCTGTTTTTTTTTTAAGAGGGTGAATATTCATAATGTTTCATTAAATGTGACAGAAAATCGGATCGAGACGAGAGAGAAAGAGAGAGAGAGAAAGTGAGTGAGAGAAAAAGGGAAAGTAGAAGGAAGGGAGGTTTGAAGGGGTTGCTGCATATCAACCCCACGCAGTATACACGGTAGTCATGGAAACGGTTTCTGTACGCCTCCACATGCCCCAGTTGCTGCTAGTCGAGTTTACAGATAAGTCCCTGAGAATCACTCTCTTACTCATAGGTCTCTATATATACATACAAGAGGAAGAAAAAAATATATATATATTCGTTCTCTCTCTTTCTTCCAATCTATATCATACACCTTTCAGCACCAGTCAAAATGCAATGGGAATAACAATATATAAGCACTCTGAATACCCAAAAGGTTAAAACCCTTCTTTCGCAATAAATCAATGTTGGAGAAAAACATCATACTATAAAATATGCTAATAATAACAACAACAACTTGCGCGGCACAAATTATTTTGTTTAGTTTTCATATTTTTAGAATTATAATGAAATTATCATTTTTATCTCTATATAATATCTAACATCTTTTAATGTTTCTACTGCAGACTTTTTGAATGGTATTAATTGATTTCTACATATCTCGTTTTAAAGAAGATAGAGCAAAAGTGAAACGAGATTGTCTTCTAACGCGTCCAAGACTTCTAATAGAGCGTATGCGCATGACGTCATTCTGAATGCTTTTCGATGCTCCATTTTTTTTTGTTATTATTATTTTTCTTCCATACATAAAAAAACTAATTCAACCTGTTAAAAGCATCAATGCTCTCAAAAATATTGCGAAGTGTTTTTGAAGTGGCAAAATGAGTCATTTTCCCATACTGGCCCATGTTATTTACTTATTTAGCACTCACTTATGGCGTTGACTTTAACATATATGAAAGAAACCACCCTATAATATTTGTTAATTTTGTCGCAATTTTTTTTTTTTTTTCAGTAACTTAGTTTTTATTCTAACTTATTTTTACGATGAAAAAAGATACTTTTACATAAATTTCTCTGTAAAATATAAACAATTTACTAATGAAATAATAAATATTATATTTTTATTACATACATAGGGAAAATATTTTATAGCATGCTATTGTTAAATATTAAACATAAAATAAATTATTATTATTTTGTATTCTTTACGTGAATTATTTAATAGTTTTCGTGTCGGAAGATTTGTTGTAAGTTAAGTAAACGATACAATTATACCAAGGCGCTTCCTTTACTCACTCGTTTGCTTGTTTTTCTAACACGCACGCATGCTGTTTAACTGTATACCTATATACCTGCTCAGTCAGTATACTATATAGTATTCTGATGGTATAGGGTCACGCACTTCTTGGCCAAGTCTAACTTGGTTGGACTGTTTCACGCATCCAATTATCAAAAGTTGCATTACATCTTCTCAATCTAAAACAATAAAATGAAAACGTATATATATATATAAAGAGAACAAAATTTAACAACAGAAAAAAATTTCAATTGTGTTAATAGTAACAAAATGTATGTGCATAATAAAGCTTGTCTACTTGCAAAGCAGTTGAATATTATATCGGATTTGCAGGTCAAAATTACAAGTGCAAATGCAAATAATGTACGTACAATATTCTGTGTATGTATTTATAAAGTAGCTTTTACAATAGACGTATGTAAGATTCGTGTTTTGCCTATTTTCATGGTTTTTATTTTCAGTATACTGCAATGAAACGAAAATGTGTCTATAGTATGCCCATCTATCATAATATTATATCATGTATATCTCATATATAGTATGCATATGCCTCATCTATTTGGTAATGTGCAAAGTGAAAAGTATTATTAACTGAGTCCTCAAGCAAGTGAATTATACCAAGCAAGCTGACAAGTTTGTGCGGAGCAAAAAGCCTAACTACAAAAGTTACAGGCAAACCTTGCATGGTGTAGTTTGATACAATAATAACAAGCTGCAAAAATTGAAAGATTTAATGTAATGCAGAAATCTGTCCAATCATCACGTTGAGTAATAATACAAAAATATACTTATTCTACAGTATTTAATACAAAAATTATTACATATTTTTAATTGCTTTTTAAATATGAAAGTTTAACATTTTATTTTATATATACGCATGAAAAAATAAGTGTACATTTGCACGCTCATTTAGATCTAGATCATCGATATTATGTAATATCGATTTTCTAGATATACATATTTCGACATTTTGATGTTTCATTGATTACACAGCCTTTTTATTTAATATTTTTATTGGAATAATAAACTATTTTTCATTTAGTAACCAGATGGTGTCTGCTGTAAGCAATTAAAACAAGTAAACATTAAAAACACACTTTCAATAAAATTAAAAATTGTCGTTAACAAAAGAAGTTTTTTTTTTTAGGAAGATGTGTTATTTTTCTAAAATTACCACGCATAAATTTTTGTTCTAACAAATTTTCAGCTCTTCATATAAAACAAGAGTATTCAATAAACCCTTTAAAAATTTGTTTAAACCATGACTGCCAGTAAAAAATAAATTTTGCCTCTCTCTCTCTCTCTCTCTCTCTCTCTCTCTCTCTCTCTCTCTTAATTAAAAAAAGTTTATCTACCTTAAAATTTTTTTTTATTACACAGAATAGCTATAAACTTCTAAACTTTATTTGCTTGATTTTTTTTTTTTTAATAAGCTTTGAGATTGATATTAAAATTTTAGCATATAATTTTTTTTTTGGCTTTTTAAAAAAACTAAAAGAGATATAGAAGGGGATAAAAATATTAAAATTTATTGATTTTTAATGTATATACTTTAACTAATATAATACAAATAAAGCAGAGAAGAATTTAATGTAATATAATTATATAAATATATACAAAGTAAATACTATGGTTTGGTATGCTATTAACATTAATTAATATTGCTGCATAATATAAAGGAAGCATTATACTTTGTTTTCCTTGTTTTTATAAAGCTTGACATAACACTGTAGTGATGTGATGTGGTCTCTACATTGTACAATAAAAGGAAAAACCTTTGTTGACTTATGCAATACATTATGATGCACCCTAGTATATATATATATATGTATAAGTTTCCTCTCTATGTTATCTCACACACTTCTTCTTTTTCATACAACAATGCGCTTACTTTAACATAGAAGATGTGGTCACAATTTTATGTTAAAATTTATACAAAGTACTATTACTACTACTTTGCTTTTTAGAGTACGTTATATACTTCTATCTTGTTTATTTTATAGAAAACCCAAACAAACCTTAGGATTTTAATGCATAAATATACATCATTTTATATATTATATCATTATATACTCCATAGTGCTATTTAGTATTATTATGTTTAGGGATGCTCCCTTTAATTGTAAATTTCCTTTCTATATAAAGTTTGTATTTATGCTTATAGTTTAAGTTTTTGGAAAATAAACAAAATGTGCATCATCATCATCAATCTTCATTCAATTATAATGTTGTTAATGTGTATAATAATGTAATAGACTGAATAGTCAAAACCTTGAACTTACGTATATAAATAAATTTACAAAGTTTAAGTTTGTTGTTTTGACTAAAAATATACAGTAGTTACAAGGCACGGTAACTTTAACTATACATTTAATTCAAATTTTAATTCAGTTCTATTTTTAGTATAGAACCAAGATAACAAATTTTAACTTATATGTATTTATTATATAATATATATTTATCATAATATATATAATATGTATGATGAAATAATATAACAAAGGAGATTATAATCAAAAATGCATTGTATATGCAATGAATATATGTGTGTATAATTTGCAATGCTATATCTCTATGTGCATCGGAACTTGACATACATATATATTTATGTGCTATAATGGATTTGTCGTGTTAGCCACATTACTGAATGGCGTTGATTATATAACAATTACAGTCATCCAATAGAAGCATGCAGCTATATTCATGATGAGATGAGTAATTTTTATTTCTCAATAATATAGTGAAGTTTGTTGTACGTAACATAATATACTGTTAAAATGTTAAGTTTATTATTATTATTATTACAAAACACGACGAAAAAGCAGGAAAAAAGTGACCTTATTATCTTTAAATCAATTTCATATATATATGCTCGTTCTGTAAACTACACAAAAATATAGCCAGCTTCGAAAATGTTCCTTTGTTGCAAACATCTGATTAAGACGTAGTTACCTGTTTACTGCGTTTATACATATGGTCAATCACTGTTATTTCTTGAACTTGATAAGAATGAAAGAATTAAAAACTTTCAAAAAAAAATATATATATCTCGTCTCAACATGTGTCTTACTTTTATCGGCTCAAAAAAAAAAAAAAAAAAAAAAAATCAACCAATGAATGTGTCTTATTTTGTTGGTCAGCCAATCACTGTTATTGAGATTCATTTTACTTTACAGAACGAGCTATTATGTACAGTTTTTGTCATGTAAAATTTAACTCTCTATTGCCTTACATAGAGTATATTATTATGCAAAGAACAAAAATTTCTATGACACAACCTGTACACGTGAAAGCAATAAAATTTTAAAAATAAATATTTGATAATCGTTCTATTTATTCATAAATTTATAATACAGCAATTTAAAATGAATCAAGTTTTACTTCGTAAAATAACTTTCATGTATACAAAATTAAACTATACTAAATTTCCCACAAACAAAACTTTATACTGTATAATAAATATAATATTTTCCTGTATTCGTAGTTGATTATTGTTATATTATATAATACTTAGAAAATTTAAATACGTAAAAAGCAACAGCTTTTTTTGTAACTATATATTTGTTCATTTTTATAAGAAATATAAGGGATGATTGATTACGTGGGCGTTTTCTATATATTTAGTTTGAAAACAAAAGAGAGTTAAGGGGAAGAAAAGTTTGCACGATTGCATGAGGAGGTATATTATATTAAGTGTGGGTAGGTGAGAGAGATAGAGAGAGAGAACGAGAGAGAGAGAGAGAGAGAGAGAGAGAGAGAGAGAGAGAGAGAGAGAGAGAGAGAGAGAGAGAGTAGGCGTTATTTTCTCAAGTATGCGAAAATAATTTATAAGACACACTCGTGGATACGTATATTCAAATATTTAAAATGTTTACGTGATAGTAGAAAAGAATTCATGATCATTAAATAATAATGAATATCTTGACTTCATAAGATATTATAAGAAGTTTAAATAAGAGCTTTAAATATGAGAGTATATAGAAACATTTTTCGAGAATGATCTTTTTTAATAAGTATAATTTTGTGTTCTTATATATTTATATATACAACAATAAAAAGACAAAAATCAATAGTTAAAAGTAGATTTTAACTCACAAAACTAATGCCAATAGCAATACAGTATAACTGTGATGCAATATAATGAAACTACAGATTATACAACAAGGAAATCATTTATTATTATTATTTTAACTATTTAATTAAAATAAAATATTATACTGTAAGTACAAATATCAAATAAAAACAGTTTTTTTGTAATTATTTGTCTTATTATTACAAATTTTTTCATCAAATGTGTTTTTTTCACTAAGAAGTTACTAAATTATAGTAATAGAAAAAAAATGCGAACGTTGCTTATTTTGTAATTTAAACTGTTTATTTGTTTTAATAATAATAAATAAGAACAAAAATGATAATAATAGTAATTTATGTTAATGATTTCAAACGATTTACAAAATGGGGTTATATACTACCTGACACATAATAATTTTTAAACTATCATATAATTAATCTATAACTTGTTTAAAACACAAGTAAGATTTTATGAATAATTTTAAATTGAGTTTTTAATGACACAAAGCAAAATGTTGATAACGTTTTATCTGATTATTATTATTAGATTTTATTAAAATGTATTTGATATATTAATTATACATTCTAGTTTACAGATATTGCAATGTTTTTGACATTTTAATTTACAGTATTGTAATTAAAAACTAACATTTTGAAGACAGAAATTTCTCGAGAGTTTTTAATGTCATCTGTTCATGAAATCTCAAGGTTAATTACTGTCTCAAAATTATTTAGATCAAACGAATAAAAATCATTACGTAAAAAAAAAAGACTTTCTTAAATTTTTGTTTATAGATTTGGATGAGATAATTTCCGTGTTATGAAATTTTCTTTTCCTACTGTTTTAGATATTACATTTCTATAACATATATCACGTGACTGATCTATTAATAGAAATTAAGAAATTGATAGTTATATAAACATATAAGTTTATTCATAAATTAGTTTTAATTGGAGTTATTAATTTATAATACGTAGCGCTAAGATTAATAGAATACACAATGTATCTTTTTATTTATCTTTCCAAACTATGCAAGTTTTTACGTTATGTATTTGGTGGAAATGAATGAAAAATAAAAAAATTCTTGCCCATGAAACTACACAGTCTTTTTTTGTTGTTGTTGTTGTTGCTGAAGAAATAGTTATAGGAAAAATTACTTAATTTATCTTTCTACTACCATTTATTTAATTTAAGTTTCAGATAAAGAAATTTGAAAAACCAGGTATATAACATATAACATTAATTTAACTTCTAAGGTGTACGAAAGAAATTAATATATGGCACAATGTGCATGGCATTATATTGGCATAATGTGATAATTTAACAAATTCACATAAAGATTCAGCGATATAAAACTTTAATATATTGTCTTATTGCAATATAGCATGTAGTTATATTTATAAATGGAGCTTATCGGTATAGAGTGAAGGAAAAGCTATAAGTGTTCCCTAATTTAACATTACGCTTATGCGTGGAAAAACACTTGTTTTTTTTTTTTTCATTGATTTATTTTATTTATTATTATTATTTTTTTTTTAATTTTTTTTTTTTTGCGATTTTTGAGAAATCTGCTGAACCGATTCCGGAGATATTTAATTTAGGAATACTAGACACACTTTTGAGTGTTTTAAAACATAAAAATTTAAGCTTATATTTTAAACTGATAACTTATCTTAAGCTAGCTATATTCAAGATTATATTATGAGTTATTTCAAGTGTTAGTGCAGTGTGTGTGTGTACGTTTGTTCATTTCATGACTATATCATCACCATCATAAATCATTAGTTCCGGAACATCGCTTACAAAATGACGTCAGATGAACATTATATTTGAATGAATTCTAAACTAGAACACTTAGATAAATCATGAACGAAGAAACAAAGCAGATTTACTATTATATTACCTGTAAACTTGTTTTTTAGATGACTTAGCAAGAAAAAAACAAAAGTTGATATATTTGTGTTATAGTATCATTTTAAGAAAGCAAAGGTTTTCTTTTTCCATGAGGATAGAGAAAATAAAGAAGTAAATCGCCTGATTGACCAAATACCTCAAGGGTTTGAGTAGCACGTGAAACATATCCTAAATTACTTCAAATTTAACCCTTTTTTTTCTTATACGTATTTCTTTTTCTCTCTCTTTTTTTTTTTTTTAGAACGTGTAATGTTAGCTTTGGGATAAAACCTAAAGGCATTTAGGTGTGTTGATAAACTTAAGTATGAAAAGAGTCAACACAATTTTCAGGACAAATAGCATACGTAAAATACTACGCACGTACAAGTAGCGCCTCACTCAACTTACTTTTGAACTATGTATGTACGTGTGTGGAGTGTGTTACATTATTTTTGTGACACGATCTTCATCAAGGGAACCAATTTTCTGCTTCATTTCATTTCATAATAACAACAAAAGAAACACTTGAAATATATGTTTGTTTTTTTGTAAGGTGTAAAAAATAAAAGTGAATTTTTTTTATATAATATCAAAAAATGAAATCTTATTATATTATTTTTTATTGTAATAGATATTACACTAACATTACTTATATTTTATTATTATTATTATTACAGTTCATTATTAACTCTTTTTTACCATTTTTTTTTTTAAAGGAGAGATGAACTATATTCAGTTTCTTTATATTGATATTTGATATATTCAGAGAATTTGACATTGATCTTTATATTGAGGGGTGTAACCCTGACAAAACGATCTTTCATCAGCTTTCCCCTCTTGTGTCAAATCTTTATATCAAATCATATATAACTTGGTGCAGAAGGTGAATATAAAGTATATGATACAGTAGAAAGGAAATATGATGCAAATTTACTTTACAAAGTATATCTTTTTTGACTGACTTTTTACGTATATTTGTATGTAAAACTATGGTAAAACTTACAGTTATATAGTTTGATGTGATTCCTTCTCAGTCGTTGTTCTCATAATAATGCATAAGAAGCTTTCACATCTATGAATGTAAGTACTCTATACGTAAATAAACATATTTACATGTATTTACTGAAAATATTTTATACGTTGCTTCACGCAGAATATTACGTCTATGGTGAACCGTCCTTAATACGTAGTTATTTAACGTCATGAAATCTGTATTTTTTTTTCTTATTATTTTACACATTCACACAATATTGAAAAAAAAATTGTGTACATATAAATTTAAAGTAACTTTAACTTTTGGTTCGATACAAGTGCACTTGTAATTTTATATAATTCAATACAGATATCGAGTTTAATAAACGCTCTAATAGTTGAGTACTTATGGTGTAACAATTTGTTTTGTCAATTGGGGAGTTTTTTTTTTTTTTTTTTTTTTTTTTTTTTTTTTTTTACATGATATAAAAGCTATAATATATACAATTTCAAAAATTGCTTTCTTAAATTAATCGCATGGGCGTATCCTATATATTCAAAATATGTCTATAATCAATATTCCTCTTTCTAATACATTGATTTTAAGAGAGAAGAGAAGAGAGAGAGAGAGAGAGAGAGAGAAACATCAGACTGTCTTTTTTCCAACTTCAGAAGTTTAGATAGCAAAGAAAAATTGCATTTTTTTTTTTTTCACTTTTTTTTTTTGTGAAAAATCTTTATTGCTTTTATAAGAAAACAACAACAAACGCTTTGATATATTTTTTAACAATTTTTTTAGCTAAAATAAATCAAATTTTAGTTTATTTACGATAAATTAATAAAATCTTTATTTTAGTAGAAGTGAATTAGTTAATATATATATATACACATACAATACATTTAAAATATATCTATTATGTATATAGTCAAAACAAGTCTTAAACTATATAATAATAAAAAAAAAATTAATAATCAATATTAGTTTGTTTTTTCATATTTTTATATATTTTATTTTAGCTATAAAAATAAATATAATACAAATGTGTTTATATAAAATTATTCAGTGCACGCTATTTGTAGTTAATCAGCTTTTAATATAACATTTATATTCTAGTTGTAACGTAAGGTGTCATTATCAATATATTGATAACACAAAACATCGAGAGAATACCAACCAACAAACTCTCTCTCTCACTCTCTGTGCCAAAACCACACGGTGTTCATATACGTTTTCTAGAGAGAAACTTCGATGTTAGTAGGAAACTAATCAACAGTAACTTATCCAACAATAAAATAGGGGAGAAAATAATAAAATATTAACTCCTTCTGCGTGTGTTTAAGAGGTTTACAATATTTTAGAAAGTATTATTGTTTTTGTGTTAATATTTATATGTAATAAAAAATATGAACTGATATTTGATATTTTCTCGGTAATATTAGAAGAAAAATACATTGATTTTTGCATATCGATAAAATATGATCCGCCGATAAAAATATAAAATGATAAAGCTACACAGATTAAGAGATACTTTTTTCTTCTTCTTTTCAAATTTTAATTAATCTTTTATTTATAGCAACAGAGAAAGTCCGTAAACATTGAATGATAAAATATAGGCTGAATGTAATGCACAACATTTCATTGTCTATACTTTTATTTATAAATAAAGGTGTAGACAATGACATGATATACCAATAAAAATTAACAATACTATTCCCTTCGCATTAAAAGCAAAAAGTTTAGGTCTCATATATTTGAATCAAAATTAATATAGGAACATCAAGTTCAAAATATCTGTAAAAAAGTCTATGCACTCGTTATGTAAGCATAGAAATTTTTTGAGTGAGATATTAAAAAATCTAGTTCTAAAAGTTCTCCTATTGCCCCTGTTTGATTAATGTAACCTTATATATACTGTGACATAAATTGTGAGTTAGGGAAAAAAAATTCATTCATCTCAAAATGCATTTATTAGATCTGCATCTAATCTTAGAAAATATGATCATGTCTCGCCCCAGTATGTAAAATTAATCTACTAAAATCAGTACCACGGCGCGACTCACATTAACTTTAATGTACAAAATAATTAATGACACAAAATACCAAATTACCTGCATGGACTAATAACTAAACTGGCTGTTACCAATAAAATAAATACTCGTGCTAAAAATGGCAATATATATATATATATTTTTTTGTATTCCTAGACACAGAACAGCCAGGTTTGGAAAATCCTGTATTATAAAATGCTCTCGCCTTTTGAATAATCTCCCAAAAGCAATTAGGGACCAACTAAAAATAAAAACAAATTCAAACACGCAATTAAATGCCATCTGATCACAAAACAAGAAAAAGTCTTAAAAACTATAAAAAATACAAAAATAAAATAAATAAATAAAAAGTTTAATTGGAAAACTGCATAAAGGAGGAAGGACAAATGGTATAGGCAACAGCTGTATATATAGGTAAAATAATGTAAGTAGATAACTCATGTAATCCAGAGAGGATTCCCGCTGAAAAGTACTGGTCAGCTGGAGAAGTGTATTGCGGGTCAAAATTACATTGATCAAATGGGCAACAAAATATAACTTCCAGGATAAAATAAAATTAAAGGCAACAGAAAATTGAATAACGATATTCTCTTTGGATTACCTATCTATAGAAATACCTTAAGGTAAAATGTTAGTTTACTACACACAACTCTTAAACCAGCTTTGAAAATTTTCTTTTGTTAAAAACATCTGATCATGACGTCGTTACCTGTTATTTATTCGTTTATAACTTTGGACCTAATAAAAAATGAACGTTCCACAAAAAAAAGTTCCATATTATGCTCAACAAGCGACTCACTTTTATCGTGCTTCAAAATATTCCATCTGAGTCAAATTGTTTAAATTTTATGTTTATCATATTAATGTTTACAAGATATTATACAAAAAAAAAAAATTCTTGTAATCTTTTTGTTCAAAATATATTTATAATATATTGTTTCACCATACAATTTCAAATAAATTTTATGTTATAAAAAGTGAAAACGTAAAGTGCCATAACCATATTTACTGTGAATCTGTGGTGTTAAATCATAAGTGCTGCATAATACAAAAAATAAACTGAAGATATATAAAAGAATACTTATGGACAGTTTGGTGTTTAAATATGTTTTATGTGTTTTTCACCTATATGTAAAATTTTACGTATTTCATTATCTAAAAAGGTTAAGGATAAAACAAAAGGCAGTCTTGCCTTACCCTTCGCCTTAATTATAGACGTTTTTTAATTGAATTGAATTTAAACTGAAAACTATAAGTAAGGATATCAAAACAAAGCATGGCTTGAGCCATTGGCTTGAGCCTCAACATAGGCAGTGATATAGAAAACAATGAAGTCTAGCAAATTAATAATAAATATCAAATCAATAGAAATATTTACACGCAAAATAATAATAATAATAATAATAAAAAAATTAAAAAATATATTTCAACAATTAAAAATATTCAAAGGAACTGCAACACTGTAATTTTTTATTTTTTTTTTTTGCTAACATAATGTATGAATTTATATTATACATCCCTGAATCAATGGCTATATAGATTTTATTATTTTGAAAAATTTTTTCTTTCTTTTGATCGTTTGTTAAGTCAAAATTTGTTGAACCAAATTTCAAAATCTGCAAAAATAATGAAATATAGTGCAAATAAAATGGCTTAAAATCTCTCAATTACTTTTAACACCTGGAAAATTACATTTTTTTATAAAATTAAACACATTAAAAACCTAGTGATGTATACCACAAATATTGTAAAAATCAGATTATTTTAGAACAATTAAAAAAAAAAACGACCTTTGAATTTGTCCTCCAATTAAAAAGCTTGATTGAAATTTTTTTTACCTTAAATAAGTAGAAATAAAAGGAAGTAAAGACCTAAATAATTAAATTAAAACATGATAAATCAATTGCAGTTCAATAATAATAATAATGTATAAACTTGACCCAATGGCATAGCAAAGCTTGCGACAACCACCTAGTCTTTTTCTTTTTTTTTTTTTTTACTTTCCCTTTTTTTCTATACACATACTAGAAGCAGTTAGTATGATGCATTTATTTAATGAATGCACACAATAGCAACGCAACTTGAACGCTAAAGTCGACTTCTGCATCTTGTTAACAAAAACAATAACTTAACATTTACTAAGTTTGCATAAAATTATAAAGTGTTTAAATATACATATAAAAGGTCAACTGTTAAGAATTTCCTTTGGGTTTTTATTATAAATAAGGTAAGTAAGTTTATATTTTATAATTAGAACTTAAAGTACTTACTTCTTACCTCATGAGTGTATACACTCTTCTTTATAATTCTAAAGGTATATAAAATTTATTATATAATTTTATCATAATAAATAATATGATATTAATAAATATAAAGACCTGTTGATTAAAATAATTTAAAGATATAATATATATTTTTTTGGGTTTTATATATATATTTAGAAGATGAATATAATTATATGGCTTTAGTTTAATAATTTGTTTTAATGTTATTATATTATTATATATTAAATTATTTTACCTTTACCTACATGTTAAGTGGTATAATACTAATTTTAATAGTAAATGTTAACTTAAATAAATATAAATTTAATGAGACTCTGTACTGTATACATATTTAAACAACATAATGTTTTGTAATTGTTTGTTTATAATATAAAATAATTAGCATGTACCTAAAGAGATAACATAGAAAATGATGTATGATTATGTAGCTTTTTTTTTTAAAGAAAAACAAAAAGAGGCTTAAATAATTATATAATATAGTATTATTTATTATGAGAATGTCTACTTGTGTACCTAGATACAAAACTACCCGTTAATAATGTTTTGAAATTGTTATTATGTCAATTTATCTGTTAGCAGTCAATGCGTCAGAATTACAAAATATTGAAAGGATAAGTCAAAGGTTAGAAAATTAAATCAGTCAATAAATTAATAAATCATCCATTCTGTTGATAAGCCAGAATTGTATTTTCAAAATTTGTGAGAAATAAACTAATTAAAATTTTCAATTATTTCTTTATTAACAAATAAACAAAATTGTATCCAATGTTTTAACATTGATTCAAAAATTATTTCTACTATTTTTTTTTTAATCATTCACTTGATTAAAATATCGTGGTTGTGTATCATATCAATTTTTTCAAATCTTTTTTTACACAACCCTCATTTGAAAAACTTTTTTTTTTTCAAAACATTTCATTTCATTTTTTTTTGTGACGTGAAAAAGTTATCTTCTCCTTACTTTGTTAACTTTTAACTCTCTCTCTCTCTCTCTCTCCCTCCCTAAAACGCATTGTTTTATAAAACATGACCAAAAAGAGAAACACGAGGGTTGTATTTTCATCCTAATAATACAAAGTTATCATTGTCATAATCATCATTCTGATGTCAGAGAGAAAAAAGTTATAGAAATATATATTTTTTTCCCATCTCTCTCGTGGCTTAAAACTACACTAACTTCCTTTCTCAAATAATCCCTCAATGCAAACAATTCTCTATTATTATTTTTTTTTTTATTAAACCCTTCATTTTTACTACCCTCTCATTATTATTTAATTTGTTTAAAAAGAATCTAAGCTCAAATTTTCTATAATGTGATAATTGCTCATAGGGATCTTTTTGTTTATTTTTCTTATATAAATATATAATATTGCTTTTTTTTTTTTTTCATTGACAAAAAAATATATATATTATATTCTCTCTGAGTTGGCGTCGTGAGGAGAATTACGAAGGAAAACTTTAAGGTGTTTTTCTTCCCTCCTGCGCACCAAAACACACACACACACAAACACTAACATAAAACCACGAAAATCCTTGTGCATGCTCCCGGGGGAAGTTTTCTTGCTTTGGTGCACAAATCTCTGACGTCACAATGTTGGTAGGGAATATGATCACAACTAAAGCATCTTAAATCCAACCACAAGAAGATATCACGTAGAAAGAAAAAATTTACATATTATTTATTATATTTTTTAAGATATAAAAAAGGGTTAATAGTTGCCTTGTGTACCTTGATGCAATATTTTATAATAATAAAAAAAATGTATATATGTACGTACAATTTTTTATATATTATAATTAAACCTCATTAAGGTTTAACCTTGTATTATTTTCTACCTTCTTCTTCTTTTCTTCTACTTCTTTTTTCTTTTCTTTTTTCTTTTTTTCTTTTCTTTTTTCTTTTTTTCTTTTTTTAACATTAAGAATAATACATAATTTTGTATGCAAAAAGCAACTACGTATAGTTTACTTCCTGCGCTAAAATTTTCAACACTATAGCAATTATTGGTAATTAATTTTTAGAGGGCAATATATATATATATATATATATATATATATATATATATATATATATATATATATATAATACATAATACGTAGTCATTCTATTGTAGTATTATTAATAATTATATATAAAGATGAGGATAATATATTATTCTATATATATCTTAGTTTTATTTCTTTTTTCTGTTCAATATTATTTTCTTCTTCAAAGAAATGAAATTTATAAATGAAGAAAAATCAATTGACTTTACCATCCTTTATTTTGTTCTATATTTTTCACGGTGCAAGAAGAAGAAAAGTTGCTTATAAATATTATGCCTTTCCTGATATAAGTGCAAGTATAAGAATGCAGTGATATTATTTGATTGTGGTTTACAAGTGATTGAGAGCAAAGGAGACGACGTGTTGCACAACTCCGTGGTAGCAAGTTTTAGATGCACTTGCGGTGCGGCGGTATAATATTCTATGCAATGGTGCGCCTGCCAGCAGCTCGTGCGCTCTCCACCAGCCCTGTACTGCTCTGCTCTGGGTCAAGGTGAACTAGTGTTCTAAAGTCAAAGTCACTACAAAACTTTGTTACGTCACTACTGTGCGAATCATAGAACAAGTATGAATATAATATATTATGATACTGTAACCAATATTGATATATAGTATGAAAAATTACTTATTTTGCGGTGTTAGGGACAAGGGACATATAATGAATAATGAAGGTTGGAGGTCATGAGTATGTGCAATAAAAATCTCAGTCTCTCTCTCTCTCTTTCATTCTCTCTCTCTAATAAATTAATGAAATTACGTTCAAAGCGTTAGCTATTTTTGCATGTTGTATTCCTCTTTCGATTGATTTCTATGGTATAATTACCCAACATAATTTGGCAGATTTCAATGCAATTTATCTCGTCACTTAAATAAATTGCAATGTTATTGCAAGGTTTTCTTCTTAAATTCAATTTTTATGCAATCGGTCAATTTTAAGTGCACATGTAATTTTAACTGAAGCTGTATAAATAAACATTTAAAACGTGAACTCTAAATTATATTAAATTAGAATTAACTCGAGCAGTGATTTTATTTCCAACTCGTTTCACGTCTTTGTACGTAATTTCTAGAGAAGTTAAGACATTTTAGTGAAACTTAACGAACTATATTTTAATGACATTTTAATCTCGCAAAATAAATCAAGTTCATTTTACATTAAAAACTTTTGAGCTTATTGATTATCAATGTCATTTGCAAATTTTATTTTTGCATCTTTTTATAATTTATTTAATTAAAATATTTTAAATATTTTGACGCTTATGTATATTGACATTCTGTGCAACTCTTTATTATATAAGCAAAATTAAGTTATCATTAACGTTATCATTAACAACGAAACGCAAACTTCATAAATATTTCTATATCTCTGCTACATAAACATTATTTACATTGAATTTTTATCTACATGAATAATGGTAATGTAATCCAGTATTTAAAATTCACACATTACCGCGATAAAAGAAAAAAAAATTACACAAGTCATTTAGAACTGTGCTAACTTTAAAAAAAAATCATTGCCTATCATAGAGAAACAATAATAAAATTTTGTCAAAATAATTTCAGCGTATATGTGTAAATATAAGTAATTTCATTAATGTTACTCACAACGTTTTTTTTTTTTTTTTTAATTCTTCACAAAATGGAAAACTGTTCATGGGTATATAGCCACATTTCTTATATGGCAAAAAAAAAAAAAAAAAAAAAAAAAAAAAAAAAAAAAAAAACTGCATTTTATAGCATTATATTTGAATAAAAATTATTGTTAGGGTTATATTCGACCTTTTCCCTACAAGGTTTAGGCTATAGGTTTTGTTACGAGTTGTTGATAATATTTCGTAAACAATTTGTAGTAAAATGACAGATTTTATAAGTGATACTTTTTTAAGAGTTTTGAAAATGATTCATTCATTAAATAATTATAATATACAGTATATACAGTATTTTGTGCTGATGCTTGCAACATGCTTGAAATAATTAACCACGTTAAATTTAATTAACCATACTAATCAATTACAGTTAATTAATTTAACCGTACTTATCAAATTTGCATTACTTCCTAATTAAAATACTAAAAAAAAAAAAAAAAAAAAAAATCAACTTTAAATATTTTTGCTTATTTTTCTTATAACTTTTGAATGATATAATTCCCAAGATGGTCGTCCTCTTAAGTGGATGGCAAAAAGCCAGGTGAACACCTCCCTCTCTATTATCATCATGAAGGCGAGAAATCGAAAAACTCTTTTGCTTTGCTATGGAATTTTTATATTATAGCTCACTCAATGGATGTGCTTGCATTGCAATGCCATATACACTGCACAATTTAACTGACGTCAGCAGACTACGTAATTTATGCATGTAATAATACAGACAGCCACACAGAATATATTATAATATACTACCAGTATTATGCAGTATAATGGAAAAACAATAGTGTATAAAAAAATGCAGTCAGCAAATTATATATATTTCATTATGCAAAATGAGATTATTTCTGTTAGAACCAAAAAAATAAAATAATAATAATAATAATAATAGAAAGAACAGTAAATAAAATATATTCATATTAAAATTGTTGGTTAGACTAACAGATACTTAATATTAGTTACATATTATACAGATATTAATGTGCAATATTTGCTATAGGATAATATTTACTTTAAAGTAATAATGAAACATTACATAGCTTTTTTTTTTAACCACGTGCAGTTTACATTTATTTATATAAAAAGTTATTATTCAATAATATATTAACAATGGTGACTAAACATTAAAAATAAATCCATTTTGTAAAATTTTTAGTGTAAATATTAGTTTTGTCATTTTACATAATAAAAATTTAATGATGATCTAATTTTAATCATACTGTTTACATTTTAATGTTTAATACTAAAACAATTAAACTATTTTTATCTATTTAGTTTTTTTTTTTTTTTTTTTTTTTTGTTAAACTACCTGTTTGATTTCTATTATTCAATCTTGATAATTTTGTTACTCTCAAAAAATGAATATGAAGTACGTACACGAAAAGCACAGTATATTTAACTAGTGTTAATATATTCATTGGGTATGAATAAAATATATTATGTACTGTAAGAAAAATAATACTTAAAAAAAATATATAAAATTGATTTAGTTTCTATTTCTTTATTATTATAGAAGTTATTTCAAATTGACATTATTATCTGTTACAGAAGTGTCTCGAAAAAGAAGAAAAAAAAGTTATTGTAGCAGTAAAAAAATATTTCAAAAGTAATAAATTTTATTTCAAGATGACTTTTTGATATATATAAAAAAATGAAGTATATAATAAAAACAAAAATCTGTTGTGTAATCCTAAAATTGACAACCTGTACTTTTTATTTATATAATATTATAAACTATGTACTATGTACATTATACATCCTATGTACAGAGTATATACTACGTACTTTTTTTTTACGTACTATATATTATTATAGAAACTAAAAAGAAGCCTTGAAAAAAGAGCGAAGGAAAAGAAGAAGTTTTAGTAGAAGCAATTTTATTTTATATACATCTTCAACACATCAGTTGCTTTTTATCTTCTTGTTCGTTTCTTTTCGCTCAATCAGACAGATCAATCTCTGCAGTCAGTCAATATTGAGAATATTTTCTTACAGTAATACTCTCTAAATGTATCTAAGAATATTTTGCAAAACGATTGTATTACAATCTCTGGTTTATGTTATTACTTTCTGCAAGTATAAAGTAAAAATTCTATACGTTTTTATTTTTTGGTCTTGTGAATGAAATATCTGGATTTTTTTTCTATTGCGAAAACGTTTATTATTATTGACAACACTTAAAAATAAATCAATAAAAAAAACTACATTATTATGAATATGATTAACATCTTAAATATACATACAGTCAACATTATGGTACTTATCAATCTTATTACATTTGTATATATATATATATATATATATATATATATATATATATATATATATATATATATATATATATTGATCGTGCGCTTCAATATTCTTCGTAGTTTGGTACAACATAAGGACCCCCTTTCAATCAGAATATTATGCCTTTTTTTTTCGGGGGAAGAGGGGTGGGGGTGGGAAACAAGGCAAACAAACAGCTTACTTATATATTTTAGAAATGCATGAATGCTCATAATTTTAAATTTATACTGTAATCAATTAAATAAACTTTGTGCATCGTGTACCACTGACCGATGCACCAGGCACAAGTCTGTTTTTTGATTGACAACAAGTAAATAAATAAACAAATAAAAGAATTTCTCTTTGGAATTTTTGAAATAAAAATGAAGTATCATTTATAATAATAATTTAATTAATTATACAACAGTATGAAATATAGTTTCAAGGAAAAAGTGTAATGGTTTGAGGTAAATTTATTTGCTTCAATTGATTATCGGTAAACAATCAAGTAGATCACATATTGACACCACAATTTATTGCAACGATTTCTCTTTAACATCGTAATTACTGTAAGTACGGTATTTCTTATACTACTTTTTTATACTTAAGTTGCAGTAAATTGCAAATCAGAGTAAAAATTAAGTACAACTTGATATTTTTACATTGATTGTGTTTTGATTTTGTAATTACTCAACATTGTATGAAATATTATTTCAAGTCAACAGACAAATATATATGATTATAAAATCTCTCTATTGTTTATAAATTAGAAAAAAAAAATACTGTATATTGAAACTGAAATATTATATACCATAAAATTTTATTGATATCGCTCTCACTAGTATATATATTTACCAATATTAATATCACTTTTTTCAATAACAAAAACAAGGTAATCAATTTGAAACATGAATGATAAATACATCCCCTCTGATATAGAATTTACTTTATACAACAAAAAAACGTCATTTTTAAAAAATTCATAATTATTTCATAATGAACTTTATACTTAATATTACTATAAAAACAATTCACCCTTTATCTTTTTTCTACAATAGATTAATCATAATCTATTTTAATAAACATATTGATATGTTGATGTTAATTTATATATTTTTCATTGATGAAGATGTTATATTATATAATTTTATATATATATTTATATTGGCTTTTTGCCAAAGTTGATACAGTATAATGTATTATATATAAAATCAATATTATACTGATGATTATGTACTTGCTTTGCTTGCTTGCAAGCATGCTTACTTGCGCTCTTGTATTACATGCATACTGGTACACAATACAATATGGTCTCTCTCTCTCTCTCTCTCTCTCTCTCTCTCTCTCTCTCTCTTAGGGTCAACGGCACAAGGTCATTGCGTGTGAACATTGCGACGAAGTAGCATGACGTCATCACAATTAAAAACAATAAGAAAATATGTTCTTTTAATTAAACACAGCAAAATCAACCTTATATAACATTTCTCAATTTGTTTAAATGAATATTATATTATCTTCATTTTCTGTTACCTTTTTTTTTCTCTCTCTCTCTTCTTCGTATTATTACTCACTCATTCATAACAAACGCTATGCGTATGAATAATAATAGTACTTAAAACGTGTACTTCAACAAACTTCATGCTTTTTGTTTTACAAATAAAAATGACATATTTTTTTAAAGAGAATCAAAAAAATTTAAAGTTGAAATTTTCTAGAAAACTTTTCATTATTCTTTTTTTTATGCTTTTTATTTTTTATTTTTTTTTTAAAGAAATTTATGATTGCTGTTAAGGTCTAGAGAGTATACACAAGTTAACAGTTAAATAATATTAAATGATTGCAATCGTGGAGAACTTTTTCACTTAACTTTTGTATCGTTAATATTAATTTAAAATTTTATGATTGTGCAGTGCCAAATAAAAATAAAATAGTAAAACAACTCCATTAAAAATAAACATATAGAATTTTCATACATTTTTGGAACTTTTGTTTGTTTTGTTCATAACATCTCTCTCTCTCTCTCTCTCTCTCTCTCTCTCTCTCTCTCTCTCTCTCTCTCTCTCTCTACCGTTTGGAAATGTGTTTGCTAAACAATTTGAACAGTAATTGACTTTTTTTTTTGCCTTTGCTTTTATTGAAAAAACAAACTATAGTTCATTGAAATTTATTTTAAACAAAATAGAAAAAAAAAAAAAAATCTCATGCAAAAAGAGTTAAAAGTTTTATTTTTGTTTTTTTTCCTTTTGTATTTTATATAAACATGACTTCGAGTGTAACAATTCAGCGAGATATACAAAGTTTATCTATATATAGATATCTATATATCTATATATAGATATTATCTATATATAGAAACTATATTTTCTAGTTAAATTTTAAATAATAAAACCTAATCAGATTAAAAAGATTATTAAAAATTAAAATAAATTTAAAAACTCTAAACTCTAATAAAATATAATAATTCATGAAGATTGAGAGATCAAACATGAGCTCAAATAATCTAATTTTCATATCACGCACTCATTAAATCACCCTCAAAAATTATATTTTAAATCTCTCTTAACAAAGATTTTAGAAAGCATTTGATTCTGATCTCAATATTATATAATATATATATATTATGTATTTTTTTTGTGCAGCTAAATTAAACATATCTAATCTCTAAATCTTTTAAATAATAAAAAATTAAAGAGAAAAGAAATATAAGCATGATTTTTCATTCATAGAACTCATTTTTCACGTGTTTACATTATTTTTTATTATTTTTATTTCAGCGTGAAAGATTGTAAATCTAAAGTATGTAAAGTGTAAAAAAAAAAAAAAAAAAAAAGTATATAATATATATATAAAATATAAAATGTAGAAAAGTAAGAAAATATATTCTTTACATCTAGTAAGTAGCTGCTGTTAAAATTTTCTCTAGACAATATTTTATATATAATAAATTATCATATAATACGAAAAATTCAAATAAACAACTCTGCATATTATAAGAACTGACAGTTTATGTCAAAAACACACACAAATATTGTACCAAAATATATAGAAATATAATGTTATATATATATATAAATAACAACAAGTAAGACTATGGCAGTGTTGAAATTGTTGTTGGTACGGGTGAGGGGATATATCAGTCTAGACGTACTTCACACTATGAAAGTTTAGAGACCTTATGGATCAATGTAAAAAGGAAAACGATGGAAAATGTCATCCATATGAAACTATCATTAGTCATAGAACCAAAAATCTACTATAAAATAATATAACTTCAAATCCAAATATTGAAATTTCACATTGTTATATTACTTTGTTATAATATAGTAAAATGATTGATGTTTTTTTTTTTTTTTTAAGAATTGAATTTGAGTATAGTTTGAATAATGATATATAACATAAATCCACCAAAGATTTGTCATTACACACGCCTTAACTTTGCTGAAAAATGTAGTAGACAGTCGATTTTTTATGTGATTGATAGATTTTCATCATTTTCTAAAGAAGAAAATTACTTTATTATTATTATTTTTCATTGTAATATCATAACAAATTATTTTATGGGTTTTGCGTCATTTTATTTTTAAGTATAGTAGGTGACTTATGACCTGGTTGCGAAGTCACTATAAATCTGTAGAATAAAGTCAGCAAACTTTTTTTAATTTTTTTTTTAAAGATAAAGTTAGTAATTAAGAGTAGAAGGTTGCAAAGAACACGACGTTTTTATAGTTTGATAATTAATAATACAGCAATTACTGCCAATACCAGAAGATGGTGAAAAAAAATGCTTTCTCATTAAAAAATAAATGAGAATATTTATCACTCGTTTCGGTATTATTGATTAACACATTTTTGCTTTTCTCTCTCTCTCTCTCTCTCTGTCTGTCTCTACACTTAACCCAGAGCTCAAAACTCAAAAGTAACTGATTTTGAAAAAAAAAAAAAAAAAAAAAAAAAAAAAAAACGCAATAACATATATTTTTACTGTTTTGAAGAATTTATAATAATATATTATAATATTCTTTTTAATTAAAAACTAAATAAAAAGAAGTGAAATAGTAAAACATGTATGTCCAATTAGCTTATGTACTTCATATAAGTTCAAATATAAAATTTCTTTGTTATTATTACATTAAATAGTTAAAAGAATAGTTTTTTTTTCGTGCTTATTCATTATAACCATATATTAAGGCAGAATATATTATAAGCTTTGTATTTTCAACTTTTCTTTTATATTCTAAGCTTATACGATGAAGCTTCAAAAAGCTTCTTTATGAATATTATTAAATAAGAACATTAAAGTTTTAAGTTGTTGTATAACCACAAAGAGAGGTAGCAGCTAAAATTAGATGACTTTATTATTTTTTTTCCCATCATAAAATTCAAGTTGTATTATTCATATGAATAATATTTTTGATGTAAAAGTAGAAGAAAAAATAAAATAAAAAATGATGTACTTGAAATTTAATTGAGTTGCGCAAATAGATTTTTTTTTCTGAAGTAGAATAAGTGTGCGACCAATTTTGCGGATTTTCCAATTTTATGTGTTCGCTGTTTCTTTAATGGCATGCTGAGATTTTACAGTGAGCTGCGTATGACGTGCGTCACTTGTTGATAATATTCGAGGCACGTTTACATGGCTTATCAATTCATAATATATTATATGAATGAGATTTTGATGGTTTCATATTAGTATAATATAAGATTATATATATTAAAAAATTGATTCAAGTAAAGAGAATTAGCACTCACTTTTTTCATCTCTCTCTCTCTCTCTCTCTCTCTCTCTCTCTCTCTCTCTCTCTCTCTCTCTCTCTCTCTCTCTCTCTCTCTCTAACTCAAAAGTCAATAAATTTAAGGAAAATCATTAAAATACATGACCTTAATTTGTTATGCAACTTCTTTTAATAATTACTTTCAACGGGAAGCTATAATTTCGTCATGATATTATTTTTCACAATATATACATTAATTTTATATGTAAAACTTATGAAAAGGTTAAAATCAAGGTTCATGTAAAGATACCTTGACAAAATTTTAATATCCGTTGAAAGTGCATAAAAACGTAAGTGTGGTACGACAGATTTTTTTATTGAGACAAGGGGCAAAACATGAACGTAAATTTATACTAAGTTGCGAGAAAAGAAAATATTATATTTTATATCATACATATAGTAGCTTTTTTAGGTGACAACACAATGTGGAAAAAAAAAAAAACTTTTTATACAGTAGCAATTTTCCTTTCAGCTGTGTAAAAGTCTCGTTGATTTTTTGTTATATAGGTTTTGTCATAAGTTGACGTACCAAAAAAACTTTATTTAGGCATAAGTTTAACATAAAGTTTATATTTTTAGCTCAACAAAAGCTAGAAGTGTGTTCGTCATATTGAACATACGTATAGTCGTAGTGTAATAAATATGTTACTCGTCTGTTGTACGGTAATACAGTCACATTTAAGCTAACTCTAGTCCGGATTATTTAATCTGTCTTTGTTATATTACTCTTCATTAAAGAGGATATAAAATTCAAATTAACGAACTTTTTAATTTTATTAATGATGCTTAAATCAGAATGTTTTGTTTTGGGAATGAAAAGTATTACAGTATTAACATAACAGTATAATACAACAGTATGTACTCTTAATATGTAGTAGTATATTGTATATTTATATAACAGTATATGCAGTGTTGTGACAGTATTAATGTTATTTTTAGTTGTTCGATATAAATTTTACATTAGTACGTAACGTAACAGTGCTTACATTGCAATCTTTCTTTATAAATTACATAAATACAAACGCAAATGTACACACATAATTATAATATATGGAATACAATAAGTTAAAGGGGTACCAATTTCTCAATATTTGCAAACTTTTAGTGATGTTGTTTACATAACTGCTTGTCGTATGGACTAATGAATTTGATACTATACTAATTTTATAATAACGACAATTTTCTGATTGCAAATGCATTTGTAACATTTTGATAAATATTTGAATGTTACAAATCCCAAGCCTTTCATAGTCATTTTTTTTATCTTTGATGTGTATATATATATATTTTTTTTGCAATAGTACTAACATAATAGTAATTAGTTATTTAATATAAAATACAAAAATAAGTATAATGCATCTGTTCATGCTTACTTTATATGACGTTTCTAACTTGAATATTGATATAGTTGATACAAATAACTCATCTAACAAATATTACCATATACTTTACAATATATATACAACAAGTTTACAATATGACACCAGAACACGTAATATTGTTTATTCTTTCCATATATGGAATGATAGTTTTGTTGAATGAGCAAGGGAAATCATCTCTCTCTCTCTCTCTCTCTCTCTCTCTCTCTATTTGTGAACCTAAAAGTGTAAAGTTATTAGCAAAATCAGAAATGATAATAAATAAATTTTATAGTATATCGCTTTCCTGTCTACTGAACATTTTTCTGCACCAATGATCCTTGTATGTGAACACAGAACATGAAACTAGATTTAGAATCTCAAGGGCTTTTGAAGTACATGCGCTCATATTAGCACCGCTTGTTCTGCTTTTGTACTGTATACAATCAAAACACCGACGTATTATAATATATATATATATATATATATATATATATATATATATATATATATATATATATATATATATATATATATATATATATATATATATATATGTGTGTGTGTGTGTGTGTGTATATATATATAAAATATAATACTCTTGTTTTAAACTCTTTTGTTTAAAACGTTTATAATTGCATCAAATCCTTTTATGTAGTCTCATTTCTTCTCTCATCATGTCATTCAAAGTACCATCTAATTTAGTGTTTTATTTCAGTAAATTGAGAATAAAAACATCAAATAAAACAAAATTTAATATTACTGTCATATATATATAAATTAAATTTATTCTTTTTGGATGATATATTTTTATATTGAAATATCATTTTCTTCAGGTTTTTTTTTTTTCCTTTTTATACAGTATACGTACTTGAATTTTCAAGCAATTTTAAGTCAAATATAATTTCAGTTGAATTATTAGTTTGCTGTTCTTCTTTGTCTTATTTTTTTTCTTTGTCTTGAAGAAGAAGACGCTATATTGAAAATTGGCAAACTGTATGAGCGTGGGTTTTTGCTTTGTATCTGCGTTTTCTTTGCAATAAGGAGAGAGAGAGAGAGAGAGAGAGAGAGAGACGTTATAGAAGTAGCTCATGTGAAAACTGATGCCTTGATATTGATAGCAAAATTTCAAATCTGACGTGGTACCTACGTACATATGTATGTACGTATACAGTACGGTACGTTATATTACGTGGGTATTTGTTGTTGCGAGGCAAGTCAACCAGCCAAGCTTTTTCATCAACAGAAAACTAAGTTTATATAGCAAGCAAACGTTATTAATATGACAATCTTACTTTGATGACAGTGATAATTTTATTTTAAAAGGAACATCATTTTTATAACATCGTATCGTCTTTGATGTTTTTTTAACCCTCTTTGGTCTCATTCCTTAGAAAGAAAAATTAACTACAACCATAAAAAAAAAATCAAATTTTTATACATGTATAACATATAATATAATTTTTTTTTAATAAATAATTTTTAATTATAAACTTTAACGTTATAAAAAGTAACCTTTCCCCCGTTTTCTCTCTCCCTCTCTTCCTTTCTCTCTCTCTCTCTCTCTCTCTCTCTCTCTCTCTCTCTCTCTCTCTCTCTCTCTCTCTCTCTCTCTCTCTCTCTCTCTCTCTCTCTCTCTCTCTCTCTCTCTCTACTATTAAAATTTGTATCGATAAAAATAAAAAATCATTAAAATTTTTGTGTATATTAAAATATATTTTTTATGGAGTAATATTCAACATAAAATTATTCCTGTTGAAATTTGTTTAGGGAAAAAAATACTTTGTGATCGTTGCTTTTTGTTACAATGTTATATAGAGATATGATATAATAAAAATATGAATATATTATTTTATCATACAAAAATGATACTTAAATATTGTAATTCTTGTATTGACTGAAATATATTTTGAGTGTGCGAGAGAGATTAGCATTTATATTGACACGAAACGCGGCTACATTTGCAAGTTTTGTGTTTGGCAGATGCGTCCCCGGGCTGTTGCCTCGATAGCTATGCTGTTGCTGCTATTGCTGCTGCCTGCTTTTACTTCCTCCAACCCTCTTGTAAACCCCGTGCGCTGGGCAGTACGCGCACTTACCGGGGGACGTGAACCAGCTCACGTTCTAAGAGAAAGTCTACTCAACGTGATCGGACGTCCTGGCAATTCAGAATATACACTTCGAGCTGTGGGTAAACAAAATGTACGTACGTTTTATAAGTTCAGGAAATAAATAAAACCCGGATCATTTTATTTTTCATCCTATACTTTATTGCGAAGGAGAGAGAGAGAGAGAGAGAGAGAGAGAGAGAGAGAGAGAGAGAGAGAGAGAGAGAGACCACAAAAATTTGTCACGTTTACAATGATGTACTGAAGAGAAAAGACTTTATTAAATTTACAATGTGAACTAGAGATAAAATTTAATAATAAAAAACACTTTACAAAATGTACAATTTAAATATAAAAATGTAAATTATTTAGTTATTATTATTTTGTTAATCGGTATGTCATGCTGTATTTATTTATTTTTCCTTTTTTTTATTTTCTTTTTTTTAAGCTGTATAGAAAAAAAGGGCATAAACTCCTAAGTACTTGTCATTACTATTTTCTTAGCACAAGGTAAGGAGAATGTTGAGAATTTTTAGTAGTGGATGAGAATTTCAAATTGCGAGGAAAAAAATATATTATTCTTAACTCAAGCAATTTTAAAATATTTGGAAAGCAATAGAAAAAGTGAAGAATTCTAAGAAATAAAAATATCTTATTTATTTATTTTTTATCAACAAAATTGGACGAGAAATAATAAAACAATGCCAACAATGATAATATATTTTTTGAATGCCTAAACGTCAGTTATTGAAATCTTGTGAGCATAAGTAATGAGAGTTGACAAATATAAACTTTTGCATTGCAATACTCCAGGCATAAGATATTTATATTAGACTTTAACATAAATAATATAGAATCTTACTTCAGGATGAGGCAATACCAACCATGTAAGAATATTACGAGGGTAACCATGCAATTTAAGTACGAGCCTTTGAAGTTTTAATTCCATTAGATCCCTTGTTAATATGTCAATCACTTTTTACCTTTCATGAGTGTGCTCTGAAATTGTTACCATATAGAAATTATTATAATAATGAGGAAGGAAAATAAAAAAGAAAAGAGAGAGGGGGGGGGGGGGCAATTCTAAAAGAGGATATTGTCATAAAGTATTTTAATTAATTTTTGAAAATCGAAAAATGACGCCACGGTTGGTTTCTTATAGGAAAAAGTTAATGTCATTTCACGACTTTCAAAATTATTAAAAATAATTAATGAACTCTAAAATTTGAACTTCACATATCTAGATTTTGATTTGTTTAGAATATGAAATAAAATTACCTCCTTTTTTTTTTATTTTTTATTTTTTATTTTTTAGTTTTTCTCATTTTTAAATTAAGGGAGTAGGGGACCGACGTCGGTCATTAGACTCAAACTTTTCTCGTCAAAAAAATCTGAAATTTTGCACAATGATACTTCAGCTTTAGACAATTTCAAATGTATAAAAATTTTGGTGGGTCACCGTGCAAATTAACGTTCTATGATTTTTGGAAATTTTAAGCCCATAAGGCTCAATGACAATTTCAATAATTTTTTTCTTTTTTTTTCGGGACGGTCAAACATCATGAAATTTTTATCACGACTAGGTGTGACCCTTAGCTAAACAATGACACCAAATTTAGACCTAAAACACTTCTAGCTTTTTTTTTTTTTTTTTTTTAGATATAAGGGCAGTACCCTACTCCCTTAAAAAGAAAAAAAGTTAATTTTTGAATACTGAAGTTGTTACAACTAAATAAAACTCTTAAATTTTTATTATAAGAAAAATTAAATAATATGCAAAAATGATTATTGCTCTTTTTTGAATATTGACAGCTCAATAATGAACGTAACTATAATGAAGACAAAGAGATAGACCTCAAGTATATTTTAACTAGAAATAGATTAAATAATAATGAACAGACAAAAGAACATTATTGGATTTTCTTTAGTGACTTTCAAGTATATAATGGTTTGCTGAATGAGTAGAGATAAACTTATTTCTCTTCTTTTTCTTTTATTTTAAACACGCAATGTTTCTTTCTTTTTTTATTGTATAATATTTAATTTAGATTCTTTTTAATAAATTAACTTAAAAAAAAAAGCTATAGATAGATATAAATTTGTTTCTACTTATTAAATAATTGAATTCCTATTCTTTTCTTTTGTAATTAATTTGCTACATAATCGATATTATTGTTCAAGTATTACATGTTATATTGGCAACAATAGCAATAAGAAAAGAAATTTATCTTTTTGCGTATACAATAGAAACTCACTTGTCAATATAAAAGGAAGAAAGAAATAGGAAGAACATTGACCTAATACGAGTTTATTGCCCTACTTGAGATTCTATAAAAAGGAAAATTTCTTAAATATTAAAATATGCACTTAAAAGTTATTTTTCGTAGTAAAATTACAAAGATATGACCATATGACCTACATTTAGAGCATAACGTTTGTCTGTAATTTGGCGTCATTCAATACTTTTGTAACATCTCTGTACGTCCGTGCCTTTCGTAAGTTACAAACTTTTAATTAAAACGTAGAAAAAAAACAGACTTTCTTTAATTATATTTTTATCATTCTTTTATTTACATTTTCTTCCTTGTAAATAGTTGTAAGAAACGAGCAAAAACAACAACTTATTATTAATTTAAAATAGTTTCTTGAATTATGAAAATATATATATATATTTTTTTAATTAAAAAAAAAAGTATTATAAATATAAAGAGACTAAAACGTTCCCTATGAAAAGGATAGACAGAGAGACTGTAATTTAAAAGCGTTTTAGAGAACTTCAATTATGTTTGTGATAATCACATTGTATACTATAGCATTAAAATGTATATTTCATAACAATTAAAAAAACACATCGTGTTATAAAAAAATAAAATAAAAAAAGCGTGACAAATTTACAGCATCATAAGAGCACATGGAATCGCGTCATAAAGTAGTGTACGTTGCATAATATTTAAAAAATCCATTTTATTAAAATAGTGAAGTACTTTATAATATTATAGAGTATTAATAGAACTATTCTATATTACACGAATGTCTGAATAAAGATTGTAAATATTACCAAGTACGTTTGGTTCTATGCTATGATTGTGAGCCTTTAGCACACAGAGTACTGTACGTACACATACACACATTCACTCAGTAAAATATTCTAATTTGAATGTGAGATCGAGCACCACTTCAAAAATGAACTCAATGTACTCGCAATGTAGATAAAAAAAATCAAATAAATTTTGTTGAACTTAAAAAGTTATTAAGTGCATTTTCATGTAGTTATTATACAAAACAATATAAATTTTATTATTATATTTTAAATAAAATTTAACAAATGATAAATGATTTATTTATTTTTTATGTAGAGATTAAAAAAAATTTCAATTCATGAATGTTTAATTATATAAACTATTTGAATGGTACTTGTTATTAAAAACAATAGATGTATAGTAAAATAATTGGTTTGAATTGTTTAGGTTGTTATTTTATAATAATAAAAAATATATTTTATTGGTTTAGCTATTCACATTATATGAGTATAAAATTGAAAATATCTATATGTATAGAGGGAAAGAGAAGAATTGTATTCTATATACCTACACCTACGCAGAGTAAATATAATAGGAAAACCATGTTATCTCTGTGTCATAAACTGAGGCACGTTTTGCAAAGTTTAGTGTCAACAATAAACACTATATATACAATTTTAATGAGTTTTCATTGTAACTTTGAATACTTAATTTTATGTTACTATTTTAATTAATAAATCATGGATTAATTGAGCAGAATTATCTCATTATTAATAAATTAATTTTTCATTGATTTATTTTATCTATTTGGTTAAAACAATGTAACTCTACATATTATTGTGGTTGAAACTTTAATTAATGCTGAACAAGTTGCCTATACATCCAGGGGCTTTGGTGCAGTAAACACAGTCACTTAAAATTTAACTTTAGTTCGTTTTGAGGTTTAAAATGAGATACTGCGTTAATTTAATGAACTAGCACAACAAAGAGACATAATAGTGCAGAAATAATTAAAGAAATAGACCAGAAGAAAACATAATCATTTATATCATAAAAAACTAGATGGGACTTAAAAAATAACATTGTTTGTTTCAAAAGTCAAAACTATACTTTACCGCTGACGGCAGCAGTGGTCAGAAAATTTAGATTTCTGCAACCCGCACAACATTTTTTTACATACTAATTTTTGCTTGTTTTTGACGTCAGAAACCGGAGCATATTATTTCATGTGGGCTTTAACTTAAGACAATTCATGATGTTGTATTAAAAAAAAAAAAAAAAAAAAACGTTATTTATTACACATACTGAAAAATTTATCATTGGTGCATTTTATTATTAACTTCATATGACACTAAAAAAAGTAGAAATTTAATTTTTTGAATCTAAAAGATAAGATAGCCTTATGACGACAGCCCTCAAATAATCTATTTTAATATTTAGAGCATACCTCAACAATATTTAAATAATAATATGAACTTTTATTTTTGTTTCAAATGAAATAAAAATCAATACTATTTATAATATTGAAATTAGATCAACACTAAAATTACATTGCTTTTTTTTAGAAATATATAACGATGAACTAAAAAAAAAAAAAAAAAAAAAAAAAAAAAATCATGCAAGGAAGCACGTTGTCAGTAAGAATCGAGTTATAAATATTTGCGTGATTCTTTACATAAAAATCCAATTTTACAACACAATAACATCTTCAGGAACGATAACCGGTATACAGTATAATAATAATATTTTATATATAACTATCATCCATGTTTTTTTGTTAATATATATTTTTTTATTTTGCTGAAACAAAAAATAAAGATTCTGTTTCGACTGTAGAGTTTATCAAGAAAACCACTCGAATGGCAAAAAACGACCATAAGATAAGAAGAAACAATTTTTGAAAAAAACATTATTGATTTCATAATAATATACAGGTTGTTCCTAATAGTCTGCGTGCTTGATACGGCAAATAAAATGAAAACGCAATTTAAAAATACTTCTTGAGTATAAGTATTGAGTATATTTAATAAATTACATTATTGAAAAATTGTGTTGCGGATAAAATACACTTTAAGGTTAAATTCAAATCACTAAAAAGTTTTGTTATTCTTGTAAGTTTTTTTTTTTGTGTGTGTGTGTGTGTGTGTGTGTATTTCCCCCTGAAGTTGGCTTACATTTAATCTGATGAATAATGTTAAAATGATATAGATTTTTAACGTGATAAAATCAAAGTCACGTTGAAATTTATATACTTAAAGTTTTACACCATTTTTCTTATTTTTCTATTGAAAAATAAAAATTTACCACGTATATACCACAAGAATGATTTATATTTTAAAGAAAATTATAAAAATAAATAAAAATTGGAAAGAGCAAAATACACATAAAATTACACTGCAGAGATGCTGCGACAGTTTCTTTAAGCTATAATTTAATTAAAAATTTATAATTAACAAAATAGAAACAAAAAAATAATAATAATTAAAATATTTTAAATTATATATAATTCTATAATATATGAAATAAATATTTTTTTTTATACAATTAACAAAGCACTGTCTAATTTTTTCTGTTATATATTATTATTTCTAGTTTGTAATTAAGATGAATTAAATGTAATTAGTGTTATATGCTTTATTATTATGAATATGGTTTTAATATTTTCATTATATAATATGAAATATGACGATGCTTTCCCGGAACTTTGACGTTACTTCATTTGTTTATTTTTAATTCATAGTAGAACGTATCGTTTTTCCTGTTAGGTTGATAACCCAGGGGGTCTTTTCCGTAAGACTTCATGAGAAACTTGATATCGAGAAAAGGGGCGTGGCTCAAGAGTTCTCTGTAATAAACCAGTGAGTTACGCCCCCTTTCTCGGTACCGAGTTACTCGTGAGACCTTACGGAACAGACCCCCTGTCTCCTGTACAGATAACATCCCACGGCCATCATCATTAAAGGTACTTTTTTTTTTTTTTTTTTTACAACATTTCACCTGAATTTAACAGACAACCGGAAGTTAGTCGGAGGTCAAGTTAGCGGAATAGTGGTATATATTATAGGAAATATAATTCAGCCATATCAAGTGACAATACGTTTAAGTTATCTCGTAAAAATGAACAAATAAATCAAAACCAAAGTACCGGATCACAGTCGATTTAATGAATTGTAGTTTTATTTACTTACTTTACTTGTCATATTAATTTATTACAATTAAGGCATTAATTTTCTTCTTAAAGTATATTCTTCCATCATTACCTCTCTCACATATGAAAATTATATATTATATACGTGTATATATGTTATATAACAGTATAATATAGAAAGAAAATCTTTAAAACTTTATTGGTTGTTTTATAATTTAATTAACTTATCTTCTTCTCATCATCGTCATCATCTTTTCTTCATATAATAATAATAATAATATATAACTCATAACTTAACATACAACTTTCTATATCATATATAATTTAATACTAATACAAGTATTATATCAATTAAGTTCTTATTAATATATTATAATATATAATAATGAACTTTACTTAACATACATTCTTAAATAATTTAAACTATATTATTAATATAGTATATTATAATTTGTATATACAGTAAGTAAATAAAAGCATGATAATGGAATGCAAAGCATGTTCAGAATATAATATAGAAATTTAAAGAAATAATAATAATAATAAAAAAGGGTATTTAATAAAATGTCACAAAGTTTTGTTGTATCTTGAATATTAATTATAAAACATGTATCCAGTGTCATGTAAAAATGGTCATAAAAAATATTAACTGTTACAAAAAACAACAAACAAAGAGTGACAGATCTTAAATTTTAATAAGTATCAACAACAAAAACAAGAAAGAAAAAAATTGAGCCTAAAGCCACATTTTTATATTTTTTTAAGGCAAAACTGTCAGACAAAGAAATTAATTAAAGTTAACGTTTGCAATACTGTATTTTTTTTAAAGATTTATTATTTGCTATAGTTTTTACTGAATAGATATTCTGATAAATAAAATTTAATTCTTTATAACAAAAAATTGGTTATTGAATAAATTTTCTCGGTGAATATCTTTTGAGGACTGATTTTAAATTAGTGAAGAAAATCAGTGAAGAAAATCAGTGAAGAAAATCAGTGAAGAAAATCAGTGAAGAAAATGAAGAAGGGTGAAGAAAATTTTCTTCACCCACTATCATAATACTAGTAACCAGCTTTTTTAAAAAAAAAAAGCAGATATTATAAGAAAATATGAATTTTAAGAGGTTATTTTGAATTAAAATGAATTTAATTCATCATATACGTATCTTTGGAAAAAAGTGTCCAAATTGACTTAAACTAACGGCATGAATTAATTTTTAGCTACTTTTTTTTATCATGATTCATGTATGAGTAGAAGAGATACGTCTTTTAAAAATACCTTTTAATTATTTCTATCTCTCTCCACGGGTATAAGGAATAATTTAATGTACAAATAACAAGGAAATAAAAAAATACAATGCACTGTAAATTTTTTCTTTAAATTTTTCACAGTAAGCACGTATTAGTATATAATAATGTAAATTTATAATCGTTATATATATATATATATATATATATATATATATATATATATATATATATATATATATATATATATATATATATACACACACAGTATATAAAAAATCCAATTAAAATCCTTTTGTTAGGCTGAGTGAAAGAGATTTTCTTGCTTTCTTGAAAACGAGCCACAGCAGACTCACATGGGGGATGTCGTTTCTTTTTTTCCCGTCCGTATTGCCAGTTAAAGAACTAACAGTAAGAAAGAGAGAGAGAGAGAGAGAGAGAGAGAGAGAGAGAGAGAGAGAGAGAGAGAGAGAGAGAGAGAGAGAGAGAGAGAGAGAGAGAGAGAGAGAGAGAGAGAGAGAGAGAGAGAGAGTCTCAATAACTTTTGTGTGAATGGAAGCAGTGAAGAAAAAATAAAGTAGAAGACAATAAACGTGAATGCCAAAGAAAATTGAGATAAAGATTTGTGTGTGTTGATGTGATAAAAAAAAAAGTAATTTAATTGTTTCAAATTCCTTTTTTATATGACGTAGTTTTTTTTTTTTTTGTTTTTTTTTTTTTTGTTTTTTTTTTTTTGTTTTTTTGAAGATTTATTATCCAACTTAAAGTAAAATACGATTTTTATATAGATACTGAGTCTTCAATGGCAATGTTTGTTTTTTACAGTAATGATATAATAGAGAGGGTATGATTTAAGGTAAATTGTTACCAATTGTGGTTTAAGCAATTGTATATTATGTTTTTTTGTTTTTTCTCTCGTTATTTTTGAAATTTGCATTTTGTTATTCTAACATCTCTAAATGATTGAGGAAAATTAGGCAATTCCTGTCGTTCAAAAATAATGATTGTGAGAATTCCAACAATATGTTCTTTGCACAGTAATGTTTGCCGTATCAATGTAAAAGTCACATTTAGAGATTTTATTTTAAATTAATAATATAAAATAAAAAAATAAAAATAAAAAAAATAAAATAAAAAAGAGTATATTATCATAGAAAATAAAATATAAAATTTTATTGTATATATTTTTTTTATTGAATTTCTCACTTTTATTGATTTTAAATGTATTTATTATGTTAAAACCATTTTAGTGATAAGTTCATTCAATTTTCTTTCATTTCTTTATTATTTTTCAGTCATTTTACAATAATTACATTTTTTTTCTTTTGCTGAGGAATTCATTATTTTTTTCATAATGTTTATTTTATATTATTTAGTTTAAGACAAAAATAAAGAGAACTTTTTTTTTATCATTACGCTTTTTTTTAAACGTTTCTCTCTTTTTTTATTCACATTTTTCAAGAATAATAAAGAAAAGAGTACGAGTTTTCACTCTCGTTTGTAGAGTGAAATATTACGCATCACATTGAAGATAAAAGTGAGTGTAATAATGAATGAAGTTCTCTCTTTCTCTCTCTCTCTCTCGTATACTTGACTTCTCTGTTGATGTTTCTCGCACTTTGCTTGATGCTTGCTCTAAGGTTATGAATGAGCGTGCTAAATGATTTCCAATACTATTTTGTTATGTTTTGCGCAGCGCCTGCAGGAGACTAAAGCGACACACGAGACATTTCCTTGTTCAATAGATTTGGTCCAAGCCTCAGACCCTCCACCCACGTCTGTCCACAGACTACGACCTGCGGATGTCAAGGTGGTTGCAGCCCTCGGAGACAGTCTTACCGCGGGTAATGGTGCTCTCTCTACCAGTGTCCTCCAGGTATTTGCGGAAAACAGAGGTGTCGTCTGGAGCATCGGTAATTACATTTTCGCAGTTAGATCTTAGCATAAATCTGTATTAAAAAAAAACTTTGTCGTGAATTTTAAATTAATTTCATTACATTACCAGCTAAATTGATTTTAGTTCCAATTTCATTTGTACACTTTTACGATTGTTCAATAACATTGATTGAATTAAATTGTTGGTAATTCAAAGAAAGGAAATAAAATTATTAAAAGAGAGAGAGATATAGAGATAATTTTTTATTAAATTAATATTTAAATAGCAAACGTTAAATAAGCAGGAAAAGAATATGAGTAAAACGGCTTAGTGTTTAAATTATAGGACAAGGAAAAGTTAGTTTATAAAATGAAAGCATTTAATTTAATTAATTATTTAAATAAATGAAACAAGGAAATGTTTAAGCACTAACAGTTAATAGTTTAATAATAAAAGTAGAGTTGCGTGAAAGAAGTAAAATTGAAATATTAAAATTAAAATAACATAATGCTAATTGGCATGATTTATGTGAAGAATAATGATAATGTTGTGGTAAGAAAAATAGTTTCAAATAAGATTGCGACTGAAATCCACAAAAATGAAACATACCAAAGTAATGAGGTCAGACCTGATTCCTGCAAACCCTCACTACACCTTGTTCTCTCTGACGAGGTTGTTTGTATGCATGTCTGCAGGTGGGCAGGGCACGTGGCGCGAATTTCTCACTCTACCTAACATCCTCCGCGAGTTCAACCCAGGCCTGGTGGGAGCTTCACTAGGGGATGGTCTTTCTCACGAGCGAGGAGCACAGTTCAATGTCGCGGACTCCCTCGCGGTTTCCTCTGACATGCCCATCATGGCACGTGTGCTCGTCAAGAGAATCCGTGCAGACCCACGTGTCGATTTCTATAGAGACTGGAAGGTAAGATCACATTGCAATTAGGAGTACATAAATAAATGAGAAAAAATAAACTGTACAATAAAGACATGCGTGTCTTCTCTCCCTCAGTACAGCTGTGTAATTATCAAAAATAAGAATAATAATACGGAATAGATGTTCGATAAAAACAGCTCTTATATATAGCTCACAATCTTGTTTGTTTGTTTCACATAGCCTTCACGAAATTTTATTATTAAATAAGTTTTCTGCAAAAGTAATATAAAAATATGATTTTTATTAAACTCAATTTATTTATTGAAAAATTTTTAAAAAAATAGAAAAAAAAATACATGTTTACTCGGTACAATAACTTGGTTTAATATTTCTTAATTTCTTTTTTACTAACTTTTTTTTACAGATTTTTTTTATTATCATTTTTTATTTTTAAAGTGCTTAATTTTTTGGAAAATGTTACTTCAATCAACAATATTGTTCAATGTAAACTGAACGTAACATATTGTATGGAGATAGTAATAGATATAGTAATAATAGTACAACCTTTATAATTTTGGTTATAAGGGTATAATTAATGCTCTGAAGTTTTATAATAAAAAATACTTTGCGTACATGTTACACATTCCTAACTTAATAAATTTGTTATAATTCGTATAGCATAAATATATTTCTACTGCAATGTAAAAGTTTTAACATGTAACTTCTGGTTGTATGATGTATATATTATACATAATTTTATTAAAACATTTTCATATTTAATAAGAACATAAGTTTTAAAACAAGGTTAGCTACTATAGATATTATTATGACACTTTTTAGAAAATATATGAAGTCACATTAACTTTAAAGTACTTAAAGTCTTGAATTAAATTGAATTAATTATAATTTAATTAAAATTTTTTATATATATTATAATAAAAAAGGAAGTGAAAAAAGGTATTTAAAAGTAAAAACTGTTGTTAACCTTTTTTTTTTCTTTCTTTGAGCAAATTTATCTAAGTTATATTATGTAAAGTTTTGAGTGAATATGCAAAACTTATAATGATGCTTTCTTAAAATGAGGATCAGAATATATATATATATATATATATATATATATATATATATATATATATATATATATATATATATATATATATATATATATATATAATAATAATAATAATAATGCCAAGCTTTACTTTTTGTTATATAATTTTGTTTTAATATTGTTTCATTTTTGAAACTGCTATAATTTAAAGGTCATTAGTTTAATGCTGTAGATTTGTATCTATCCAATTTTTAAGTGAATTTGCATATTTTGGATTTAAAATCGAAATTTCTTAACATGCAACAGTTCAG